>CM053789.1:540423086-540825586 GCA_028749045.1 Cupressus sempervirens
GGAAACTTGAAGGAGAGCAAACAAGAAAAATCAATAATTTTTTGTAGGCTTGTAGAAAAATAGGTCTCAGACCAGTTTAGAGACTCCAAACCTTTGGGTTGGATCTCCAAGGCAAAACCAAGCCTCAGGCTTAGTAGAATGAAAAGCTTTATATAGTGTGTATAGTGTGCACACACTATTTAAAGGTTTAAAAAAAAATTTCTTAATAGGGTGTGCACTTTAGTGCACATAGTATTATTAAGACCTAAATTTGGAAGAAGAGAGGTAGAGCGAGAGAGAGAGAGAGAGAGAGTAGGGGGTAGCCGAGAGACAGTAAGAGATGGGAGAGAGAGAGGAGGATGGGAGTGTGTGAGAGAGAGAGTAGGGGATGGGAGAGGAGAGAGAGGGGTATGGGAGTGTCATGTGTGAAAGAGAGAGTAGGGGATGGGAGAGGGGAGAGAGAGAGAGTAGCCTAAGAGAGAAAGAGTAGGAGATGGGAGAGAGAGAGTAGGTGGTGGGAGAGAGAGTGGGAGAGGGAGAGGGAGAGTGAGGGGGGATGGGAGTGCATGTAAGAGAGATTAGGGGATGGGAGAGAGTGTGTGAGAGAGTAGGGGATGGGGGAGAGAGAGTGAGAGTAGGGGATGGGAGAGAAAGTGAGTAGAGAGGGAGAGAGAGTGAGAGAGAAAGTAGCCGATGGGAAAGGGAGAGAGAGGGGGGATGGAGTGTGTGTGAGAGAGATCTAGAGAGTAGGAGATGGGAGAGGAGAGAGAGGGGGATGGGAGTATATGTCTATGAAAGAGAGAGAGTAGGGGATGGGAGAGGGGAGATAGAGTAGCCCGAGAGAGAGAGAGAGAGAGAGTAGGGGATGGGAGAGAGAGAGTGTATGAGAGAGTAGGTGGTGGGAGAGGGAGATAGAGAGAGAGGGGGATGGGAGTGTGTGTGAGAGATCTAGAGAGTAGGGGATGGAAGAGGAGAGAGAGGGGGAATGAGAGTGTGTGTTTGTGAAAGAGAGAGTAGGGGATGGGAGAGGGGAGAGAGAGTAGCCTAAGAGAGAGAGTAGGTGGTGGGAGAGGGAGGGAGAGGGAGAATGAGTAAGAGATAGAGTAGGTAGTGAGAGAGGGAGTGGGAGAGGGAGAGTGAGAGAGATTAGGGTATGGGAGAGAGAGTGAGAGAGAGAGAGAGAGAGATTAGGTGGTGGGAGAGGGAGTGGGAGAGGGAGAGAGAGAGAGAGAGGAGGATGAGAGTGTAGGGGATGGGAGAGACAGTAGGCGATAGGAGAGGGAGTGGGAGAGGGAGATAGATAGAGAGAGAGTAGCAGTAGGAGAGGGAGTGGGAGAGGGAGATAGATAGAGAGAGAGAGTAGCAGTGGGAGAGGGAGTTGAAGAGGGAGATCAAAAGAGAAAGAGGGGGGATGGGAGTGTGTGTAAGAGAGAGAGTAGGGAATGGAAGAGAGAGAGTGAGAGAGAGAGTAGGTAGTGGGAGAGGGGAGTGGGAGAGGGAGAGGGAGAGAGAGGGGGATGGGAGTGTGTGTAAGAGAGAGATTAGGGGATGGGAGAGAGAGTGAGAGAGAGATTAGGGGATGGGAGAGAGAATGAGAGAGAGTAGGCAATGGGAGAGGGAGTGGGAGAGGGAGAGTGAGAGAGAGAGAGAGACTAGGGGATGGGAGAGAGTAGGTGATGGGAGAGGGAGTGGGATAGAGAAAGAGAGTAGCAGTGGGAGAGGGAGTGTGAGAGGGAGAGTGAGAGAGAGAGAGAGGGAGAGAGAGAGTAGGGGATGGGAGAGAGAGAGTGAGAGAGAGTATAGGGGATGTGAGAGAGAGAGAGAGAGTGAGAGAGAGTAGGTAGTGGGAGATCAAGTGGGAGAGGGAGATAGATAGAGAGAGTAGCAAGAGAGAGAGAGAGTAGGGGATGGGAGAGGAGAGAGAGCAAGAGAGAGTAGGGGATGGGAGAGGAGAGAGAGTAAGAGAGTAGGGGATGGGAGAGGAGAGAGAGTGAGAGAGAGTAGGGGATGGGAGAGGATTGAGAGAGTGAGAGAGAGTAGGGAGAGAGAGAGTAGGGGATGGGGAATGGTGGGATAGGGAGAGATTATTCTTCACATTATGCGTACGCACTATAGTGCGTATGTGCTATAGTGCATAGGCACTATATGAGAACAACAACAAAATAGTCATAATGCAAGTTTGGGTCCCTGCTAATCCATATTGTGCTTTTTGTTTGTTGTGCATTCTATAGTTTTGATAGAAAACATGTGTTTCAAGATTTTGGAAGTTATAAAACACTATTTGAAGGCTACATACACAACTTCTTGTTGTAGGATACATATTGAAATTTCTAACTATTTTGATGTTTTTAGGCATATATGTGTGTTTTTGCATTCTAAGTTTGTTTTACAGGATTGTAACATGAATGAGCCACCAAGATCTTCAAGGGAATTCATATCCAACATTTATGTGAAATAGGGGATGACCAACAATTTTACAAGACATTATTCTTGGATGGTACATGCTTATTTTGTGGCTCTTTGCAACTTTTATCAACTTGTGAACATATGGATAGTACACATGCAATTGGAAATGAAATAGTAGATTACGAAAAATATAAGACAATGACATATGCTCTAAGATATGGGAAATGGGGTAAAAGATGTGATTTAGTCATTGAAGATATTCCAATGTATGAGTTCATGAAGAATTTTTGTGAAAAGATTATTTATGAGTATGCAAGGCATACACATAGAGCTCGATGGCTAGATTTGCAATTAGAGCTGTGCAAGGATACATTTCCACTAGATACAATTGTTTCAGTTGTAGACTTCGCAGAGAACTACACACTACAACCACAAAATGAGGTGCAAGAAAAGTATTATACTTATCAATAGGTTTCCATATTCATTCACACAACATTCATGCATTCACCTACAAGTATAGAGGATGACAGGAAGATTTTGAGGGAGTACCATTTTTACATCAACAATAATCGATCACATTCTACGAAGTTTGTACATGGTTGTTTTCAACTATTTTATGGAGATTTGGCTAACAAGGGCATACCATATCATCAACACATTATTTGGTCAAACAATTGTGCATCTCAATTCAAGAATGCACATATGTTCTATTGGTTGAGCATGATGCACAGGTTGTCTAGAATTCAATATATGTGAAATTTCACAAAGTCTAGTCATGAAAAGAGAGAGCATGATGGTGCAAGCACATGCATCAAAAGAGCCTTAGCTCATGAAGAAATAAAGTACAAAGATGGAGCAATATTGACAAATGCAAAATCCATCATATAGTGGTGTAATGCTATAATTGGTCCAAGTAAGGAAGGTGACTCTACAGTTCATAGATTTTTTTTATTGATAGATAATATTAACATTGCACTATATGAGGATTGTTGCATACTAAGAAGATGAAGTGAGTTGCACTCTTTTAGGCTCTTTGATGCAGGTTCATGGAGTATCCACACACAAAAAATGGCATGCTATTGTACATCCTATGTAGAGGAAAACTGGGATGACTGTGAGTCGACTGGATGGGTGGACAAATGGGATATATAAATTTTGGACCCAATTGACACCTATCATCCCCCACAAGCACTAGAAATGATAGAGATGGATTTGTCCATTAACTTTGATTGCTTGTCTAATCTAGTACAACCTTGTAATATATATATATATATATATATATATATATATATATATATATATATATATATATATATATATATATATATATATATATATATATATATATATATATATATATATATATATATATATATATATATATATATATATATATATATATATCTTTGTGATTTCAATATGTAACTTTATAACTTTTACCTAAGTATTTTCTAAATTAATGACCGTATTTTGCACATTTATCACTGCAAGCCATGTTTTTGATGTTATTGCACCTAAAGACAATGAAGAAGGGACATATTATTATTTGAGCCATTATGTCCAATACAAACAAAAATTGGATCACTCAGTTATAGATGGTGAAGGTTTACAGTACCATATCAGTGCGGTGGTTTTAATGGCTTACACAATATTCTATGAAGAACCCTAACTTGTGGTTATTCAAGGATTGACAAATAGAGAGGAAGATTATTCATTATTCGAACCTTGTTGCATCAAATGTCCACTAATAAAATATGGTAGAAAACCACATAATAAGACTCTTTGGAAAGTTTACGAGTCAGACCACAAGGTAATACTTGAGATATTAAAATGTAGAGCAAACCCAGTTGGTTCATTAGATTGAATAGGGATAGAGGAAGAGAGAGAGTGGTACAAACTGATACAAACATTGGACATGTGCCAGTGACCCCAAGAGTTAGAGGGGTGAGTTACCTTTCATTTGCATTTGCTTTCATGTTTTGATCCTTTTTAGTTTGCAACTTATTCATGGTTTTCTTTAGCTACTTAGGCTAGAATTAAAAAACCTTGGATGAGAAGTCCATGGTTGTCAAAGAAAGACACCATTTTGTATGCTAAGACACTTTATGCAATTTATAAGAAAAAGTTGTTCATTAGAAAAATTTGAGATTTTTAATTTTTTTGGTCAAGAAATCCTAGGATTAGTTATTTTTAATTATTTTTAGTTAAGCTAGAACCTTTTCGAAGTCCTAGAAGTGGAATCAAGTGAAAAATGTAAAAATTGCACTTTTTGTGAAAAGTTGCATTGTTGAAAGTTGTAAAAGTTACTCAAATTTTCAACTTAGTGGAAAAAGGGTTATAAATATTAAAATATTGGTTATAACCATTAAAATAGACATAAAAGATATATATACCTCATTTTTGAGGTTTGGAGGGCATTAATGTACGGACTGGAAGAAGTTGTAAAGAAAGAAATTCAGTTTTGGAGTCATTTTTACTGTTGTTTGCATGCTATATGAATTGTACAGACTTTTAGACTATATGTGATGAATTTTTAAGATAGATCTTTGAATCAGCTTTCTTTTTCTTCTAGTTTCATTATTCTACATATTTTCTAACTCAAGTTATTGCATTTTTAGTGAAACTAGGTTTTTAGGACAGCATTTTGGTGCACACAACAAAAATGGGCCTCTAACTACAATTTCCTTGATTGAAATTTCAATTCCACTTGGGAAATGGTAGTTATTAGGGTCCTTTTGAATATTCTAGGGTTTCAAGACTAGAGGATGTGTTTTTTTATTTTTCCAATCAAGCCCTAGGTCAAGTACCATGAAGGATTTGACCTCTTGTAGTTGTGTTGATTTGCGAATGGTAGGAGTTTGGGAATTGGTGAAAGGTTGAGCATTTGGAAATAAGTTATTTTAGTTTTTTTGAACCTTTGAGCATTGATTTCATTTTCATGACTCTGTTTCCTACTGGTTACTTTGTAAACCAAGCCTAACTTAATTACTTAGGTTTGTGTTGCTTTGTGAAGGAAAGGGAATGTTGGAGTGGGGCTAGAACTTGATGCTTTGGGGTTTGAAGTGAACTATCTAGGATCCTTAGGTGTCTTCTTTGATGAGTCTTGAATGGGTGCTCCTTCACTAGTCATCTACTTAACTAGGACATGTTTGGGAACTAACAATCTCCATTTAAAGTCAAGTCTCCATTTAAAGATGGCAATGAGCTTTTTGTTGTTTTTTTAAGATCATTAACATATTTTGATGAGAGCTTTGAGGGATCATGCCCAGCTTAAGTATCCTGGCTTCCCAAGTCCTGTAAATGCAAGTCCATTGATGAATAGCCATTTCTAATTGAAACATTTGTGGTGCTGGAATGAAGTGCATGACCATATTCTTTACCTACTAATGAGCCAATTTGAGGCTTCACTTCACATTGCTCCATGGACAATTCTACAACACTTGTTACTTCTCTATCTCAAAATTTTGTAGTTGGTAGCCAATTGATTATTCATTTCCTTTCAATATTCATGGAAATCTAAGGTAATTGGTTACCTAATAGGTTCTAGGAATCTTAACTAGGGTCCTAGAATAGTCCTAGATGGACCCATTTGACCTAAATATGTGAAGAGCAATATTGCTCAAAAGTTGCAATGTTGCTCAAAAATTTTCTTGAGAAATTTTTGAAATTGAAGTTTGGGAAGTTTTAACTATCCATGCTTGGGTATATGAGCATGGGAAACATTTTTTTGAAGGTTAGAAAGTTTGCAGTTAGATTTGCATTTTTAAGCAACTTTTACAACTTTTGTAATTTTGCACAAAAAGTGCAACTTTTGCAAAATTCACTAGATTTTGCTTCTAGGACTTGGAAAAGGTTTGAAACTATTAAAAAACAACTAAAAACACCTAATCCTACACTATCTTGACCAAAAACTCAAAAGGACGCAGTTTTTCCTAATTAGTAACTTTTGCTTATATCTTGCACAAAGTGGCCTAAGCATACATATTTTTCTTATATCTCTCTCACTATTTGTCGTGGGATCAAACTATTTGTTCTATTAGCTCCAGGTATCTAGGTAAACCCTAGCCCCAAGCTCATCCATCCCGTTGAGTGCTCGAATGTTCTTTAGCATTCTGAATCGAAACGTCCCTAAGAGTCACTAAATGCCATAGGGAAGCGATCTTTGATGGGGCATATCTCAACGCTCGTACAAAATATGGATGACATTCTAGGTGTTATAGGACCATGTTGCAGAGACCTACAATAACCTCTCTAGATTTTTGGAGATATTACTCTATTTTGATTTTGTGATGCCATCTCGGGTGGTGCTGAAACTTGTAGTGTTGGCCTATACAAAATTGTCAACTGCCAAATCTCCCTCACCGTTCATTGTGGGATCAAACTATCTATTCTATTAGCTTTGGGTGGCTGGGTAAAACCTCACCCCAAACTCCTCCTATCCCATTGAGTGCTCGAACATTCTTGGGTACGCCAAACTGAAACGTCCCTAAGAGTCACTAAATGCCATAGGGCAATGATCTTTGATGTGGCATATCTTAAAGCTCATGTGAGGTATGTATACAATTCTAGGTTTTATAGGATCATGTTGTGGAGACCTACAATAACCTCTCTCACATTTTGGAGATCTCCATTTGATTTTGCGGTGCCATCTCAGGTGATACTAAAACTTGTAGTGTTGGTCAGTACAAAGTTGCCAACTGCCAAATCTCTCTCACCATTCGTCACAAGATCAAACTGCCTATTCCCTAAGCTCTGGGTGGCCAAGTAAACCCTAGCCCTAATATTTTCCCATCCTGTTGAGTGCTCAAATATTCTCAAGCATGTCGAACTAAAACATCCCTAAGAGTCACTAAATGCCATAGGGCAATGATCTTTAACGAGGCATATCTCAGAGATCATGCAAGGTATGGATGTGATTCTAGGTGTTATAGGACCATGTTACAAAGACCTAAAAATAACCTCTCTCACTTTTTGGAGATCTTACTTGGTTTTGATTTTGTAGCACCATCTTGGGTGATGCTAAAACTTATAGTCTTGGCCAGTACATAGTTGCCAATTGCCTAATCTCCCTCACCATTTGTCATGGGATCGAACTGGTTATTTCATTAGCTCCAAGTGGCTAGGTAAACCCTAGCCCCAATCTTTTCCTATCTTGTTGAGTTCTCAAACATTCTCAAGCATGCCAAATTGAAATGTCCCTAAGAGTCACTAAATGCCATAGGGAAATGATCTTTAATGGGGCATGTCTTGGAGTTCGTGTGAGGTATAGATGCAATTCTAGGTGCTATAGGACCATGTTGCAGAGACCTACAATAATCTCTCTCCCTTTTTGGAGATCTTACTCTGTTTTGATTTTGCAATGCCATCTCGAGTGATGTTGAAACTTATAGTGTTGGCCAGTACAAAGTTGCCAACTACCAAATCTCTCTCACCATTCATGGTGGGATTGAATTGTCTATTCTATTAGCTCTGGGTGGCTTGGTAAATCATAGCCCCAAGCTCCTCCCATCGTATTGATTGCTCAAATGTTTCGAGACATGTCGAATCAAAACATCCCTAAGAGTCACTAAATGCCATGTGAAAACAATATTTTATGGGACATATCTTGGAGCTTGTGTGAGGTATGGATGTGATTCTAGGTGCTATAGGACCATGTTGTGGAGACCTACAATAACCTCTCTCACTTTTTGGAGATCTTACTCTATTTTGATTTTGCAGTGCCATCTTGGGTGATGCTAAAAATTGTAGTGTTGCCCAGTACAAAGTTTCCAAATGCCAAATCTCTCTCACCGTTTGTCATGGGATCAAACTATCTATTTCCTTGTCTCTGGGTGGCAAGATAAACCCTAGCCCCAAGTTCATCTCATCTTGTTGAGTACTCAAACATTCTCGAGCATGTTGAATTGAAATGTCCCTAAGAGTCACTAAATGCCATAGGGCAGTGATCTTTGATGGGGCATATCTCAAAGTTCGTGTGAGATATGGATACGATTCTAGGTGTTATAGGACCATGTTGTAGAGACCTACAATAACCTCTATCTCTTTTTGGAGATCTTACTTTATTTTGATTTTGTGATACCATCTTGGGTGATGCTGAAACTTGTAGTGTTGGCCAGTAAAAAGTTGCCATCTACCAAATCTCTCTCACTATTCATCGTGGGATTGAACTATCCATTCTGTTAGCTCTAGGTGGCTTGGTAAACCCTAGCCCCAAGCTCCTCCCATGCCATTGAGGGCTTGAACATTCTCAAACATGCTGAATCAAAATGTTCCTAAGAGTCACTAAATGCTATAGAGAAATGATCTTTGACGGGGCATATCTCAGAGCTCGTGCTAGGTATGGATGTGATTCTAGGTTCTATAGGACCATACTGTGGAGACCTAAAATAACCTCTCTCATCTTCTAGAGATCTTATTATGTTTTGATTTTGTGATGCCATCTCGGGTGATGCTAAAACTTGTAGTGTTGGCTAGTACAAAATTGTCAACTGCCAAATCTCTCTTACCTTTCGTCGTGGGATCGAACTATCTATTCTATTAGCTCTAGGTGGCTAGGTAAACACTAGCCCTAATCTCATCACATCTTGTTGAGCACTCAAATCTTATTGGGCATGCCAGATCAAAATGTCACTAGGAGCCACTAAATGCCATAGGGCAATGATCTTTGAAAAAGCATTTCTCAAATCTTGTCCTAGGTATGGATGAGATTTTGGGTGCTATAGGACCATGTTTTAGAGACCTACAATAATCTCTCTCACTTTTTGGAGATCTTACTCCATTTTGATTTTGTGACGCCATCTTGGGTGATGCTAAAACTTGTAGTTTTGGCCAATACAAAGTTTCCAACTACCAAATCTCCCTCATCGTTCATCATGGGATCAACTTGATTGTTCCTTTAGCTTCGAGTGGTAGGGTAAATCCTAGATCCAAGCTCCTTCCATCTTGTTGAGAGCTCGAACGTTATCAAGCATGCCGAAATGAAACATCCCTAAGAGTCACTAAATGCCATAGGACAATGATATTTGATGGGGCATATCTTAGAGCTCGTGTGAGGTATGGATGTAATTTTGGGTGCTATAGGACCATATTGTAAAGACTTACAATAATGTCTCTCACTTTTTGGAGATCTTAATCCATTTTGATTTTCTGACACCATCTTGAGTGATGTTGAAACTTGTAGTGTTGGCCAGTACAAAGTTGCCAACTACCAAATCTCTCTCATTGTTCATCGTGGGATCAAATTATCTATTTTGTTAGCTCTAGGTGGCTGGGTAAACCCTAGTCCCAAGCTCCTCCCATCCCATTGAGTGCTCAAACATTATCAGGCATGCCAAAATGAAATGTCTCTAAGAGTCACTAAATGCCATAGGGAAGCGATATTTGAAAAGGCATATCTCAAAGCTCGTGCAAGGTATGTATGCAATTCTAGGTGCTATAGGACCATGTTATAGAGACCTACAATAACCTCTCTCACTTTTTGGAAATCTTACTCCATTTTGATTTTGCGAGGCCATCTTAGGTCATGCTGAAACTTGTAGTGTTGGCCAGTACAAAGTTTCCAACTACCAAATCTCCCTCACCATTCATCGTGGGATCAAATTGTCTATTTTGTTAGCTCTAGGTGGTCGGGTAAACCCTAGCCCCAAGATCCTCCCATCTTGTTGAGCGCTTGAATGTTCTCGAGCATGTTGAACCATAACATCCCTAAGAGTCACTAAATGCCATAGGGCAATGATCTTTGATACGGCATATCTCAAAGCTCATGCAAGGTATGGATGTGATTCTAGGTGCTATAGGACCGTGTTGCAAACACCTTTAATAACTTCTCTCTCTTTTGGGATATCTTACTCTATTTTGAGTTTGTGATGCCATCTTGGGTGATGTTGAAACTTATAGTGTTGGCCAGTACAAAGTTGCCAACTATTAAATCTCTCTCACATTCATCATGGGATCAAACTATCTATTCCCTTAGCTCTAGGTTGATAGGTAAACCCTATCCCCAAGCTTCTCTTATTCTATTGAGTGCTTGAACATTCTTGGGCACATCAAATTGAAACATCCCTAAGAGTCACTAAATGCCATAGGGAAACAATATTTGATGGGGCATATCTCAGAGCTCATGCAAGGTATGGATGCAATTCCAAGTGTTATAAGACCATGTTGCAGATACCTACACTAATCTCTCTCACTTTTTGGAGATCTTATTTCATTTTTATTTCATGATGCCATCTTGGGTGATGCTAAAACTTGTAGTGTTGGCCAATACAAAATTGCCAACTACCAAATCTCTCTCGCCTTTCGTCATGGGATCAAACTATCTATTTTTTTAGGTCTAGATGGCTAGGTAAACACTAGTCCCAAGCTCATCTCATCATGTTGGTCGATCAAATCTTATCGGGCATGCCAAACTGAAACATCCTTGAGTCACTAAATTTCATAGGGTAGCAATCTTTGACAGGGCATATCTCAGAGCTTGTGTGAGGTATGAATGCAATTCTAGGTGCTATAGGACCATGTTGCAAAGACCTATAATAATCTCTCTCACTTTTTGGAGATCTTACTCCATTTTGATTTTATGATGCCATCTTGAGTCATGCTAAAACTTGTAGTGTTGGCCAATACAAAGTTGCCAACCACCAAATCTTCCTCACCATTCATCATGGGATCAAACTATTTGTTTTGGTAGCTTTAGGTGGCCAAGTAAACCCTAGCCCCAAGCTCCTCCCATCTTGTTGAGCGCTTGAATGTTATCAGGCATGCCGAACTGAAATGTCCCTAAGAGTCACTAAATGTCATAGGGCATAGATCTTTGAAAAGGCATATCTTGGAGGTTGTGCAAGGTATGGATGTGATTCTAGGTGTTATAGGACTATGTTACAAAGACCTACAATAACCTCTTTCTCTTTTTGGAGATCTTACTCTATTTTAATTTTGTGATGCTATCTTGGGTGATGCTAAAACTTGTAGTGTTGCCTAGTACAAAATTGCCAATTGTCGAATCTCCCTCACCATTCGTCAGGGGATCAAATTGTCTAGTTTTCTAGCTTTGAGTGGCTGGGTAAACCCTAGCCCCAAGCTCCTCCCATCCTATTGAGCACTCGAATGTTCTTAGGCACACCAAATCGAAACGTCCCTAAAAGTCACTAAATGCCATAGGGCAGCAATCTTTGATGGGGCATATCTCAGAGCTCGTGTGAGGTATTGATGTAGTTCTAGGTGCTATTGGAGTGTTTTATGGAGACCTACAATGACCTCTCTCATTTTTTGGAGATATTATTCTATTTTGATTTCATGACACCATCTTGGGTGATGCTAAAACTTTTAGTGTTGGCCAGTACAAAATTACCAACTGCCAAATCTCTCTCACCTTTCATCATGGGATCAAACTATCTATTTTGTTAGCTTTGAGTGACTAGGTAAACACTATCCCCAAGATCATCCTATCCTGTTGAGTGATCAAATATCATTGGGCACGTCAAATCAAAATGTCCCTAAGAGTCACTAAATACAATAAGGCAGGGATCTTTGATGGGGCATATCTCAAAGCTTGTGTGACATATGGATGTGATTCAAGGTGCTATAGGACCTACCGTAGAGACCTACAATAACCTCTCTCACTTTTTGGATATCTTATTCCATTTTAATTTTGCGACGCCATCTCGGGTGATGCTAAAACTTGTAGTGTTGGCTAGTACAAAATTGCCAACGGCCAAATCTCTCTCACCTTTCATCATGGGATCAAATTGTCTATTTTGTTAGCTCCAGGTGGTTGGGTAAACACTAGCCCCAATATCCTCCCATCCCATTGAGTGCTCAAACATTCTTGGGCACGCCAAACCAAATCATCCCTAAGAGTCACTAAATGCCATAGGGCAGAAATCTTTGACGAGGCATATCTTGAAGCTTGTGTGAGGTATGGATGTGATTACAAGTGCTGTAGGACTATTTTACAGAGACCTACAATAACCTCTCTCACTTTTTGTAGATCTTATTCCATTTTTGATTTTGTGATGCCATCTCAGGTGATGCTAAAACTTGTAGTATTGGTGAGTACAAAATTGCCAACTGCCAAATCTCTCTCACCTTTCATTGTGAGATCAAATTGTCTATTTTGTTAGCTTTGGATGGCTAAGTAAACACTAGCCCCAAGCTCCTCCTATATCATTGAGTGCTCAAAAATTCTTGAGCATGCCGAACCGAATCGTCCCTAAGAGTCAGTAAATGCCATAGGGTAGCGATCTTTGATTGTGGCAACTGGATATGTCATCTCATCCAATGATGGAGGCTAGTGATAGTAGGTAAAGGGGTGATCATACACATCATTTTGAACATGTTATTTATTTATGGTAATAAGGTAATCCTTGTTTGTAAGGTCAAGGAACTTGAGGTCACCTATAAACCCAAGTTGCCTTAGTCCTAAATTTTTTATTATTTTTGGAAATTAGTTGACTCAATAAGTGTTTTGAGAGTCATTACACCTTACATAGTTTCATGCTATCATTGAATGGAGTTAGTGGAAGATGTTAAGGATCTTCTTGGTTGTCTTAATAGTCATTTCATGGGTTTGAAATACAATCACTTCCCTTTATGAAAATTTGTCCGAAAATCAACAAATTACATGTTGCTACAAAGAAAATACAATCGTAGGGTGTTGGAAGATTGTTTTCACTCATAGGATGTTGAAGAATATCTTAGAAGGATGGAATAGATGATAGACTAAAGTTTTTGAGATAGTTATTAGTTGTTCATTGAAGTGTCTAAGATGTTAGTTTGAAGAAAGAATTTGATTATGATCCATTTCTCAAATTTGCTCATTTTTCCCTTATTGCTTCCCAAGTCTTGAATAGGGAAAGCGATCAACTAGTTTTGTGGAGTTAGGTAGAAGTTTATCCAATGTTGTAACCAAGTTGGAAAGAGTCTTTGAAGACACTTACAAAGGTGGGAAAGGTAGTTTTCCTTTAAAATTTTCTTGCTAAGAATCCACTAACTTTTGGTGTGAGCACTCTACATCATTTTGGATGCAATTTACATTAAAATGAAATATATGAAATGTACTTAAAATGTAAACAATAAAAAAAAGATATATATCATGATAACCAATAATGTCATACATGAACAAACATATAATGTATTATGATAACCAATAATTTCATACATGAACAAACATATAATGTATTATGATAACCAATAATGTCATACATGAACAAACAGATAATATATTATGACAACCAGTAATGTCATACATGAAAAAACATATAATATGTTATGATAACCAATAATGCCATACATTAACAAAGACATAATATATTATGATAACCAATAATGTCATACATGAATTAACATATCATATATTAACCAATAATGTCATAAGTCTAATAGTGCCATGCATCAAATATATGTCATACATCAAATATAAAATGTCATATATACATCAAATGTATATCGAATATGTCCACTGACATAAAATCCAACATATATTTCCACTAATACCAATACATGTGTGTCTATCAACTATATCTTGTCTTTTGCACAAGGGAAAGGAAATAAATCCCTAGAGGTCTTCGATCGTCATGTGGAGGGAGATAATGGTGATGATGGGGTCTTCCTCACACACTTGATCATCCTCTTGTTTAGGCTCGTCTCTATCTTGAGCTGATACAAACAAAGTAGATATGAATCAATAATTATTATACATTGAAATCAAATATATGTATACACAAAATTAATTATTTTCTTATTGCCATCAAATAGTCACTTTGTATGTCTACCTCAAAGGCTCGCGAACGATCGGGTGTAACAAGGCCCTACAAAAATTCAATCAATATAATCACTTATAAATAAAATTAGAAAGTTTTATATTAACTATTATAAAAAATAACTAAAACCAAGAAAATTCTTTCATACCTCAGTCAATGGCTATAAACTAGCTATCATTGCAGTAAGTTCGCAATCGATGAACTGGCAAAGATGAAGAGGAGACTCAGATGTCAACAACTGTATGTCATACAATACAAGTCACATGTAACTTGAAACATGAAACATGAAACAAATATAATCAAATGAATTAAGTTAACATGAAAAAAATGTACCTCTACAAAGCTCATATCATGCCTAGGCCCGAAGTCCCTTGTGAATGTTGATCGTCTAGTAGAGAACTGATGCACATGCATAATTTTTTTGTCAATCCTTCATATGATTACTTAATAAATATATGTATTAATTTAAATGATTAAATCGATACATACCTTTGGACTTGTCGACGAGACAAAAAAATGGGTTGAGGGATCTCTACTAGGGCTAGCAACACTCTTACCCTAAATTTTGAACAATGTCAATACATGCTAATTAATTAGTCATTCACTATACATACAAAATGTGATCAAATTAGTTTATTATAATTTTAGTTTAACTATGTGTCAATGCCAAATGTTTGACTTAGGAACTTATCAGTGACTAGTCCATCATCCATACTATCTCCAGTATGGCTGCCAAATGTGCATAAGGATCCACATGATGTGCACATGTGACCATGATGCACATAAGGCTCCTCCTCAACTAATGGACTCATGTAATGAATGAGGGTCTACATCAAAACATTAATAGTCCCTAGAGTATTGGTCTCTACATGTTCCTTCACAACTGAAGGAATAATCACATGCTCACCCTGTGGCTTGACAATAGGTGCCCTAACTACATTAGGGTCATAACGTGCCCCCGACCTCTCAAATGATGACCTCCCACCTCTACCCTAAGATTATAATAAATAAAAATAATTGAGGATCTCCCCAAGGACAAATTTACAATACAATTTCTTTAAGAAATACATTAGAACCTCGTGATTATTGTAGGGAGGGGCATCAAAGACCATCCACCATCTATCCCAAAAGTTATTTCTAATACCATCATGTATGCACCAATGGATGGGGAATCTTTTAGTTGTAGTTCTAACAGTATCTTGTTCTCTAGGATTTTTAAACAATGCACAAATGCTACCTTTTGCTATTTTTATTTTTTTTAACATCTTGATATGATAATTTGTTTGCATAATATCTTTTTTTTTCATCCCTCTTAACAAGCCAAATATCCAACTGACCACTAATAGAAGCTACATGGGTCATAATGTATTCGAGGGAGGATGCTAATTGTGCTCTTATTATATTGGTTTGTCCACAAGCTTTCAACCTACCAATTATTGCTTCTAATTCATTTTTCCCTCTTTCTATTTCATTTATTATGTTGTTTTTTGTGCTAGGAGGAGGTCTTCCAATCGATGCAGGTTGCAGAATTTCTTGCTCTTTTTGTGGAGGGTTTTTGTTTTGATCTTGTTGATCCAGCTGGAGATTTGGCAATTCATTATTCACATTTCCTGATAAGAAACCAATTGCAATCTAAATAAATAAAGAAAATTTAAAGAAAATTTGAAAAAAACCTACAAAACAATGCAAAACAAGTGTAGAAAACATACGACGTGATCTTGATCTTGAACTTTAGCGACAAGGAGGCATTTTGAGGAGGCGGGTGACAAAAGTCCTCAAATTTTTGAACTCACGTACACACTATGAGGAGAAAATACAAACAAAATGAAATGGGCCACAGGTTTGTAGCCCATTTTTGTCATATTTTCATAGTTAATGGCAATTATTTTAACTCTTTAATTTTTAATTATGCATCCATTTGTCATAGATTAAGACACATTTCCTCTCTCAAATTGGTAAATTTTCATAGACTTAGATAATTGCCTTTTTGTGCACTTAATGGCTAATTTACAATTTCTCTTGCAAATTCTATAAATTGTGATCATTTCTCTCATCTTTGGTTAACCACATTTCCTAGTATTCTCTCTATCATTTTATCATCTTGCTTTCAACTATCAAGCGTGTTTTATCAATGCATGAGCTACATCAAATCATTGAGAAGAAAGGAAGACATATGAGCTACACTTGAAAGAGGGTTTTTCTATTTATTTTTAAATATTTCAAGTGGCTTTTATGGTAGATTAGATTGGCTTGCATATATTGTGTGAGATTTTTGG
Source organism: Cupressus sempervirens (assembly GCA_028749045.1). Classification (NCBI taxonomy): domain Eukaryota; kingdom Viridiplantae; phylum Streptophyta; class Pinopsida; order Cupressales; family Cupressaceae; genus Cupressus; species Cupressus sempervirens. The sequence goes on from CM053789.1 coordinate 540,439,504, forward strand.
TTCTCTCAGTTATGCATTCTCACCCTTTTTCTAGTCCTATAGTTTCTATCTGCTCTGGTTTCTGATGGCACTAAAAAAACCAAAGAACCACTTTATTATTAAAGACAACCTCCCCACCCCCTAGGTGCAATCCAAATAAATGAACCAACCTCAATTTTTGGTTTTCACACCTGATTTTGTGGGTGATTGAAGATGCATCCTATTGGTAGCTATCACACAATTATTGCTATTATTTAATCCTAATATCAAACATTTTTATTTTGGCTTTGATTTTGAATCAATAGGTTAAGGTTTGGAAAGATCCATTACAACCGAAATGCAAGCAAATGTGAAGGATGATTTGGACAATGAAAGAATAGTTATATATGGAAGATGTAGGCCCCAAGAAAACTCAACAACTTAATTCCTTAAAGAAGACAAGCAATAAAAATCCTAGAAATGCAATGGAAGATAAGGAAGTTATGTAGTGAAATTTAAGGAAAAAGGATTGAATTTAGGAAATGAGGTTTAATGCACAAGAAATAATTATTCCATGTCCATGGGGTCCCAACACATTATCAAATCTATATTTTCCTTCATTTTCTATTAGTTATTACTCTTATTTTAAATATTTCTTGGGTAGTTTTCTATTTTACATTCTATTGTCTATATTGGTATTATGCCATGACAATTTAGTTTTTGATTTTTTATAATTAGAATTTTTTACATTCTCTCCTTTGATTTTATATCTCGATTTTATCTTTCCTATTCTTTTAGCCATGACACTTTTGAACAATTTTTTAAACCAAGAAAAATAATTAAGACACTTTCGACTATAGATGAGATGAAATTCTTAGAAATTGAAAAGATTGTCAAAATTCATAACATCTTTGTATCTATAAGTATGTATTAGTATTTTCCATACACTGGATCTTCTAATTGGTGATACCACTCACTTGTTATCTAGGTGTCGTCACACTCAAAAATCCATTACAACTAGCTTCAAGGGAAATGTATGTATCAAGATAAGTTATATCTAGAACATAATAAATCAAATTCAAAAGGGATGAGTTGAGATAATGACATTTTATAGGGAGGACTAAATACAATAGTAATATCATGAAAATCCAAGGGGAAATGCTTATAGTATCTCTGCATTGAAAAATTATATAATCTCTTTACATAGTCTTATTATTACTTTTAAGACAATCAAATGTCTTCTAGTAATAATTGTCATTAATATGTATCTCTATGGTACTTGGGGGTGTTTGCAAATCATACCATCCTTCATATTGCAAATCATACCATCCTTCATACTTGAATGTCAAAAAATATATTTCTAGTAGCTTCCTTTGGCATTCTTTTGCTAATATTTTGATCATTTTACCTACAATAAGAATTAAATATTTAGAAAGGAAATTGCTTTATTTATCAGATATGTCAATGACATTGACAAGAACTATATCAGTTTCTATGTGCTCATTTATCCACACAAAACATAGAGAAGTAAGTTCTCCCAGATTTACAAGGATATCATATAGGCTCTTCGTCTTATATAGCTTGAACAATACCTACACTTTTTATGACAATTTTAAGTTGGATAAATATAATAGTGGATGTGACTTTTAGCAAGACTAATAGCTAAACTAATATCAAAGAGTCCAAGTAATTTTCTACTAAATCCTTCTATTTTGACTATGATAATGGGCTTAATAAGGTATAGACACCTAAATTTGACCACATTCATTTAATGAAATTAAGTATCCCATTATTGCCAATATTATCTCATTATTATTTAAATAATCAATTATTATTTAATTGATTAATGTCTTTGATTAAAATAAAAACAAGTTTTGAAGGGATCCCAAAACCCTTTACAACTCCACAATAAGAAGATTTTTGGTTGGACATTAAATAACAACACAACTACAAAGAGAGCTACAACAACCTAATCCACAAACCAAAAAGGAACCCCAAAAGAAGTGACCAAAACGGATTGGTAGGTAAAGAGAAGAAAAGAGAGAAAGTCCAATCTACCCCTAGGAAAAGAAATCCCTCAAATGACTAAAGACAATGAAAATAATAATATTTTTCTTTACCTCCCTTCTTATGGGAGTGTAATTTCATGTCAAAAAAAGAAGAGGATTTCTTATGATGTTTTCCAACCATTGAGATCCACCCCTCCTCAACCAATGATATAGCCTCTTTCTATTCTAGAATAAGAAAATTTGTCGCAATTGATCTAACAAACTAGATAGAACCAACAACAATAGATCTAAGTAATTGGACAAAACTAAAAATAGTAGATCTAGTAATAATAGAATCAACAATAAAGCCAACATTGAGAGAAATCCCAACACCACTCGTAGGAGCATAACCAACTCCATCTATAATAGATCCATCAATTTGGTTAGATCTTGCAACACCATAACAGACTAGGCATAATAGCTAGAACCAATTGAACAATAGAACTATCAACAAAAATAGAGCCAACACTGGTAAAAAACCAACACCTATGACAACAACATCAACAAAATCCTTATTAGTCACATCATTACCCACTATAACTTTGGTAGCCTCCATCTACTCAAAAGGATTCAAAGAACCAAAAGACTCAATGAAAACCTTCTCAATAATCTAGATGGCATTCTTCTTAGTAACATTTTAATGTTTAGAAGAGGCTCCCTTCCACCAAGAAAAGGGTTTTTTATCCTTAACCCTCTGAATACTACATTGAGCTCCCAAGTGCCTATTGCTATCAATGACTAAATCAAGCTACCACTAGGAAGCTCCAACTTGATCTTGTCAACTACTCCCTTAAAAATGTCCACCTCCACAAGGATTCTTGCATAAGTAGAATGCATAACATTTTATGGCTCTTTATTAACCATCAATAAGTCACTAATAACATCTCCCACAACTTTCAAGAGGGAGTCAACCCAAAAGTGAAGGGGGACATAAGGAAGCCTCACCCAAATCAATAACTTATAAAAAGATTTTGAGGTAGGCAAAAAATCAAGGTGCCACAATTTCACCATCAACAAGTGATGCTAGGACAACCAAGTGAAGAAAAAGCCACAAAGTATCTTCATTCTATCCCCAAAATTCTCAAATTTAGCAATAAAAAACCCCTTGGCCATTGAAAAAATATGTGAAAAATACTTGATAAAATAGGTTCTCACTTTGAAGTAATCCACATGTGCAATCAAGAAGACTTGACCATAAGCCCCAAAATCAACAAATCACAACATGATCAAACAACATGGAAGAAGCACCCTTGATGTCCTTCACCACATCCTCCTCTAAAGGAATATGAACAGGGTTAGAGATAGGTATGGGAACCTTCACCTTAGGGCCCAACCCACACCAAGGAAGAGGATCTGAAGACCATGTTGCAACCTTGGCAGCATACAATAAAGATCCGATTGTTAAATTAGCACTAACACCTAATACAATGCGACCACCCATGCTAGTGCTTGCGACCTCACCAACAGTCATACCAACACTAGAACCAAAACTAGAAACCTCACCTACAAATGAAGAAACTTTAGTGTCAAAACCAAAGCCAGTATCAGTGCTAGCGCCACTATGACCAAAACCATCAACCAACCCATCCGCACCATTGACATCAACAAAACCAACTAAATGAAGAACCATTGCTCTTACGCTCCTACCAACACCCAAAATTGATGTTCTAATGCCAACAACAACCCTGAAAGAAGCCCTATTACCAAAACCAACACTAAGACTTGTTCTAGCTGCACAAAAGCTAGCAATTGAACTAGCAAACCTTGTGCCAGCATCTATAACAATCTCACGAACAATGGAAACTCCAAGAAAAAAAACCATTGCAAGTCCAAGAAGGTAGTGAATTTTTAATTTAATTAATTAATGCTACTCCTTTATCCTTAGGTAAATTAATTTAAATAATTATTTATTATTTAATTGATTAATATTACTCCTCTATCCTTAACTAAATTAATTTTAATAACTTATCTAGATCTTTTATAGTCAAATTAACTAAATGACTCCCACACTCATTTAGTTATTTCAATCCCTTTCTTCCTCCACTCCATTATTAAATTAGTTATTTAAATATACTTGATTAGTTTCATTCTGATAATGTCCTTTATGTCTATAATTTAAATCCCCACTTATGTCCATTTTATTCTACATTAATTACCTTATAACACCTCCTAACCAATATTATCTCTTAATCCAAATATTTACATGTATTCCCAATTTAATTTCATTGGGGAAGTTAATGACCTTTATTTAATGGAATCTCTCCCAAGTAGACACTTGGTATGAGTAACCACTTGTCCCATAAGTTACCTTCTCCTCAAGGAACTACCTGGTATCTTAATCTCCCTTCATCACTTATAACACAACCTCTCCATGGTTGAAAAGTGTCAATCTCTCATGCTTCATGAGAGATAACCAATGTTTCTCAATCCAAGTAAAACATGTCTCTCTAATTCACAATTCATCATTATGCATTTAGGGCCCATTTAGTTGCTGGAATAGGACTAGAATAGGAAGAGAAAATTAGAATATGTTTTATATTTCTTGTTTGGTACCCTCAATCAGAATAAGGAATAGGAAGACATATTCCAATTTTTTCCCTAAAACGAGCATATGTCTATGCCAAAAAATAGTTGGAACTAGAATAGCCATTCCTATTCCCAATCTATTTTTTTATTAAATAAAATAAAATTTAATTCCATTCCCATTCTAGTTTTCTATTCTAATTTTCAATTCCTATGCTAGCAACCAAACGGACCCTTATATATTACCAATTCCACTCTCAACAATTCAGTCACTCTTATCTTACATTCAACTCAAGTCATTTTGCACCACCATCATGTTGCATTGTACACACATTTTCATAATATTTCTAGCCATTATTGAGCATTTGAGTAGCCTTTCTATGCCAAAGACATGAACACACACATCAGATCTACAATTGAAGGACAAATGATTTCAACAAAGAGGTTGATTTTATGATCCTCATTGTTTTATTTTTATCTTTCTTATGTCTAATCTGAGTTTGGTTGATTTCTTTGCATTTCACCATTTGTTATAGCTCACATCTAACTCTACATATTATGGCACATTCAGTGGGACTCATGTCATGGATAAACTAATTAAAATTTCTATTTAATTATTTTTCATTTTAGATTGAAGATTGGTGAGTATAAACATGATTCGACAAGTTAGCTTTTTTTAGCGATGAAAACTCCTCCCAGATCTAGGCTCTAAATTTTTACAATTGACGAGAACACATTGTCAAAAAAATAATGAATTAACTATATTTTCCATAGAATGAGGGATATACACATTTTTATGCAATTTTTTGAAATGATGAGATAGTACTAAAAAAACTAGGTGCACAGTCTTAAAGGGTGTGATTATATCTTTTTGTACTATTGTAGTATTTCTAATTCAATGGGTTTGTGAGTTTAAACAACAAGATAGTTGATTTTAGTATTTATTTTTCCAAGTTGGCACTATTAAATGAATGGTAGTGTATTTAGTAGTATTTTTACAATGGTGGATAATATTGTATTATGGTAGATTTGAGTTGTTAATTGGTAAGTTTACAAGTTAATTTCTTGGTGGCCAATTTTCTTTGTTATTTATGAGTCTATGTTTTTATAATTTACATGTTTCTAGATTATAGTTGTAATCAACTAAATTTTCTTATTTCTCAAATTATGTTAACATATTTTTTAAAGGATTTTTACTTGACAGTGATCTTGTAAACCACTAACAAACTTATTTTGCAAAATCAAAACATAAAAATGAAACTTTTTAAAAAAAAATTTAATGGAATGAATACATTCTTCATATCTTAGAAACCACTTTTATTGTTTAAGGGAAGAACATATGCTTGTTGTGTTTGGTACACTTGCACAAATTGTAGGGTGTCTAACTATTGCATGCATCTCCTTGTTGGAAATATAAGAGGAGTAATTGAGAGGAGAGGGGTGAATCAATTACCACTAAAATAAATCCTAAATCCCTTAAAATTCAACATAGAACATAAACTCTACTAAAAATTATTATAGCTCAGTAAATATGCAGGCACTTTGTTAATACTGATAATATGTTGTAAATTAGTAACTACTAAAATAACAACTGTAACTTAACAAATGCTTAACATGAAAATATTAAGATATTATTTATGATTAACCTTAATAAAATTAGTTGAATACATATGAAAGAAATAGCATGAACACAAGTGACACCAAGATTTAACGTGGAAACCCAATTTGGGAAAAACCACCAATTGCAACTAGTTATTATTTTCACTCTTCTGAAGTGAGCCCTATTAGGAGCCAACCCTATTAAAGGTTACAAAACACACTATTAAGTGTGACCTTGTTAGAGGATTTAATCACCCTATTAGGAGTGGCGTTGTTAGAGGTCTTTAGATACTTCAATCTAGAAATGCCACCTTGTTAGAGTATTTACAAATAGCTATTAAGCCAACTCTGTTAAGAGATTTAGATCACTGTTACAATGGTTAGAGAGTAACAATGAGATGACCTAATTTTTGATACAATTTTATTAATGATTTTAGATCTCAATTCTAGCTCAAATGCTTGATCCTTCCTGATCAAATGTATCTTTGCAACTCCTCAAGGATATTCTTCTTATCCTTCCAATTCGCTTCCTTTAAGCATCTTCTATTCATCCATACACTCACACATTCAATCCTCAACTTGACCTTATACATATATCATACACAATGTCAAGTCAGCTTGAATACATCTTAGAATAATTAATATTCATCTCCTTAGTCAACTAGAACCAACAAACAAATCTATTAAACTTAATATGCCAAAACAAGAAAATCCTTCATTAGTCGACCTTGCTCGGTAGACACTAAATCAAAAATGATTTTCTTGTGTTAACCAAGTGAACTCGGTTAATACTACATCTTCAAAAATTTCCTTTGGTAACTGAGTGAGCTCGGTTAGCATTGGTTCCATCCAACTTTTCTTTGTTACCCGATTGAGCTCAGTTAACACTCAACTTTTGAGAGCTTCTCTTCAACGCCTGAGAGAACTCTGTAGGCACTGCCTTCTAAACTTGGAAAACACTAGAATGCTCAGTAGACACATGAAACTATCTTCATTTCTTGAGTGAGCTCAACATACACTAACTAGTAAAGATATGGAATTTTCTGTAACATCAAAGACAATACTCAATTAACCAATTTTTTTAAACACTCCTCTCCCTTTACCTTCATGGAACTGGGGTGTATGAGAAGCTAGTCTAATGATGCTCACTTTTTCATTTGGAGTGAGCTCGGTTAGCACTAGTTCCACCCAAATTTTCTTTGTTACCCGAGTGAGCTCAATTAACACTCAACTTCTGAGAGCTTCTCTTTGACACCCAAGTGAACTCAGTAGACACTGACTTCTGAACTTGCAAAACATTGGAATGCTCAACAGACATAGGAAACTGTCTTCATTTCCTGAGTGAGCTCAACATACACTGAATGGTAAAGATATGGCATTTTGTGTAACTTCAAAGACAATACACAATTAACCATTTTTTTTCCACACTCCTCTCTCTTTACCTTCATGGAATTGGGGTGCACAAGAAGCTAGTCTAATGATGCTCACTTTTTCATTTATTTAGAGGCCTTCTTGGGGATTTCATCACCTAAGGTGAATGACCTAAAATAGTGTTTCCTTAGGGATAGCACATAAAAATAATAGAGTCTGATCCAATGACTATATAGAAAGAGTGCCACATTTGGAAAGTTGCCAAGTTCTTCTAAGATTGACTAGATCTTAAAGTGGCTCACTATCAAATGTGTATCTGATAGTCTTTCCAAAATTGTGCTTGCAAGTCTTATGATTAGTATCCTAAAGGCATTTCAACCCTTTCTTGGTATGGTGTAGGGGATGCATTGGTGTAATTGTTTAGGTTGTCATGGGAATCTCTTGATTTGACTTATCTAACTAGATAATGGAGAAAGTAAATGAAAGTCTTTTATAGGTACATATCTCTACCTATCTTCTTTCAAATGGAGGTGTCGCACACTTCTCTTGAGGTATTAGCATGAACTTTTTAGCACACATTGTTAAGTTATAACTCCTACATGAGTAATTGTGGTTGTTACAAGCTTGAAGTGGTTTGTTGTAATTTACTCATAAAGTCTTTTGAATTAGTCCATCCAATTATAGTCAAACGATTATTTTTTAACTTTTATCACTTATATTTTTCCAAACAAGTTTGTCAAAATGTCATCTAGACCCAAAATATATTCTACTAAGAGCACTCTATTCTTCAATAGGACTAACCTATTAACTAGTAGGATTCATCCACCCTTTAGCAAAAATATGTGCTTGACATAGTCAATATTCAATACTAAGCAATGTGTTCACTTTTCTAGCTAGTAGGTGCACTTTAGTGATTGGCAAGATGAATATTCTGATTCTAGTGGTTTTTATTCCTATTCCAATATGTATTCTTCCTATTAAATCATGTTTGCTTTCTAGTCCAATGGGAACTTGTCCTATTTCAACAAGATTGCATTTTTGTCCAACAAGTATGTTAAAGCCTAAATTAGCGAGTTTCTATTGCAAATTAGTGAGATTGTTCTATTTTTTGGTGGGATTGATTCCCATAGACCTATTAGAGAGCTCAGAGTGGATTAGAAAAATAAGGAGAATCAATACATATACATGATTAAGCCAACTATAAAGCTATAAAAATTATGCTATTCAAATCCTAATCCAACCAATAAGATAATCTAAACAAAATACAAAATTAATAATGAATTACATATCAAATTCAAGAATTTTTTTGATGGTGTCTCATCATTTTTTCTTTCTCCTCTAATGTGATTATATTTCTCATTGTATGAAAATTGCACAAGTAATTTATCCAAAAAGGGAGGATTAATTTTTACAATATGTGGGCAAGGAATCAAGATAGAGTAAATTAAGGTTTTAAAATGGTGAAAAAGGGTCCAATTTATAGAATCCATATTCAAAATTGAAGGATGAGATTAAAGTCAACAAATAGATAAGATTGCACAAAAAGACCAAGGAGAGGAATGCAAAAAGACAAGTAGGGAAGGAAGGGCCAAAGTAAAATAATAAAAACCCACTTAGCGATTCCTTCTGAAAATCCACAAGTTCATATTTAGTTGTGACATAAAATGACAAAGAACACAAAGTGGACATGCTAATACATATGGAATTAGTTAAATGGTTAATCACTTACGGGAAAACTAAAGAGTATAATTAAACATTTGTCAAAAGTATTTAGTCAAAGAAGCAATAAAGCATAAAATACAATGACATGATCAAGCCTTGATGACATTGAGAAAAATATAAAATATTAATCAAAATGACCAAAATTGGTTTAAAATGCTAAAAAATGACTAAGAGTAGATGAATGAAGGATTAAAGAGAGAAGTTGTAGGTATTTACCATTTTTTGTGTGTCTCCATCTTGCCACTCTTTGAAACAATGTGATTCTAAGTGTTGTTTCAAGTTAATTTGAGAAAGGCACAATAAAAGGCAACTCGAACATAATAGGTAACAAAGATGCCCCTCAAAATTTGGGAAATGAAAGAAAGAAAAAAAGGTCAATTTGTAAAACATGATGCTCGAAATCAAACAACATAAATGCAATTGAAATCCAAAGTCAAATGCCAAAGAAATCAAACAAAAGGCTAACAAAAGAATACAAAATCCAACTCAAAAGAACACAAGACAGGTAAAAGAAAAATTAGAACTAATCCTTGATTTTCTTTATAAGGGCAGTTTCATATTTTTTGGAGCTTTTAATATTATTATAGTAAATTGAATATATCACATCATGAAATATATGAAGTCAAAATTATATTGTAATCTTTTTTTCATGAAAACAAACATCTTGTAGTCAAGGAATTCCTCAACCCATCATGAAACATATGGATGTTAAAGGTCTAGGTAAATCTAAGAACAACCCCTTTCTTTTAGTTCAATTTTTATTTATTTTGTCTACCTTTACATGGAATCTCAAAGATGTATGCAATTTGAATAACAAGAGTAATAATTGAACTTATTTAACTTTTGCAATATAATATAGAGATATTAGAATATAAAATATTTCCAATAAAAAACCCCTTATAGAAAAAATATAGAATAGATTTCATGTAACTATGAATATTCAAATGTTTCCTAACCTTTTTACAATAGGCCTCAATAGTTTTGGATCTTTGACAACAGGAGAATTCCAACGATGAGTACTTGTGCGTCACTAAGTTCCAATGTCAATTTTTTAACTTGAAATCCTTCTGTAGAAGGTATAAGAATACCAATTGTCCAAATTTTAGGGTTGGGCTTAACCAACAATTTTTTGAAAAGTATTCCCACATGTACATAATTTACAATAAAAAATATTGCACCCAAACTTCTTTTTTATATTAAGACACCATACTCCCACTGTAGTGCCTCTCCCATTTGACTTTTGTTAGTTGTCTTGATGGATGCAACCTTGTTGATCTTTTGTTGTGATGGATCATGATTGTGAACATGAGTGGTCTACACCATTGAGGTGTTTGGATTTATATTTCTGCATCAGTTGCTTTGATTATGCTTTGACTGATTTAGGAGATTATGATATGATTTATGGTTCATCAAGGTTTGTGCCAGTGCTTACCAGGATCAATGTGGTATCATGAGGTTGTTCTGTGATTACCTTGAGATGTGTGTAGAGATTGCACTATGTACTATTACCATGCTACACTGGACTAGGTTCCTGTAGCAGTGGATATTCATGTTTATGACTGTGTTTGCTTATGTGTTTTAAGTGCCTTAAGTGTTGTTTATCCAAACATTATTAATGCCTAAGTAATTAGAAATGGATTGTTCATGTTGGATTATTTGGTTATGTGCTGTAGACTTTTTCCTTGTCATATTTTGATTTGAGAGTTATTTGATACTTATGTGATGCTTTATATTTGAGAGGACCTGAGGGTCAAATGTTATACTTTGATTTCAGTATCATAGATTTTAGACTACTATGTTGTTCAATTGATCATTTTTCTTGATGATGCCATTTTAATATGGCAGTGTGTTTTATGATGATATATGGTTATCCGGTATTTGGACATATCACTGATTATGTCTTGTGATAGACTTAATGCTATGGTTATTTACTTCATTCTTGCATTGTTATGCTTTATGTGAACGTGAGTGATGTAAGTAGATTATTTTAATATAATTAAATCAATGGTTAAATTAGGTGTTTTTATGCATTGATTACTTCGGCTATGTTATTATATGTAATTGCACTTGATCATGTGTTTAGTGTGCAGGATTTATATCCCTGGCAGTGGCACATGGAGTTAATGATTCAATTATTTATATTTTACCAATGTCGTCCTTGTATGGTCGACATATCCTTATTTTAATTATTTAATTAAAATTTTTGGTGATTATAAAATCCGAACTCATTTGCATTATATGATTAGACCAGTAAGCGTGTCTATGCATTTAGAGGTTTACATTGTCGCAAAAGTTATTAAAGAATTTATGTGTTTTTGGGTTTTCAGACTTTTTAATTGATTTATTTTAATTTCTGGCAGCTTTGCCATAGTTGAATTCTTATTTCTAAGGATAGCCTATTTTCATTTGGGTCAATTCAGGGTTTAACTAGGTTGGCTAGTTAATTGCCCTAATCGATTATTCACTTGAAAAGTGAATAAATAACCAAAAAGGAATTTAATTCCTCACTTCTCACTTTTGAATTAGAAAGTTGGAGAGTAAAACCCAAAATCCTCTTCATGAGGATTTATAGTTTTGTTCATTGTGGGAGCTACAGGCGTGGGATCGTCGCGAGGTTGACCTCATTGGATTCAGCTCAGGGAAACCTTAGATTGCGATGATTTTCGGCCACTTCTACGAGTGTTTTATTTTCTAGTTCAGATTCCTGTTTTGCCCTTTTGGCTATGAGGTAGGGCTTTCCTGCTTTATTGTTTCTACTCTATTTCTGCTTCTATTTTTGGTAGCCATTTGTTTGGAGGCTGAGAACTAGTGTTCCCCTCCATTTTTGTATGCTAGTTCTACCCGGTTGGGCAGGTATGAACATTTTCCTATTTTTTGGGATGAGGGTTTGGGATTTTCCACCGTTATGCTAGCCATTTTTGCATACCGTGTCTAATTCTATTTATTTTTGGATTTTTGAGATTTTTGTACCCAAAGGCCAAATGGGTTTTAATTTTGAATTTTTCTCAAATTTTGGAATTTTTATCTCGTTTTGTGTGCCGCCCTATTTTCTCGAGTTTTCTTGGCACAATGTGGGTCGTGGATCTTGATAATTCATTTGGATATCAGTCAGACCACTATTGCACTTTTATGTTGCATTGGGGTGCGTGTCACATCCGTACTCCTGATACTGTGGTTGGTTGAGTGATTGTATACCTGTTGTTATGGTTTCTTTTGGACCCTTGTTATTGTTTCATGGACACTAGGATTCATGTAGAATCCATGCTCTTGAATTGAGGTTGGTTGAGTGAGTTCATGATGTTTGGTCTAGTTGCATCACTACGATTTGTGTAGAATCCATAAACTTGGATTGAGGCCAGTTGAGTGATTTCATGATGTATGATTTTATTGGCTATGGGATTCGTGTAGAATCTATCCTTCTCGTGTTGCCTTCAGTTGGGTGTTTCTTTGTATTATGTTCTCATCCTGTCCTTGTGTTGTGATCTTTGTGATGGTGGTGCGCCACACATGAGTACGTGCACGTACGTTTGTTGGGTGACTTGTGAGGCCTGATCTTCCATGGTACTTCCAGAAGTTATGATCATTGGGGTTGGGATGGGAGTATGCATGCCCATGGGAACTTTTCATAGGATGAGCATGGGTAGGGTAGGGTAGCATATGGAGGGGGCTTCTATCTCACAGCCTGGTGACCTCGGTCCCATAGGGTTGGCAGAGGATAGAAAGTTTTAAATAAGTGATAACTAAATAAATGTGTGAATGGTAATAAAACTTAAGATAATAAAATGTTGTGCCAAGCCATTCCGTTGAGGAATTTTGAATCCACAAGATCCAAGCTTGGGCTTTTCGATGCCAAGTGACTCTCCATGATGTCAGACCCTACTTAGTAGCCTATTGAGTGTCTAACCAGGACTTGTACTCCTTGCACTGTCTTAAGTTCTTGATTTTAGCCATCATACTGTCTGGCGTGAGTGTTAGCCATGGATGTTGTTTTTGTGTGTTTGTGGTTGGATCTTTATCTCCATCAGCATGGCGAGTGTGGACCTACGGGTGCCACATGGTTGGGAGGCATAGCTACCTTCACCACTGCTAGGGACTGGTGTAATGCCCTGCTCGGAGATCCTTGGAAACAAGGATTCAAATCAAGCCAAGATATTTTTTTTTACAAGTATGAATGCATAAGACAACATCATACAGGGATCACAAAGATCGCAACGAAAGACTTCAACACAATCCCGGCAACCAACGAATCTCTGAACGCCACTACCCAACTAACACACCCAAACAAAAGCCAACAACCACCACAACAAGATGAGGGCACAAGAAATAACCACTCATCAACAAAACACCAAGCTGGGGTAAAATGCAAAATCTTGAAATTTGGCTAAGCCTAAAATTTTGAAGCCCTGAAAATTGGCTAAGTCTGGATTTCTAAAGCCCTAAAATTTTCTAGAATCCATAACTTATCTCTGAGAGGTCTGAAACCTATCTCAAACGATTTGTTGCATATATTAAAATATATCTTAAGTATAAGAAATTAAATATATGTCAACTTATACTTTAATGATATATTTTAAACCCTAAGAGACTAAAACAGAAACACGAAAACTTGATTTCAAGAGAAATCGACAGAATTCAAAATGCAACAGCATAGGGTCAAAGAACGCCCAAAAGGGTATCCAAAACCACTCTCAAAAAGATCGAATCACGAAGAAAAGTGCCCGTTGATGGCATGCGCAGATTTTTCACAAAAATCGTGCGACACTTTTTACTAAGGGAGGGCGATACTTCTCCTTAAGGTGTGCGACACTCTTCCAGTGTCGTACGACATTTTTCAAGAAGGCATGCAACACTTTTCAGCATCGTACAACATTTCTCAAGAAGGCGTGCGAAACTCTTCCAGTGTCGTACGACATTTCTCAAGAAGGCGTGCGATACTTTACAGTGTCATACGACATAGTTTGCATGGGCGTGTGATACTTTTTAAAGTGTCGCACCATGCTGAACAAATGTCACCCATAGAAAAAAAAAACACTCCCAGAAGAAAAAAGAACCAAAATGGAGCAAAGAACCTCCACACCAGGGAGTACTGGATCCACGTGAATCGAGGAATGAACACTCGAGTGCAAGAACAACACAGAAAGAAGAACATCTATCCATCTCAACTACATCAGCAAAGAACACACTGAAATAAACATCACAGAGAGTTGAACAATCAAAGTAAGTATGCAGTTCCTCCCAACCGTCAATAGCATCATAAGACCATCGTGGATCCTAGCCATCGCCTGCATGTAACATCCCAAGCCACTGACCAGATTGTCAGTATTGTCGTAATAGGGACGTCACTACTAAAAACATGCAACAATAATAGCATAAAAAAATTTAACATGCTATTGATAATGCATAAGATAATCCTACAGTAGATAACATCACCTATCACATGCTAAACAACAGTAAGCAACAGATATACTACTAAAGAAAATCACATCATCTAATCATATGCTAAACATCATAATAAGGGAATGCGCCAAATAAAATAACATCATCTAAACATGATATACAAGCATCCCAATGAAAGCATAAATCACAAAAAAGCATACTCCGAAACTCGAAGTACCAAGTGAAGACATCTAGCAACGGTCACACTAGGACAAAAGATCGTCTCTGTACACTGATCCCTAGCAGTGGTAAAGGTAGCTATGCCTCCCAACCACGTGGAACTTGTAGGTCCACCCTGCCATACTGATGGAGATAATGATCCAACCAAAAACACACAAAAGAACATCCATGGCTAACACTCACGCCAGATAGTATGATGGCTGCAACCAAGAAGCTAAGACAATGCAAGGAGTACAGGTCCTAGTCAGACACTCAAAAGGCTACTAAGTAGGGGCTGACATCTTGGAGAGTCGCTTGGCATCGAAAAGCCTAAGCTCAGATCGTGTGTCCTCAAAATTAAACGGGTGCTCACACATTGTGTCCTCGAACTTAATCGGGTGCTCACACATTTTACTTATCTTAATTTTGATTAACAATCACACATTTTATTTAGTTATCACTTGCTTAAAACTTCTTATCCTCCGTCAACCTCTGGCACCATGAACGTCGAGCTGCGAGATAGAAGCCCCCTCCAGATGCTACCCTACCCTACCCATGCTCATCCTACAACAAGTGCCCGTGGGCATGCATACTCCCATCCCAACCCCAATGATCATAACTTCCAAAAAATTCATGGAAGATCGAGCCTCACAAGTCACCCAACAAATGTACGTGCACGTACTCGTGTGTGGTGCACCACCATCACAAAGATCATAACACAAGGACAGGAATGAGAACACAATGCAAAGAAAACACCCACCTGAAAGCAACACGAGAAGGACGGATTCTACATGAATCCCAAAGCTAATAAAATCATACATCATGAAATCACTCAACCGGCCTCAATCTGAGAGTATGGATTCTACACGAATCCCAATGATGTAACAAGACCAAACATCATGAACTCACTCAACTGGCCTCAATCCAAGAGTATGGATTCTACACGAATCCTAGTGTTTATGAAACAAAAGTAAAGGTCCAAAAGAAACCATAACAGGTAACAAATCACTCAATTGAACACAAAGTCGGGAGTACGGGTGCAACACGCATCCTAATGCAACAAAAGGTACAATAGTAGTCTGACTGATATCCAAATGGATCATCCAGGTCCACGACCCACATTGTGCCAAGAAAACCCTTGAAAATAGGGTGACACGCAAAATGAGGTAAAAACTCCAAAAATTTGGAAAATTTCAAAATTAAAACCCATTTGGCCTTTGGGTTCAAAAACCCCAAAAATCCAAAAATAAATGGAATCGGACACCGTATGCAAAAACGGCTAGCATAACGGCGTAAAATTCTAAACCCTCATCCCAAAAAATAAGAAAATGTTCATACCTGCCCAACCGGGTAGAACTAGCATACAGAAATGGAGGGGAACACTAGTTCTTAGCCTCCAAACAAACGGCTACCAAAAACAAAAGTAGAAACAGAGCAGAAACAATAAAACAGGAAAGCCCTACCTCATAGCCAAAAGGGCAAAATGAAAATTTGAACCATAAAATAAATATCCTGCAGAAGTAGCTGAAAATCGCGGCAATCCAAGGTTTCCCCGAGTTGGATCCAACGAGCCCAACCTCGCGATGATCCCATGCCGGTAGCTCCCACAACGAACAAAACAGTAAATCCTCATGAAGAGGATTTTGGGTTTTACCCTCCAACTTTCCAATTTGAAAGTGAGAAGTGAGGAATTAAATTCCTCTTTGGATACTTATTCACTTTTTGGGTGAATAATTGATTAGGGCATTTAACCAGCCAATCTAGTTAAACCCCGAATCGACCCAAACGAAAACAGGCTATTCCTATAAATAGGAATTCATCTATGGAAAAGCTGCCAGAAATTAAAATAAATCAATTAAAAAGTCCGAAAACTCAAAAACACATAAATCTCCTAAACAACTTTCACGACAAAGAAAACCTCTAAATGCACAGACACGCTTACTGGTCTAATCACATAATGCAAATGAGTTTAGATTTAATAATCATCGAAAGGTTTAAATTAAACATTTTAATAAAGGATACGTCGACCATACAAGGACGACATTGGTAAAATATGAAAGGTTGAATCACTAACTCCATGTGCCACTGCCAGGGATATAATCCTGCACACTAAACAACACGATCAAGTGCAATTGCATATAATAACATAGCCGAAGCAATAAATGCATTAAATCACCTAATTTAACCATTTATTTAATTATATTAAAATGATCTATTTACATCACTCACGTTCGCATAAAGCATAACAACGCAAGAATGAAGTAAATAATCATAGCATTAAATCCATCACATAACAAAATTAGAGGTATCTCCAAATACCAGATAACCAGATATCATCATAAAATGCACTATCATCTCAAAATGGCATCATAATGCAATATGATTTACTGAAAAGCATAGTAGTCTAAAATCTATGATACTAGAATCAAGATGTAACATCTGACCCTCAGGTCCTCTCAAGTATAAACATAACATGAGTAACAAATATGTCTCTAATCAGAAATGAGACAAGGTAAATGTCTGCAGCACATAACCAAATAATCCCACAAGAACAATCCACTCTAATTACTTGAGCATTTAATAATGATTGATTACACTGCATAAAAAAAAACACACTTAAAACACATAAGCAAACATAGTCATAAACATGACTAACCACTGCTACAGGAACCTAGTCCCATGTAGCATGCTAATAGAACATAGTGCAATCTATGCACACATCTCAAGGTAATCACAAAACAACCACATGATACCACATCGATCCTGGTAACCACTGGCACAAACCTCAGTGAACCAAAAATCACATCATAATCTCAAAGATCAGTCAAAAGCGTAAACAAAGCAACTGATATAGAAACATAAACCCAAACACCTCAACGGTGTAGAACACTCAGGGTCACAATCATGATCCCATCACAAAAAAAGATCATCAAGGTTGCATCCATCAGGATGACTTAAAAAATTCAAATGGGAGAGGCACTACAACTGGTGTACAGAGATGGTCTCTTATCCTAGTGTGACCATTGTTGGATGTTTTCACTTGATGCTTCGAGTTTTGGAGTATGCTTTCTTGTGATTTATGCTTTCATTGGAATGCTTAGATATCATATTTAGATGATGTTAGTTTATTTAATGCATTCCCATATTATGATGTTTAGCATATGTCTAGAAGATAGGAATTGTTGTATTGGATTATCTATTGCTCATTGGCTTAGCATCTTAGATTTCCTTATTATGATGATCAACATGTGATAGGTGATGTTCTCTACTTTGTAGAATTATCTTATGCTTTACTACTAGCATGTTAGATTTTCTTATGCTTTTGGTTATTTGCATGTTTAGTAGTGACATCCCTATTATGATAGTACTGACGATTTGATCGGTGGCTTGAGATGTTACGCGCGGGGGATGGCTAGGACCCATGATGGTCTTATGATGCTATTGACAGTTGGGAGGAACCGTATAATTAATTTGGTTGTTTTGTTATTGTGATATTATCTCTGTCCATTGCGATGTTGCTTATATTCACTGTGATGTTGCTTTTAGTACATTCTTTACTGCTTGGGTTTAGATGGATAGATGTTCTTCTTCCTTGTTCCATGGTATATTGTTGATTATGCTCTCGAGTGTTCGCTCCTCGATCTATGTGGATCCAGTACTCCCTAGTGTAGAGGTTCTGAACTCAAATTTTCTCTGTTTTTCCCCTTTTTGTCTTCCTTAAGTGTTTTTGTTTTTCTATGGGTGACATTTTATTTGCATGGTGTGACACAAAAATGTATCACACGATCATAGAAACTGTGTCGTACGATACTAGAAAGAATCGCACGCCTCTTGGAGAAATATCCTGTGACACTAGAAAGTATCGCACCTCCTTTGGAGAAATGTCATACGATACCCTAAAAGTATTGCACGCCTTTGAGAAAAGTATCACTCAAACTCTAAAAGTGTCGTCCTCCTTCTTAAGAAGTGTCGCATGATACTTTTCAGTGTTGTATTAAAGTATCACATAGGTTTTGTAAAAACCTGCACGGGTCGACAGCGGGCACTTTTTGATTTGATCCGAACTTTTTGAGAGTTGTTTTGGATACCCTTTTTGGTGTTCTTCAACCCTATGTTGTTGCTTTTTGGATTTAGGTTTTTTTCTTTCAAATCCAGTTTGCATGTTTCTATTGTAGTTCTTCGGGGTTTAAAATATATCGTTTAAGTATAAGTTGACATATATTTTAATATATGCAATGAATCTTTTGAGATAGGTTTCAAACCTCTCGGAGATAGGATAAAGATTCTAGGAAATTTCAGGGCTTCAGAACTCCAAACTTAGCCAATTTTCAGGGCTTCAGGATTTCAGACTTACCCAAATTTCAGGATTCTGCATTCTACCCCAGCTGGGTGTTTTGTTGATGTGTGGTCTTTTCTTAAAGCCCTTATCTTGTGCATGGTCATTGTTAGCTTTTTTTTGCGTGTGTTAGTTTGGTAGTGGCATTTGAAGATCAGTTGGTTGTCGAGATTGTGGTGAAGTCTTCCGTTGCGATCTTTGTGATCCCTGTATGATGTTGTCATGTGCATTCATACTTGTAAATTTTTTTATATCTTGGCTTGTATTGAATCCTTGTTCCAAGGATCTCCGAGCTGGGCATTACACTCACCATGTGCCATTTGAAATGGGTAAGGCATCCATTTAAACACAAGGGAAAAGTGATTGTTCAGATGCTACATTTAGAAATTATCTAGTGAGCATATCAAACTATTTGCCAAGATGCCTAAAAAGAAATGCATATCAAAGAAATTTCTTACATAAGATTGAATTCAATTGTTTTTCAACTTTACAATATCTCACTTATAAAAATAATACTAGTTTCTCGCTTCTTATATGCAAAACTTTATGTTTCCACACTTAAATGTAAATGACTCAAACATTTTTTATTACTTTTTGTCAAAATAATTATTATATTATTAAAATAACTATTACTCATAAAACTCCAACTTATGATTTATGATGTCAAGATTTTAATATAATTACTACAAATTTACAATAGTTTCAACTTCAATACAACAACATTATGAAAAGAACATGATGTATTTGTGTCCTATTGTTAAGTCATCAGGCTTTGTGTGGGAGCTCTACTCTTAGAAATGACATTTATTGTCAAAAAAGTTGTAAGACTCTTCCTAGATAATTATCTTTTCCAATGATTTTCTAACATAGTAACTAGTCATCATTTCTAAAATAATAGGAGTAAATTATGTAGAAAAGTGGTGTGATGAGATCCATCCAAATCCAAATCCCAACAATGAGAATTATACTAACTAAAAGAACGAATTAATTTTTATACCACTAAAAAGCCCTTAAGGAAGAAGCGAAAAATTGAAAAAGGGAAAACTGATGGCAATCAAGGTCTGGACTCCCCGTTGAACCTCATTAAGGATCAATATGAGGAGGATTCTCCTATGGATGAACCAGGTGTGGGGGCTTACATTTCTCAATCTACTCAGGCTAAGATTCTAGTGGAGGATCCTACTACCCCTACTAAGCCCAGGAAAATGGCTCGAAAGTACATAAACATGGACATGGTCAAGTTGGGCATTTCTAGGGAGAAAATTGACCTCATGGTTGGGAAGGTTGAACCTAGTAAAGTGGACCTTCAAGAACTCGTTGATCCCTCCATACTCATCCTTAGTGATAATAGTAAAGAGGAGAACATAGATGTGCTCAACAATGCCATGAACAATTTGCTAGAGAACTTATGGTCAATCAGGTGGATTTTCCATCAAATCATTGAGCTAAAGGATAGGATGAGCACTATGGAAATTAAAGGCATCAACTGCAATAACCTTGAGGTCACTAATAAGTAGAAAACCATCATGGGTGTTGTGATGGACATGGCAGCCTTTGATAGGATGGAAGGCAAGGTGGCGGGATTAGATAACAAGGTCAACAACATTGAGAGTGCTTTGAGAAGATTTTCTTATCAAAGCTATAATATTCTCAAAGCCTCCAATGAGCACATTAAGATCCTGATTAGCAAACTTGAAAGCTCTGCTGAAGAAAAGGCTATTGTTGATCTTCTTAAGGACCAAGGTGTTGCTTCTTAGAAAAAAGAGGGGACTGGGAGAAGGACCAGAGCTAATACCAAGAAGATGGTTGTGGTTGCCACTTCTCATGTTAGTCATCAAGGAGATTGCTGAGAAGATGTACCAGCTTGAGGAGCAGGCAATGAAGCTGATGAAGAAAATGGGTCAATTCCCACTCTTGTCCTTGTTCTCACTATTTATTTTGTATTTCCTATTTTAGTGGCCGCGTTGTTATCTTTTTATTGTTGGCTTGGTTGTTTGTTAGCTCTATCTCTCTTTTGTTTTGTTTTATCTTTTGGGCATAATGTTCAATCTTTAAGATCTTTTGTACAAGGTTTCAAGGGCCTTTCAAAACCTATTTTCTTGATAAAAAGCTCAATATACAGTCCAATGAAATTCACATATTTTCATTTATATTTGCATTGTGCTTCTCAGACATTCATTTCGCTTGCAATTTGATAGCTTTTCTTCCAGAATGGCTAAATCAATGTTGCTTGTTTTGATGGTATTGATACCATTTTATATGTTGCCATGCTCATCCATACCTTGTGAAATTTTGACTATGAATCTATTGCCATGTTTACCTTAATTGAGAGGGCGAGGTGGACATCCATCTTCATTCTGTCGCAATGAAGTTAGGAACTTGAATTCAACAATCAAAGGGAGAGAAGCAAGAGAAAGTGCATGGACTTATTTTGCAACATGACATATTTTATGGTATTAATTGGAACAATGTCAAACTTCTTGCTTAGTTTTGCAAAGTTAATCTTCCTGTTCTTGTTTCCCCCAACATATATTGCTCATGGTAATTTGAAATTATTTTTAATGTTTTTATTCCAATTTTTAAAATTTTGTTAATTAATATTTTCCATAGACACTGATAAATTTATTAAATTTTCAATTTTTTTAATAAAACTTTAATTGTCTTTATTGTTTTTTGTTTATTTCCATTAAAAAAATATCAACAATATTTGCATAAGGACCATTCAATGACATGGTTTTTTTGCAATAAGGGTTTCTCTATAATTTGAAAAAAATGAAACTCATGAATAAAGCAGTAAAGTTTTGGAAATTAAAGGTAATAATATTTCTATTATTATGTTTTATATCCCATGATTATTTTTTCTTACATTATAATTTATTATTTTAATGTAAGGACAAAAAAATTTTTTTACTAACATTAAATATGTATTAATTTTTTTTCAAATTATCAATTTTTGGTTCACAAAGAATTCTTCTATAGAATAAAATTTGAAAAAATATATTTATTATAAATTATTGCTAATTTTGTTTTGTTATGTTTCATTTTTAATCGATTTTTGATGAAGAAATCGACTGTTGCATGCACAAAAGCATTTTAGAATCTAAGATTTTTAATATATAATCCATAAAATGAACTTGTGTATGTACATAAACCCAATTATCATTCACCAAGCTTGTTCACATAACCCAAACCATGACGCCTAAGTGTATTTTCATGATTAAGTTAAATTCCACCATTACACACATTGAGAATCAAAACATGGAAAAAATAAATGAATGATTGATTCTAATGACCTCAACAAGGCTATGCAGTTTATGGGATGGAGAAAACATGCTTATGGGATCAATATAACCATCATGCTTATCTACCTTTATTGAATCAAACCCAAGTTAACAAAAGACACAAGCATCATAGTTCCTACCATTTGCATTTTTAGTTTAAACAAAATAGAAGTAGAGTTGAAGATAGTTGGCAATAAATAAAGAGTGAAGAATAAGAAGAACGAGATTGGAATTAATGTTTGGTGGGTAATAAGTAGAATGATTTTGAAAATTAATGTTAGTAAGTTTTTTAAATGATTGAACGAATGAAATTATTTGTAATCAATTGTCATTTATTGAAATGATATAAAGAAGCTTAAAAAATACATTTTTTGTACAATAACATTTTGGTTTAATACAGATGAAAGCTTAACACACTAATTCTTAAACATAATTTATTGGTTTTTCTTCATTATTATTTGCAAGAAGTAGATAAATGCTTCTGGTGGCTAAGTTTAAGATTTCACAATTGTTACACCACAACTACATAAATTCACTTATTGTTCTAGCAATGTTCCCATTCAAGATATATTAAAAGGTAACTTTCAAAAGAATTTCAAGTACTAAAAAACTATTGGTTATCCAAAATTTAAATGCATTACAACACTACATGTCTATAATGTATGCAATCAAAATCTTAGTTCAAATATTTCATCAATGACATTGATAATTATATGATACAATTTATGTTGAATCTTGCTGTCAGTGGCTTGCTATTGTTTGAACAATGTAAAACTAGCTTACTTGCATTAGATACAAAATCTTGTTGCATTAGAAACTTAATTCAAATATTTCATCAATGACATTGATAATTACATGACACGGTCTATGTTGAATCTTGATGTGAGTGACTCGCTATGGTTTGAACAATGTAAAACTAGCTTACTTGCATTAGATAGAAAACCTCGCTTCAGATAAGATGATGCCATAGTATATTAGCACCAAATTCACCTTATATTAGAAGAAATATTAAAAATAAATAAGCTAAAAGAAAATAGTGCAAGAAAAGAGAAAAATAGAAAACTCACATAGTTCATAAACAGTTGTAGGTGAATTACAAGTCATCTTCAACATTCTTATTTACAAAATTATTGTGTATGGATATAATGTGAGATTAATTAGATTATTCATTGATAATGAGCACATAGAATGCTAAAATATAAAATTGTAAGTCTTTTATTTTGTGCACCCTTATAATATCAACTATAAATAAAAATAAATAAAAAATAAAAAATGGCAAACTTCTACAGACGTGTGAAGAAAACAAGGCAAAATATCCAGAGAAGCAAAAAGAAAGATCATAGGCGGATGTGCTCGCATGACAACTATCCAGCAATCGCTGCTAATGATCAAAACAAAAAATGGTTTCAAGCACCAAGCCAGAACTTGTAGGAGTCAAAATTCACAATTAACATTGTAAACAAATTCTCCGTCTTGGAGATCCTAGAAGAAAAACAACGATACAATCGAAGGATACAGGGATCACAAATCCACTCAAGCTCTAACATAAATCATTCCAGTCTTCCAGATATTCCCAAGCCTTGACCAATTTTCACCATTAAGAGTTTAGATAACCAATTTAGGGTTTTCAACCTAACTAAATATGCCTGGCCACATTTTGGTGTTCAACATGTTAAACCCACTAAAAGAGGAACACCTTCACCTTCTACCTCATCCCATTCAAAGCAGTTTCCCACAAAAAATAGGAAATCTTCGCCATCATATGTCCCTCTGCATAGGCATCTTGCAGCGCTCATCTCTCCACCTCCCAAGCCTAGGGTTACCCAAAAATTTCTTGATACTCCGATAGACACCCCAATTGTTGTGACCATTAAAGAGGTGGAAGAGACCTGGAATGAATGCCTAAAGGGTGGACTTTTTGCAATATGGAATGGTCCCCTAAAAGACTTCCCTCTCTTCTCTAATTGGCTTGAAGCTAACTGTGACGAACAAGTAAGTATTTCTCATCGCTCAGATAGGATTCTTTTTTTACAATGAATAGAGGAATCAATTAAGAAAGAGTTTATTTCAGTCTCAAAATGTTTCTTCAAGGGTCATGTTGTTAAATTCATAGAATGGTCACAGGATTTTAAGATTGATAAGCTAGATTTTGAGATCCCAACTTGGTTCAACATCCCATCCCCACCACCAGAGCTTCTTCAGATAGAAACTCTTAGATGTATAGGTTTGGCCATGGGAGAACTTTTGGGAATTGATTCTTCATACTTCTGCTGTAATAATGTTAAACTATTGATTAAAACAAATTTTAGACAAGCTACACAACTACACAAGAAAGTCATAACAAATAAAGAAACTTATGATCTAACAATTCACTTATATGAAGGTAGAATATTAGAGATCATAAGATTAAATGATAACAGAAGGATCAGATTCAAAACTCTATCTCTTACATCAGATTTTGATAGCATATTCCAATGGTTAAGAATACTGAAGAAAAAAGGAACCAGAGATTAATAGAGCAATATGAGGAATACGCTCAGAAGGAATTTGAATTTCAAACAAAACCTTTCTATACAGATAACATAGCGAATTGCTGGTCTGAGGACAGTTCAAAAAACAAAATCAAGCTATAATCAGTTATTGTGGTTAACCAAAAAGAGATCTTAGAAACTACAAAGGACATATAGTATAGCAAGAAAAGAAAATCAAAGAGTAGGAGAAATGCTTTAAAAAATAAGGGTTCTAGCAATGATGGTAACAGGGAGGAGCAATGCTTGAGGGATCAGCAGACACATAAAGAACAAGAAAAGGTATCATTCAATTGCACCAATATTAATCACAAAGAAGCAGAGGTCATTATCAATAACAAAAGCACAGCGGATGATCTAAACCACACAAGCAGAGAAGACAAAGTAATCTCAAAAATTCAGCAAGCGTTAAAAAGGAAGGATGATCAAGCAGGCAAGATAGAGGAAATAGACAACTACATGTTATTCAATGCTCTTGAGGTAACGAATGAGGCAATCAATATAAAGAAGGATAGGGATCAGAAAGAATAGGGCCGGTCTCAAGAGTCAGATTCTAGTACAGAATCTCCAATAACCAAAAACAAATTTTGGCAACCCTAGCAGCCACAATTAGCTCACCATTCACACCAATCAGTAAGCAATAGAGAAAGGAGATAAAGAGATCAGAAAAGATGCCAATTAAATAGTTTCAAGAATTCTTGAACAAGGAAAGTATTTGTGATCCAACATGGGAAGAAGGAAGCATATCAAAATCTGAACAAAGTAGCCTAAATCATTTAACGGATGATTTAATCCAAGTGTTCAGCGTTGATAACTATGATAAGAGTACAGATGCATAGAATGAAGAACTAATTCAGAGAATCCTCAAACTAGGAGGGAATAATTACACCTGTGAAGACCTAAGGAAAGATCTATATAAGAATGAATATGAGGACAATGATATAAAACAATCCCTGACGATAGAGCCAGGCTCAAGCATGATGCAAAAAGATAAGGGAATGCACAAGGGCAATAAGATGGAAGTAGATTTAGACTCAAAGAAGCAGGTTAGTCCTTTGAATCAGTTCCTAAATAAATGCAAAAATGAAGTAAATGAAGAGATTGTGATTGAAAAGAGTTCCACTATGTAGAAGGAAAAATATAATCTAGATCAGTTGGGTATTCTTATGAATCAAGAAGGTCTCAAATTTCCTATTTGTGGCAAAACAAAAGGCAAGAGAGAAAGGAAATCATTAAAGGAGTTCAGGGAAGTAGACTGATCAAGCAGAGAGTTGCAAAAGATAGACCAAATTTTCAACAATGGGAAGGGGAAGTGCCTTCCCGATCAGGTATGAAGATAACTACATGGAATGCTAGGGGTCTTAACGCCCCTAGCAAAAAGAGGTTATTAAAACATAATCTCAAAATCTTTGAATCTGATATTGTTTTAATTCAGGAATCTAAATTAGATAAATTAGAATTAGGTAAACTAGATAAGATGCTTGATTTATGGAAATCTGTGTTTCAAGAATCAATAGGGGCATCCAGGGGCCTTGGGATTCTTTGGGATCCTAGAAAGGTTTGTATAAACACACTATATACTAGCAATCATTGGATTAGTGGTAGTGTTCAAAGCTTAAAAACAAACCTTAAATTTATCCTCAGTAATATCTATGGTCCAATTAGTTGTTTCGATAAAAATTTAGTATGGAAAGAGATTAGCCTATTCATGAACAACCTCAAGGGTAGTTTGTTTGTATTAGGAAGTGATTTTAATAAAATTTTAAATATCAATGAAAAGATTGACGGTAATCAACAATTATCACAAGCATCCAAAAATTTCCATGACTGGTGTCTTTTGCATAACCTAATAGATATCCCAACAAGCAATGGGATTTATACATGGAATAACAAGAGAAAAGACTTTGCATATATCACCGAGAAGCTTGATAGGTTCTTGATCAAAGGAGACCTAGATGTAATTAATCTAAATATTTCATCCTTAGTTTTACCAATTGCAGGATCTGATCATTTTTCGATCAGATTTGAATTCATCGAACCTCATAAGCCTGCCAGAAACGCATTCAAATGTGAGAAAATGTAGTTCTTAGACCCAAACTTCATCAATAACATTAAAAAATGGTGGGCACATGACAACTTTGAAGGCTCAAAGATGTTTGTTTTTGTGGCTAAAATGAAAATGCTGAAAGAACGGATACTTAGATCGAACAAGGAACAATTTAATAACATCTTCAAAGTGAAATTAGACATTGAAAAATAGCTGGAAGAATTAAATTCAAAAATAATTAGAAATGGGATGAACAATAACAATTATCTTTTAGAAAAAGACTTATTAGCTAAGCAAGAAGATATATTATCCAAAGAAGAGATATTTTGGCATCAAAAATCTAGAGAAAGGTAGCTCACGGAAGGGGACCAAAATACTAAATATTTTCACAACTCTACTTTATACAATAGAACAAAGAGTCGAATACCATGTGTCAAAAATCACTTGGGTACTATAACTGACAACCCAAGTGAAATTGTTGATACCTTTGTAGAGTACTTTCAAAACATCTAAAACAATTATGAAGGGTTGAATGGAATAGCACAAGCTAATCTACTCAAGGTAATTCCTAAAATCGTCACACCCGAAGATAATAAGATACTTAACAAACCAATTACCTTGGAAGAAGTCAGAAAAGTAGTGTTTTATATGAACCCAAATAAATCCCCAAGGCCTGATGGCTTTTAGGCCTTCTTCTTCCAAAAATATTGGGATATCATAGGCATAGATCTATGGAAAGCTATTGAAGCTTCTAGAAATGGGGGGGCTTTTTTATCAGAAATTAATCACTCCTTTCTCACACTAATCCCTAAAAAGGATGAACCTCTAACCCCGAGTGACTATAGACCTATTGCACTTTGTAACACTATTTACAAAGTGTTCTCCAAGGTCCTAGCCAATAGGCTTAAAGGTATCCTCCCCAAAATTGTCTCAGAAGAACAAACTGGTTTTATGCTAGGTAAATCTATTCTTGATGGAATCATTACAATTCAAGAGACAATACATTTGGCCTGTTCGAACAAAGAGGCATGTGTGTTCATGAAACTAGACATTAAAAAAGCATACAATATGGTTGATTGGAGATTCTTATGCAAGGTTTTGGAAGCATTCGGGTTTTCCCATCAATGGATCAACCTCATCTTCAAATTTATTTCGACTCCCAAAATCTCCATTCTCATCAATGGCACACTAGAATGTTTCTTTAACATATCAAGGGGCATTAGACAATGAGACCCTTTATCCCCTTCTCTATTTAGCATAATGGCAGAAGCTTTTGGGAGAGTTGTGATCGACACACACCAAAAACAAAAGATATCAGGCATTAGGGTGACTAAAAATATGCCAAACATTACTCACTAGCAATATGCAGATGATACCATTCTTTTGGGAAAAAGCACTATCGAAGAGGCCCTTGGTCTAAAAAACATTATTAAAACATATATGGAAGCCTTCGGACAGAAAGTCAATGAACTCAAATCGGAAATATTTCTTATCAATACAAAACTTGATATAGAACAGCAAATCTATAAGATAATGGGATATAAAAAAGGTGTTTTTCCATGCAAGTATCTTGGTATTGTCGTAGAACAAGGCAAGAAATCAAGCAAGGTATGGAATAATACTTTGGAAAAATTGGACACCAAGCTTGGTAGTTGGAAGGACGAATGGTTAACTAAGGCAGGAAAAAGCACTAAGATTAGATCAGTTTTATTCGCCATTCCTATTTTTTTGCTATCGTGCTTGTTGTTATCTAAGCAAAACCTACTCAAATTCGAATCCAAGATGCGGAATATTTTTTCGAATGATAATGAAGAAGATAAAAAATTGGAGCTTATCAAATGGGAGAATATTTGCAAACCCAAGGATCAGGGTGGGCTAGGAATCAAGAATTTGCAATGGCAAAATGTCGCCTTGGGGACAAAACTTATTTGGTAGCTCTATAAAGAAAGAAATCACAAATGGGCTAAGATTCTTTACAAAAAATATCTTAATGTGGATGACACTCTTTCTATCTTTAGGACTATAAACCCGCCTAAAGGGTCAAAAAGATGGAACTTTATGTTAAAATGTCGCCCCTTGATATGCAAATACTTAACTTAGGATATTGGCAAGGGAGATGGGGCCCTATTCTGGGAAGATTCTTGGGATGGATATCCACCCCTCGATCAAAGCCTCATATCATCAAAACTCAAACATAAGTTAAAAAATCTATGGGGCTACAAAGTCAGTGATTACAAGACTATGATCTCCATAGATTGCTCCCCTAAAGTAGTGTGGAAATTGCTAGAGGGCTTGGATGTGGCTCCCAAGACAATCAAGGATTATGAAAAGCTACTAGAAGATAGGAGGATTAAGCACTCAAAAAAGTCAGATGTACTTATCTGGGCTGCCTCGAATGATGCCAAATATAGTGTAAAAAATAGATACAAGGCTCTAGTAGATTCTCAATATCGGGAAAAGGTGGATATCCCGCTAAATTTATGCTGGGATTCTTCTTGCCTCCCAAAAGTAGGATTCTTTCTATGATTGGCTTTCCAAAAAAAAATCTTGACTATGGATAGGTTACGCAAACTCAGATTTTAGGGCCCTTCTCAATGTGTTTTATGTAAATAAAGGGAAGAAGACACAGATCATATTCTATTTAATTGCTCCTACTCCCAGAAATGTTAGGACTGGCTTAGGATTATGTTGGGATGGTCAACATCGTTCCCTAATACTCTAACGGCTCTTCTAAAAGGTTGGCCCACTAATTTGGTCAAAGGGGTATATCACAAACTATGGAATATCTCCCCCTCCATTGTGGCATGGGAGATTTGGAAGGAGAGGAACCGACACATTTTTCGCAACTTCGAAATGAAGCCTGAGGAGTTGATATTAAAAATAGAAGCCAGCATTGCTGAGACCACGAATTCATACCTCAGAAAGGTGCGAATAGTAGAAGGATCCTTTTCCAACTAGGATGCATTAATGAAGAAGTTCTGGTCCAATTTGATTAATCCTTCGATGAGTGATCTCAAAGAAAATAAAAAGGGGAGGGAAGACTACAGATGGGAACCACCACCCATTTGGTGGGTCAAATTAAATTTTGATGGTGCGACTCGGGGTAATCCAAGGACAACAGGTATTGGATGCAATATTAATAATGAATCAGGTCAATGGATCGCCAAAAAAGCCTTGTCAATCAATCCAACCTCCAATAACCTTGCGGAACTTGAGGCCTTAAAGCAAGGTCTCCATTTGTGTCTCTTGTTAAAAACCCCCAAGGTCTTCATAGAAGGAGACTCTCAGATTATATTAAATGCCATTAGAAAATGTTCCACTCCTAATTGGGTTCTCAACTCTCAATTAGAAGAGGTCCTCGCTTTATTAGATAAGTTGGAAGATTACAGGATCTGTCACATTTTTAGGGAGGGGAACCAAGAAGTGGACCTTTAGCAAACATGGGGGCAGATGAAGCTAATACACTACTATTTAATAATGATTCTTCATCACTATGAGAATCTTGGTCTCCTGTCTTCGTAGTAGGTGCCTTCTCTTTAATGTTCTTCTTCTCTTCTCTTCTAATCCTATTATCTTTTATTACTTCATTATTTAGACACTCATAGAGTGCTTATATGTATAGAGCTACTTAAAAATAGATACTTGGCTTTGTAATTTAATAAATTCAGTCAGTGGGCTAGTAAATCCTATATTTTCTAGGATTCTTAGTCGGTTCTAGTAGTTAGTTCATATAGCCTATCGACATCCCCCTCCTCAGCACTCTTTTGGGTAGACCTTGGTAAGTATATATGTATTAGCTACATTAATGGTTTTACTTGATATTTACAACCCACTTTATTAACACGACTAGTCCTCATCATGATTTAGAATGGTATTTAGGATCACTGGTATAGTAAGGACAGCTTTAGTTTGCACCTTGTGATATGATCATTTATTGGTGAAGTGTCAGGGGCTTAATCGATCCAGATGACATCACTAGATGTCATCATTAGAGTTGTTTCTAGGTGCTTCCCCCGCCTATAACTGGAGGTAGTAAGTTGTCATTTTCACTGTTCCTTAGACATGGATTCAAACATTTATGTGTTCCATACGTCCGAAGTTCGCACCATGGCCTTTTGTGGAAATGTAAAACCAGAGAGGTGGAATCAGATACTTTACCCGGTTGATGTTATGACTCGACTTGCCATTAATAAAGCAATCGGGGAAGGTATCTTCGATTATGAATTCACATGGAGGACTAACAACGATGTTATTAGATCTTTCATTGGAGTGATGGCCAGAGCAAAGATTGCGGCAGAAGATATTGTTAGGCTCTGTTGTGACTTGTTTGTCCCTACCTAGAAGAAGGCTTTGGTATAGGCCATCCATAGCATTGACGAGAAATTGCGGATTCCACTACCAGAAAAGCACATGAAGCTGCCTCGAGGTTCCTTGGACCTAGATATGGCGTTCAGGCACCCTTCATTGATAATTCGAGAAAGCTTCGTGTTCTATCGTGAATGGCCTAAAATGGAAGCAAGTATACAGTTCCTGCTTCGCTGGAGGGGGATCATTGCAGATGATAGAAAAGATTGGCTAATAAAATATCTCCATCCGTCCAATGCGTACATACAACCGGGAGTGGTATTCGATAACCTTGACACCCTTGATTTCTGCACCCCAAATGCTGAAAAAACTAGTAGGGCAAAAGTGGATTTCGAATTTCCACCAAACTATGTCATCGAGTAGCCAAATGACATCCCTAAAGTAATAATGGTGTATTGGAAGTAATCTACTACATTAAATGGTGTTTTGGGAAGCTACTCTATTTATTAGGGTTAATATTGGTAGGCCTTTAGACAATTTTGTATCTCTAGACAGCTAAACTATTTAGGGCTTTTATATACAGCTAGTAGTCCCTCTCATTTTCGATGTTTGAGAGCAGAATAGCCTCATAATCTTATCGGGATGTAATTTCAGATCTTGCTTAAGTGTAATGTACAGATATCAATATAAATATATGATAATACTAGATTTTATAATCCTTTGGACTAGAATTGGTCTTGAATGATTGTTGGAATGAAGTGTTTGCTTCAGTATTTCGAAAAGTTTTTAGAGGTAATTTACTCCTAGATGTAGTTTTCTTCTTATTTGATTTAGGTAATGGTATGATTTTATAGTTACTGATGGTCGAGAATTTTGTTAATTTTAGTAATTTATTGGTGAGATGTATGGGGTTCTATTTGAGATACTTTAAGGCGGGAATGGAATAAACATCTCAGGTGAATGATCATGGTTTTGTTGTATGTATTAATTTGGAAGTAGGCCCATTTTAATACGCTAAGATAAGCTCTTAATTTGATTTATCTCTATCACCAAAAAATGAAGAATGTCACCCTTTTTCGGTAGCACAAATGAAGCTCAATAAGGCAGTAACCATGAGTGTCTCTGCAATAAGTGTGATCTTTCTTGGATATTATGTTGAATGGCTCAAACAGGGAGATATATTGGTGTAAAATGATTCTTATAATTTCAAAATTTGGATGCTCTTATTTATCCTATACTCTTTTTGGGCTTTCCCCTGTTCTCAGAATAAGAACTATCTAGGGATGGTTGTAATCCCGGACAAAATGAATATAATATAATATGTAGTCCTCATTAATAATCTGTATGTAACAACAAAACTGTGAACTAGTAAGGATAGCTTTCACTAATTTTTACAGATCTTAAACAATGCAATAACATATGTAGCAGCAAGGAGATTTCTTGATGAGAGATCCCCTACCTTTTTTCGGAGACCTTGTGTTGCCAAATAACATTGATGTTCTACTTAAGGATATAGGCAAACTTGCATGGATGAATGTCATCATGGAAGAAATGAGGGACATCACTAAATACATCTACAATCTCATGACTGCTTAACTTACTAAGGGAAATGGGCTTCTAGAACTAGGAGTGATGTGATTTGCCTTCAACTTCAGCACATTGCAAAGCATTTTAGGCTCTTACTAGTGTCTCTTGAGAAGATGCTTGTGAGTATTAGGTGGGTGGACTGTCCACATAGGAAAGGCCAATGGACAGTAGGCTTGTGATGATCATTTTTGATGATATGATTGTGAAGAGCACATATGGGATCTTCAAGGTTGTTTTATGTGCATTGCCTGGGAAATATAAGAAACATCTCTAAACATATCTGCAACTACTCAAGAGTGCTTAACTTGATGAGAAAGCGCACAAAGACAAATGATCTTTTTGATTGGAGGTGACATGATTTGCTAGTAACTTCTTCCCATTGCAGAGCATTTTAGGCTAACTGGTGTCTCTTAAATAGATGTGAGCAGTAGATGTGTGGAGTCTATATTGAATAGGGAAAAAGTTGGAAGGGATTGTGATGACTGTTTTCATGATATGTTTTCTTTTTGCACAGACAATATCCCAACGGAATCAAAACTTGCAGTTTAGGCACTTATACTCAATTCAATTTCTTTTTTAATTGTTTGGTAGATGGGAGAAAATGCATGAGACCATGGGTCCAGCAAAAGAAAATTTGAACTCATTTTGTACACAATTTTAATTATAGATGGAGAAAGTA
This sequence comes from Cupressus sempervirens, assembly GCA_028749045.1. Lineage (NCBI taxonomy): Eukaryota > Viridiplantae > Streptophyta > Pinopsida > Cupressales > Cupressaceae > Cupressus > Cupressus sempervirens. The sequence goes on from CM053789.1 coordinate 540,473,083, forward strand.
AATCCACCCATGCATTAATGCAAAAGCCTATTAATTTTACTCTTCAGTTCCTCCAGCACCAGTTTGAAGGTCATGGATACCATTAACACATGCATTGAGAGATTGACACGTGACAAAAGATTAGAGACTGCATGTACATACATTTGCTCATTTATTATTTTCCCCCTTTTAACTCCTAAATTATTTTTATTAAAATCTTGTTGGTGCATTTGTATATTCTTTTACGTAGCAGCAATATTGAGCCTGGATTTGGGAAACTATAATGGAGACACGCTGCCAGAGATGAACATGAATGCCCAGAAGAGTAGATGCCCTCAATACAAGAAACAGGGACATTGTAGAAAGGACAATAGATCTTGATCTGGCCTAATATGTACATTTAGGATCATCCCTTTGAGAAAGTCTGTGTTATAGTCTTCTACTTCCAGGTTCAATATTGCTGGCAGATTAAAGATTATTTTGACTCACAATTTAACAAAATTGTACTCACAGAGGAATGGAATCATATCATACATTACAGCCATGACAAACTATGTTGTGTGTGACGAATGACAACGTTGTGTCTTAGTGTTCATGAATCCTTGATACTTTTATATACTTCTTCTGTCTAGTAAATGAGTGGATGAGAAAAAGGAGTTTCTTTGGCAAGTTGAAATGTATGGAGTTTGTGTTCGTTTACGTTGTGAAAATCAAAGTCTCCAAAGTATCGTGTTCATGTATCCTTAGTCCTTTTCACACTTCTGTCTAGTAAATGAGTAGACGCCAAAAATGAGTTCCCTTGGTGCATGTCTAAAGCTCCTGTTTACATTCTGAACATCTTTGTCACCAGTAATTCAGTACGGATATAAACCGGCATGCCTTTGCATAAATGGTTGTTGTGATTCGTGAGTATAAACGAAAGGAACTTAATTGGAACATTATTCATTTCGAACACCGTGGGTTTTGTCATTTTGACAGAAGATGGCTCTTGCTGACTTAATGTCTTCCAGTTGGTTTCTTATGTAGGTCCGTTTTAGATGATTATTAAATGACTTTGATGGTTTTCAATATTTAATAACACATGGATACTATACTTGCTGATATATCAGATACTATGGATGAACAGAGTTAGACTTTCCTTACTGCAACTTTATATTGAGTTCTAAAGTATTAATTTAGGATGGCTTGTTGTGTAATCTTAGGACTATTGGATGGTAACAAGAAGATTTATTTAGACTCCTTCTCACAGATATAATTTGTGAGGATTAATGACAATGGTTTTATTACAGCCCTTTATTAAGTGATCGTATTATAGAGACCGTTTTATAGATATTAATTTATTTAGGATAGTAGTTATGATCCTTTAGTAGTTTATGGTTGGATTCCTTGGGTTGATTGTTCTAAGATCTCTAACCCGGTGTTGAAGTTAAGGATAGTTTGTAGAAGACTAATCTGATACAAGTACTTTGTCATCTTACTGGCAAAGCGCTCTTCATGACTAAGAAGGGATTTGGCAATTGTATTGAATTTGATTTGTAAGCAAATGTAAATTGTTAGGGGTATGTCCCTTCAATGTTTGTAATCTTCTATGTAATCATTCATGTTGATCTCACTGGAGTATGCTCTTTTTAAGATGTAATAATATAGGACGTTCTGTCCTAGGCTAGACTGAAGGTTTTCTTCTTCATTTTTTCCTACCAGTGCCCGTTTGAATGGAGCAACAACTGATGTAATCTTTTAATTTTATTAATAAAATTTATCACGGCCTTGATCGTTTATTGATTTTTAAAAAAAAAAATTATAAAAAAGAAAGAAAATAATTTAGAAAGTTAATAAATATATTATCAAATCATTTATTGTTAATTATAAAAAAGAAGGGGGATTATTTATTTACAAGTTCTTTGTGGATTGTTTACACAGTATAAAAATAGGGATGAAGATAGAGTGGGAGGAAGGAAGACAGTTAAAAATTAATATGAAATTCAATATTTAAGTAGAAATATTCCAAGTTAATAAATATAAAAAACAAAAGACATTTGGAAGAACTCTTTATATAATCATTCTATATTCATAACAAAATATTTGAATTGTTAATCTTTTTATTGTTTAAAATATACAAATACAAATATAGAAATTGCTAAAAAAAAAAATCTTTTGGTTTTTAAAAATGTTCTTAAATAAACTTTAATAAATAATTAATTGTAAATAAAATAAAATCTAATATATTTATATTAAATTATTGGTATTAAATATTTATATAAATATTTAAAATTGAATATAATAATATAAAATACCAAAAATGAAATAAATCTCTATTGAAAAATATTAAGATTTAAATTTTATTTCTTACATAAAAAAATAGTCAATATGTCATGTCATTGATATAATTAATGCATTAAAAATAGAGTGTACAAAATTCTTAATTTTTATGAAGAAAATTATTTTTACTCCTTACTATTATTGCTCCTCTAAGCCAATCAGAGAACAGAAAATTTATTTTGTTTCAATCATTTAAATAGATAGAAAAATTAAAACTATAGTTTATAGACATGTTTTAAAAATTCTCTACTTTGATTGGCTATTTAAAAATTACTATTGCATCTAATGGATGCAATAGTTCCTGCCCATGGCAAGAACTAAAAATGCCAGCTTTATGTTATTCAGTGTGTGTCATCGAAATGTATGCACTACAAGTTTGAGATATCAAATGATCAGCACAGTAAAGGGATGAGCTAAAAATTGAAATAACAGGCATCAATGACAAAAGGGCATGTATTACTTCATAAGAAAGGCTTTTAAGAAGAATTAGATCTACAACAATTATATTTGACATATGCCTAGAACTGAACTACAACAAATAGTTTCGTATAGCTAGCCATTATCTACACAAGCTAAATTGCACAGGGGTAAATGCTGAATCTAATGCAACACTTTTCAAATGGGAAGGAGATGATTCCCATGAACTGGAAACTCATATAATTTGCACATAATGGAAAATGTCAATAAATCGAAAAGTGACAAAAACTTCTCTGTGATAAGAGACTCTTTTCTCGTCGTGTCAACCAAGAACCACACTAGATGATCCTGCATTTGAAATATTTTCTCAAAAAATGATAGTTTTCATATATTAAATTCTGGTCTTCATTCTTCATCTCTTTGGATAGATTGAGTTCCATCAACATGGTCCATGGTTTTTCCTCTTCCTGCATAGGCAAAAAAAAGCTTAGCAATACATCTATACAAATAAAGTTTATTATTTGGCCAGACTGTACTGCAATCCAAAGAAAGTTTGTTATCTGGTCAGACTGTACTGCATATTCCTTCTCTCGACCCTTGATAGTTAATATAGACACGTCTCTTGCCTCTTCTTTTAAAAGATGGAAGTTTTGGATAAGAAACAATACAAAACCTTCAAAGCCCAATTTCAATTTTTCCAAAGCCTTGTGCTTAACCATGTCTAATTTATGTCGTTTTACACTGTAAATAATACTTGTAACTATATCTATTTATTTATTTGGGTAAAAATCTTATTTTACTTCCACTTTCCAACACGGATTTGCAGAATTTTATACTCTAATGTTCATATGTTATGGTGTTGACACAGTTACAGATTTGATAATCAGAACACTTGCCGGCGTAGCTTCTTCTGTTATTTCTCACAACTATGCTATACTAGGTAATTGCACATAACTTACAAGCAGAAATTAGGCACCCACATGTTGCTTACTTATCATTTATCTTCTGGTAATACTAACATTTCAAAGCCGGTGTATAGGTGTTTGCATGTTACATGACATGATTTCTTGGGAGTTCATGATGTAAAAATCTTCTTTTTCAAGATGGTTTGTGGAAACAGATACCTACCTTGGACAGCCAGTCCTAATGGAGTCAATTCAATAGGTTGCCAGAAGAGCATGGTCTTGGTATGGCTTGCAATCACATATAGATTATAGAATATAAATTGCCATATAAAATCGTATGGATAGGAACAAATTGGACCTTATTTATAATCTAGAAGAGGATTGACTCGCTGCTATAGAATTAGATGTTAAAATCGTATCTTATAGATCCTGTCTGATTTCTTTCATCCTTCACCCTCTAATATCTATAGCTTCATTTGCAAGAAATCATTTTAGTCATTCCAGATGCACTGGTACCATATTATTTGGATTTCACAGCCATATTTGGATGAAAATCATGGCAAATCACAAAGAATCTAATTTCCTCTATGTCCTTTACTTTCCTCATCATATGTATTAACAAAGCAATTGTGGCAAGCACTTCGACCATCTGGTTTGAGTTAAAACTTCGAAAGTGCAAGGAAGGGCAACCTTGAGTTTAGAGAAGGAATTGGAATGATTAATTTCAAGTTCAATAAATGCTTCTAATTTGGTTATTTCACTAGCAAAACAGCAGAGAAGCCATTATTTGTGCCAGACTAGATCTTAGTCTGAATATCATACAGCTTATCATGGTCATTTCTGTTGGAGTTCGTAACTGCGATAGAGATCTTTCTGTGGACATTAATACCGTTGTGGTCAGCTTCAGCTGAAAAGGACAGAAATACAAAGAGTTGTATTTGAATATAGTCATATTTTCGAAAACTCAAGAAACCTTCGGTTGTAATGTGAAGAGTCTGTCTATGTGTTATATATATCGCTTCAAGCATAAGGCATTGTACACTCCAACATTTTATTATCAATAAAGTAATATTTTTGGTTGTGGCTGGTTTTTTCCCTTCATCTTGAAGGGTTTTCCCCGGATATTTCTATGTGTCTCTTGCATCTATTTTGCTCTCCCGTATTGCTGTTTATCATTGAATTCTGGGCTAAAATCCTAACATGGTATCAGAGCAAGGTTAGGTAACAGCATTGAAGGAAGTCGATCTGCTCTCTTTGTGATAATCTTTATAGAAGTGTTGATCAATTGTTCTTAGTGTGCTATGCTTTTTTTAATGGATAACCAAGTGAAGTAATTTTCTGGGTTGAGCTATGTTTAATTGTATCTGCAGTTGATTTTACTATATCGCGCTCCAGCTTTGTCAAATTACCGTTCTCTAAGTGTTTTGAGGTGGATCTCATATGCATGATTTGGCATTGCACATTGTTGTCTTGGCTCTATTGCAACATTCCTTGTTTAATTTTGTTCAGTTATGGTTCCATCAAGTTGGCTTCCTTTTGTCCTCCGCCACTGTCGAGTTATTTCTTCTCCTTTTCTTTTCTTGGTAATCAATATCAGTTGGTCAAAATCTTAGTTTCTATTCAGGCATCAAGCTTCTTCTACAGTCACTCTCAATTTAGAATATACTCTTCTAAGTGTGAGTGTACCTCTTCACAATATCGCCAACGGTAGTTAAGGGCTTGAAGGATGCAATAAAGTTGATTTTTTATGGGTAGAGGCATAGTTGCAGCTGGGCATCATTGTTCACATGCTAGTGATCATGGGTACCCAACTCTCAAAACTTGCTACTTTAAATGATTGACTCTAGTTGTCATATGCTATCAGTTGTTAAAGATTGTCATTTCTATTTTAAAGCCTAGTTACCGGATTCGTGCCTAGAGGCCAGATTTGGATCCGGGTCTGATCTGGATTTGGATTCATGTAGATCTGGGCAGGATCCCTGTTTTACACAATGGATTCATCTGGATTCGCGAGTCAGAAAATCCAAATGAATCCACTGTATAAAACAAGGATCCTACCTGGATCTGCACAAATCAGGTGTGAATCCTCAAGAATCCACCATGAATCTGCACGAATCCTTGAGAATTCAAAGTGAACCCATAGGCAGGCTAAGGTTTTAAATGGGTCAAACTTATTTAATGACTTTCCTAATATTATTTTTACCTCCAAACCATAAAATGACCCTTTTATTCAACATCCAAATACTTTTCACCTCATATTTGCTCTTAATTTCACTCTCTTATTTTGCTCTCATTATACACACACAAACACACACACACGAATCCTTACAAATCATATTAGAATTTTTTTTCATGAATCCACGGATCCGATTCGTGTGCCCGAATCAGATTTGGATCCTAAATCGACAACTAAGTTTTAAAGGCATCGGTTCATTTTATTGATTTCGTCTATCATTCAATTTTATTTGTCCCTTTGAATTCATTTATCTTGCCTCATTTTTTCCTCTAAGTATCTGTCGTCACTTGAGGAAGGGGGTATGTCTAATTTTTTTGTCATAGCTAGCGATTTCTTATTGCACATGGCTATTCAAAATATGCGGTGGCATTCATGGGAAATGCTTTGTTCTTTTAAGACTTTTTGTGTATGGTCGCTTACAACCTCAAGCAAATTATTGATCATGGAGGACTACGTGGATCGTGGAAAGCAAAGTCTAGAGACAATATGCCTTTTGTTTGCTTACAAAATAAAATACCCAGAGAACTTCCTGTTAAGAGGCAATCATGAGTGCGCCTCAATCAATTGTATATATGAATTCTATGAAGAGTGTAAATGCAGATTCTGTTTGCATTGAGGCCTTTCACCAAATCTAATCAACTTGGATCAAATAAGAGACATACCTCGTCCCACAGGTGTTCCAAATACGAGATTGTTATGTGATCTTCTTTGGTTGGATCCTAGCAAAGATGTTCAAGGATGGGGTATGAATGATAGCGGGGTATCATATACCTTTGGTCTAGATAGGGTGCCTAAATTTCTCAAAAAGCAGGACCTGGATCTTATTTGTCCTACACATTAGGCTATTATGGATGGTCACAAATTCTTTGTCGACAGACAACTCGTGACAATGTTTTCAGCCCCAAATTACTGTGGCAAATTTGTTAATGCTGGTGCAATGATGAGTGTGGACGAATCATTAATGTGCTCGTTTCAGATATTGGAACCAACAGACAAGAAAATCAAATTAGGTGGTTATGGAAACTCAAAAACAGCCACAACTAAACCACAAACACCCCCTCATGGAATGCGAACGTTGGAGAAAATCAATGGACACGACATATAGCACTATTTTGGGATATTGAGTGAAGGTTCATACAACACAGTTGAGCTCTTGAGCACCACTCTACCAAGAGATTAGTGTTCTGTGATATTTTTTTAAACACTAAGAATAGTGTTCTGTTTCAGAATTGATATCTAATAAGTTTATTCTATGTATCATTAATTAATTTATCTTTCCCCTTGGTTGTGTTAAGATGACGAAGTGCATCGTATGGTGCAAGGAACCTCGCTGTACGATGAGTCCACCGTACCATATGGTGGAGGTGAGTCATCATATGGTGACACAATGCTGTTTTTTGTGTACGGTGGAAGTGAGATGTACGACACTCCAATGTGAGGTTTGTGTACGGTGAAGCAGTACGACAAAGTTGTTACAAGTGACCAAAGCCCGAAGGGAGTGTTTGAGGCCCTGATGCCAAAGGGAGTGATCCGATGCTGAAGGGACTACCGACTGGAGGAGTGACTATCAAATGGATGAGTGACCGTTGGGACTATCAAAAACTATTTTTGTTCTATGACAGTTAATGCACCAGATTCCATAATGAATTGCAAAGTGTATAAGTGTCTGCGGGATTCGTTGGGCTAAATAGGCTAAGTCTGTGAAAGTCAGGTTGATTGTAAAGGCAATTTGGGCCTGTGAGCTTGTCTAGAAATGAGAGTTTGTTGTATGTAAATTGTTTACTATAATACAAAGTTTCTCTAGGTTTTTGGGTGGTGGGTTTTTCTTGAAAGGGTTTCCCACGTTAAATGTGGCTTCCTTTGTTTATCTTGTGTGCATATTGTTTTTTCAATGTTCTAAAGTAGATTTACAATCATTTATATTTCATTGTAAATTGGCATTTAGAAGGCGTTTTCTGCAACTAGCTTTTCTAACAGGTTGTAGGGTGCAACAAGAAGCAAGAGAGGATCATGAATATAAGGAGGTTGCTTTGATAATACATATTGAGAGGGAGATGTTTTCACTTCAAAGGGAGGTTTCATGAGATGTCTTCTTGTGATAATCAATGTTGTTTATGTTGAGAGGGAGTATCCCCACCATTCTTATATATGTTGTTAATTTTTTATTTTTTATTTTTGAGACTTTTGTTGGAAACAAATCTCAGTGGTGATTTTCTTTATTGACTATGAGTTCTTATTCATGTGAAATTAATAACAGTTATAAGGTCAACATGATAACTCTTTCACTTATGACAAATTGATAGTGAGCATATAGTTATATGGTAATCACGTTGAGAGATTTCATGCGGGGAGTTGGAAGTCATGTTGGGAGAGTCCATGATGTCATCACATTGAGAGATTCCCTGATGGGAGTTGGAAGTCATGTTGAAAGAGTCCATGACTGTATCACCTTGAGAGAATCTCTAATAAAATGTTGGTTGTAAACCTTACTAAATTGTCATGTTGAGAGATTCCATGACAACATCACATTGAAGGAGTCTGTGATGAAAGTTGATTATGAATTTTTGCAAGTTTGACATGTTGAAAGATTCTATGAAAGCAACACATTAAGTGAGTCCATGATGAAAGTTGATTGTGAATTTTTTGCATATTTGTCATGTTGAGAGATTCCATGACAACATCAAGTTGAGTGAATCCGTGATGAAAGTTGACTATGAATTTTTGCAGGTTTGTCATGTTGAGAGATTCCATGACAACATCACGTTGAGTGAGTCCATGACGAAAGTTGATTATGAATTTTTACAGAATTGTCATGTTGAGAGATTCTATGATTATGAGAAATTGTTACAGGTCTATCATGTTGAGTGATTCCATGATTATTAACAATGAGAAAATTGTTCTCTTAGTTGAGAGAATCTATGAATTTTATTGGATCTATGAGATCTAATTTTATCATTGAGATTTTGGTTGTAGCCTTGTGTGACTATTAAGTTAAAGCTCTATCTCTCGCTAAGAGGGAGTGCTGGAGTTTGTAGCTGAAATAAAGATCTTTATCTCCGGGCATTAATATTGTTGTGGTCACCTTCAGCTGAAAAGGACATTTATGATTAACTCTAATATTAAATATTAAGGCATGTGTCATTCAACATCCGTTGAGGCATGGAACTACGAAGAGTTGTATTTGAAAATAGTCATTTTGTGAAACTCAAGAGACCTTTGGTTATAATGTGAAGCCTCTCTCTAAGTGTTATATATATATCCCTTCAAGCGAAAGGTATTGTACACTCAAACATTTTATTATCAATCAAGTGATATTTTTGGTTGTGTGGCTTGGTTTTTATCTTCATCTTGAAGGGTTTTCCTAGGATATTTTTGTGCATCTCTTGCATCTTTTTTGCTCTCCCTAATTGTTGTTTATCATTGATTTCTGGGTTAAAATCCTAATGATTTTCTGTACTATCTGGTTTATTTTTATTTTTTCTTACATCATTCCAAGAAATATATAGCAGAACACATTCATAATTAAATTGTGCTCTTATTTGTTTTTAAAATGTGCACCACAGTTATTAGTCTAGGAATGGAAATAAGTTATAAAATGGCTTAAATTCTCTTCACGAAGCTAAGCCCAATTTTTTTCCTAGGATTCTATATCGGTGACCAAAATCCCAAATCTTTTAATTTATCATTAAGTAAGATCACCGGGTGAAAATCTCATTGATTGCAATTACTCATATTGAGATCATACTTCTTGAGGTTAATATTTATGATACTCACAGATGAAACGGTAATTTGTAAATGCATAAAAGTATGAGACAGAAGTTTAATTATAAGGTGAAGTGCTCTAAATAAAGCAAGACTGAGAAGGGAATGATGTTGAAATCTAAATAGTAGCATCCATCATCATCATCATGACAGCAATTCAACTTTAACCAAGAAATTAATATTTTGTCAGGAAGACAAAAGAAATCAAGAGTTATACTATTAGTTTTACACTAACGAAATGGATGTGTATACCGAAGGTTTAATTACACTGTACCAACCTGCCAACAATACATCTCTGTCACTCTTTGCTTCAGCTTCAAAGCGGGGACTTGCCCAGTCTATTGACTGCAGGGGTGTCATATTTAAGACTTGAGATTGCAAATTGTAACTTCCACTTCCAGCATTTTGCTCATGGCAACTCTTGACTAGATTACTGCCACCACAGGCTTCAACTCTAGGTTGCATGACACCAGTTGAAGGGGAAGGAGAAACCCCTGGCATACAAGCTGATGAAGTACCCATTGATGGTTCATCATTTCCAATGCATACTAGGTCCTTGCTGTCAAATAAGAAGGTACCAACCACAACCTGGAAAAAGAGAAGTAAAAACACATCTAGAGATCAACAGTGATATTTCTGCAACTGGTACAGGAAAAAATAATGATAGCAATAATGTCACCTGAACAGGGGTTGCTGCTGTGAGAAGGCCTCCCACTCCACCCCCAACAACACGTCCATCCGAACCAGCTAAAGAAACACTTAAGCCACCAGTTCTTGTGCGAGCTCCTCCCACTTCAGTGAGTAGAAAGGAGCCTGATAAAGATAGAATCTCAAACCGTCCCTGAAAATGTACAAAGTTGAATCACACCTTCAAATAAACATACAGAATGAAAGCAAAAGTTGGATACAATGGAGGTTCCAATTTTGTTTACGTGAAAAGGAATTGATATTTGAAAATTTGAAAATACAAAAGAAAAGAAAGCAATAAAATATTAGTATAGATTCAAGTATTGCAAAAAATGATTAAGAAAACAAGCGATCAAATAATAGAAATTCTTTACAGAATTCACCATTTATACTATTCCTTTTCTTTTTTCAAATAGAAACTTGCAATTTTCCATTGTCATAGTTAATAACTACATGTAAACAAATTCAAAATAAGAAATATTTAGCATCTGGGAAATCAAACCTCATATGTTACAATGCCTCCTGACACAGATGGTTGGCGAAGAGTTGCATTAGATATGGCTCCATTTGCAGAAAGTACACAAACTGCCCATGGCCCATGTTGCATAAAAGCCATAATTTTCTTGCACACATCCTGTAGATCATACACCAAATTTAAGATATAACATGACGTCCCCCTCTATTTGCAAACCCATGGTTACAAAAATTTCAATTTTTTCTAAGACATCCATTTACTTCTCAAAATTCCTTTATATTATGAAAGAAAAGTTATACATGAAAAGTGATAAAATGTTAAACACAATTTCAAATGTAAATGCTATCTTGAATGAAAAGGTTAAGCTAATCAATTCATGTACTACAAACATATTATGAAAGACAAGTTATCAATGGAAAGTGATAAAATGTTAAAGACAATTTCAAATGTAAATGCTATCTTAAATGAAAAGGTTAAGTTAATCAGTTCATGTACTACAAACATATCACAAACACAGTGCAACTACAAACTAATCAAGTACTTATCTCCCTTAAACTGGTGCAGCTAAGTTCATAGGCAAGAACAACTCCAGTTAATCCTAACTTCTAATAGATTAAGAATGTTACTTTAGAAAGTAAATTCGTGTTGGAAAGTATTCTACTTGTTAAGCACTTATTGTAACATGTTTAAAGATTAATATGTGGTGGAAAATTTGATAAAAGGTAGACAAAAATTTACTGAGAGTCTGAGAGCACTAAATAACAAATTGCTCTGATTTTTGTATCAAGTAAATGAGAAATGTTTATTTCTTTCTTCTATATTCCTCATGTACCTTCTTCAAGCAATCTATTGTCCTCAAAATCAAATTGTTCACAAATGGAAATAGAAAGAAGAATCCCTCTTGGAGGATGAATGCTAGTTACAATTACACTCAAATTATTTGTTTATGCCCATTGCCAATTTTTTACTCTCCCACTAGACTATGTTAAGGATGCAAGAGGGTATCTCTCCCTCTTTTGTTAAAGAATAATCCATTGAATAGTTTGGAAGTGAGTTCCCACTTTTAGGCTCCTAGACATTTCATGTGTTGTAGCTTGATCTTCTTACATGATGTGTTTGTTCCTTGAATTATTTTGATTCCTCAATCTTGCTACCATGCAATAAACAACAAAAACCATAATCCTAAACCTGCACGTATTATAAATGTTTTGAGGCAGAAAAATAGATGTATTTAGACTTGAATCCTGTGTGTATCAAGTAACATTGTTGTTGGCAAAAGTATAATTATAGTTGGCTAAATGAGTATTGTTATATGTGGTAATTAAAGAGTTTATTTTCCAACTACAAGTGGTTAGTAGTAATCTTAACAAACCCAATACACTATTTATGGCAATCTATCTCTTCGTACTTGTACTTATTGCATTTCATTGGAATGCAATAAATGCTCTATCTTTCTACGAACTATATTTGTACTTGAATTTTTATATTTTGTAAAGTACATTCTCATTTGCATTGCATGTTAACATGACTTTACTAGATAAAGATTTGGCACCCCTGTCGGTACAAATCCTAGAATTATAAGTCATAGACATATAGGATGGCAATATAAAGGGCGAACTTGTGAAAAAACTGTAACTAAATAAAACTGAAGTAGAGGAATACACAATGGACAAACTAACTCAGGACTTGGTGTACTTGTGGGAATATCATATGTTTGAAGGGAGGCTCTTCAGCAAGAGGTTGTCAAGTGCATCATCTCAAATAGTCTAATAGTGGACAATGAAGTAGATCATCTCCATTTGAAATAGCCAAGGTTGCTTGCATGTAACTTTATTATCCTCCAAGACCTTTAGAAGGCAAGGAACCAAGAACTATTAAGAAATCAGATACTCTAGTGATATGAACTTTGAAGAACAAAACTAGAGGGAGCAAGAAGAATGAGACACTAGTAGGATACCCTCATAAATTAATGCTTGTATAACCAAAGATAAATGTACAAGAAGAAATCAAGAAGTCATGGGTGGAACACTAAGAATATCCCTTTGGTTAAGAAAGAAAAGTGAGTGATGAAAACAACGATAGAGAAGAATCGCCTAGGTGAAAACCCCAAGTCCACTGAGAAGCACAAGTCGAAGCATTAGTAACATCAATAGTCAAGAGGAGAAAGAACCTCACTAATGGTGGATAGATGAAGAGTGAGTGGGTAGAACTTGTCTAATACCTACAAAACATTACAACACTACCAACCAATGTGTTAATTAGCATCATCCAAATTCTAACTTTCCTCATTTTCTAAGATGAATCCCTAAAATTCATGAAGTAACCCCAACATAGAGAGCATGCAAAGTCATTGTCCTTGAGCACATTAACTCTCTTGTTTTGTTCCCTGGGGCATTTGATCCCATCTATAGTTGGTGAGTGATGCCACCAATATCTTTGATACAGGCAGCATCATGTATAATATTGTTGAGGCTAAAATCAACATCAAAACTGTATTGCAAACAGATGCTATAAATATAATAATTGCTGATACAATTGCAGTTGTAAATATAATAAATGATGATACAAATTGTTGTGATCAATACTCATTGTAGTGATGGTTACCTGTACCATTGGTACTGTAAATTTTAGTTAGCATCGGATGATAGGGACAATATAAGAGAGAAGAAATATATGAGTTTCATAATGGTTTAAAACTATATGGGTTCTCCATTGAAAATAAACATGACATGGCATATTGACCACTACCATATCCATCAATAGAAGAAAATGAAACAAAGAACTACACTCTCCTATTATCAACTATTGTGTTGATCGCAATCATCCAAATTCTGAATTTTATTGGTTTTTGAGCTGAACCGCTATTAATCATGGAGGAGCAGCCCCAGCATTGTCATGTCCTCTGTTGAAAACCCTAACTCTGTTCCCCATCCTTTTCACATCAATTTTGTGAAGTCTCTAAAAGAGACAAAATTGCAAAATAAAATTGGAAGTTCCTTGGCAACAAACGCTTGAAAGGAGGAAGATATTTTCAAACTATCATAGTTGCAAGCCACACAAATAACAATGTAAGGCAGACCTTGAGGTATATTATTAAAGATTTCATAATAGAGGGAAGTGTCATAATTCTACTTCAATGAATGTATTTCTATAAAGAGAAGAATGTACTGTATCCCTTGAGACTTCCACAGCTACCAACATGCAACTTAGAGTCATTACTTGTGTCCACAGGTGATGCCAGCTACCAACCAATTCAACCAGTCTGATTCCCCTTCGAGAATCATGAGAAAAGAGATTAAATGTTCCATATGCCATGGAGAAATAGAGCCGATGATACCGTTACAGATTGCCGCTGATCCCTATCGTGGGAAAGATTTAATAAAAGGCTAACGCTGTAGAAAGCAAAGTCTAATCAGGAGATGCCACTAGAGATTAAGAAGGTAAGGATTGAATAAAGAATCATAAGAATTGAAATAGGGGCAGCCACTTTTGAATTGCCTTGGTGAGATTAGTTTATACCTATGTTACCAAATTCTTCCTTGGGAAGCCCAAAGTCTGGTCCCATTCTTGCAAAAGGCTGGTCCTTATCATATTCTTGCAAAAGTCTGTCCACATTCTGTTAGATGAACCGGACACGAATTTTGCAGTTAATCTGCAGCAGGACCCAGGCTGAATTTTTCCAAGAAATGGAATTTTTTTACTATGTTAAAGTTTATTTTGGTCTATTTTAGTCAATCCAATCCTCCAACCCTAAAATAGACCACAAAAAATGCTACAAAGAGAAAACATATGCTATTTGGGCTAAGACACTAAGGGTCCATTTGGCTGCGGGAATAGAAATATGGGAATTGAAATTGTTATTCTGGAATAGAAAATGGGGATACATATTCCTATTCTTGTTTGGTTCAGTCAGAATTTGATGGGGAATTCACAGGCCCAAAAATTTATGTTTTCTAAAATAAATAAAACTGGAATAGGAATACATATTCCAATTCGACCTATTTAGGTGGAATTGCAAATGCTCATTTTTTAGCCAAATTGGAATAAGTATTTCTATTCGCAATTCCAATTTGGTGCACCCAAACAGAGAATTCAAAATTTTAAGAATTTACATATGCCTATTGAACTCATATTCCCGCTGCCAAACAGGCCCATATATATATATATATATATATGATGCTGTATATTGCTATGGCTTTACTATTAGCATAGTGGTGTATGAACTTATTTTCTGCTGCATACATATACATATACATATCATACATATAATTTTGTACGGACAAACCCAAAATGAATTTGAACCCACCCCAAAAAAATCTTGAACCAATTTCAAACCTGAATCTTGAACCCGCATCTGAACCTGAATCCGAACCAGCAACTTAGGTTTATACCTTAAGTAATTAATTATGATTTAATAGAGACTAATATGTAATGATTGGCCTTTGAAGATAGCTAGCTTGATATGTTCTGCAGATCATTAATCCGACTATGGAAAATACATTAAACGAGTATTGCCAACTTTGATTATGTCATTTTGACAAGTATAAAGATTATTGACTATGACTAGTCATCATTACTAATCAGTTAACAACTTAAGGATATCTATGATCATATAAACCATATGATTAGTTAAGAAGCCATAGCAATATTGAACAAATAGAAGTCAGAAGTTAGTCAAACCTGATCTCATGAAGAGGTACATTTTATTAATAGAGATATCATCTAAGGAAACACATCTCCCCAAACATAATCTTTCCCATTGGGCCAAGCATATATATGATGGGACAACGCACCTCCTTAGGGGATCATCAAATCAAGAAATGGGAGGAGAAAGAACAAAAAAAAACTACAAATAGATTACGTTCAGACCTGTGATCTGAGTAGAAGCATCCTGTGGTAATATCTTACATATTAAAGTTGTTTAGGACCTTTTTAAACTAAATTAAATACGTGGTACAGAATTATGATGCTGTGGTTGGTTATACACAGATGCATACGCACATGTGTGTACAAATAATCTTAACTTCACTGATTTCATATATGTATAGTGATATTGATTCAAGAAAATAATAGAAAAGTGTACAGGTGGGTATGCATACAAAATTATATGCATCTGCATACCTGTGACATAGTACGCATTTTATAAATTTTGTAATATACATTTAATGTGTGAAACACCATGTAAATTTTGTCTGCTGCAATTAGCCATGGTAGGGGAAATCAGGTAGTCATAGTTGGGAGAGTGGCAGTGAGGCCACCTAAGCACACCACCTCATGGTTGTGACTAGTGAGTCTCCATGTGGAGAAAGGTGACAAAGTGGACTGCCTTTGTGCTTAGGAAGGATAGGCTGTCAAGGCGCCCTGTTGTGAATGCTCCTCACAATCCCTACCATGGTAAATAGGCGTTCAATCATTACAAGAAAGTTAGGAGTGGCAAGATGCAAGAGAGTGATGGTAGGACCCCACACGAGGTATGCCACCCCATATTTATGGCACGGGCTGCACGAGGACAAGAGGGATAATAAATCCTCTCTTGGCCTAGGGTAAGAGGTTTCTGGGGCACCTCATCAAGTCACCCGCCTTATTACTTCTATGGTTGGATCACCTTCTAGTAATCAATTAATTTAATCTACATTCCTCATATATGTTTATTTCTAATTAAAGAACTCTATGACATTATGATTATAAATAAACCCTAAGTGTGTTGTGGGGCTTCAATCAAATTGAAAGGTGTCTCTAAAGCTTTCTTTGAAGGAAAATTGTAATCTATGATATATGTGGATATTAATAATTTGGGGACATTACAAATATAGTGAGAAATGTAAGGCCATGTGCCCTACTAAACACTATAGTGCTCTTGTTTTGTTCCTTGGGGTAGTACTACAACAAATTGAAAACAATTTACAATCTACTATGCACAACTATAATTCCTAGGTGAAACTAGGTCAAAGTACAAAGCACTTTCATCCTCTACTCTTTCCTCCAAAGAAAGAGGATTTTCGTTTTCTAAATCTTTGCACTCAAGGTTTTTTTATACTAGAACCAAAAGAACACAGTTGTCATCTAATTCGATGCCTCTTTTATAGCCTCCAATTTGGTGCTCAAATTTTCTTTTAAAATGTTAATTTTTTGCCCAGAGATAATGATACACAACAATAAAGAGGAATAAAACAGATACAAAAGATGCAAGACATTTATCCTGGGAAAACCCCTTAACTTGAAGGGAAAAACCCAAGTGCACCAGAAAAATATCTCTTTTATTGATATAAAAATGTTCAAGTACAATACTTTCAACTTGATACAAGTGTTACATTCACAAAAAGTAATCATACATATATATAGAATCACAACCGAATGCTCTTCAATTTCCAAAAACAATTTTTTTCATATTTTCAAATGCATGACACATCTCTTCATATAATATTATCATAAGTATCT
Organism: Cupressus sempervirens; assembly: GCA_028749045.1. NCBI lineage: Eukaryota > Viridiplantae > Streptophyta > Pinopsida > Cupressales > Cupressaceae > Cupressus > Cupressus sempervirens. The sequence goes on from CM053789.1 coordinate 540,490,301, forward strand.
TCTCCAACTGTAAACACAATACATAGGTATTATCTCAATTTCAGCATATATAAAAATCAAACATATAGATCTCTATTGCAACTACAATCTTTAACATCGCCTCCATGCGAGAGAGAGAGAGAGAGAGAGAGAGAGAGAGAGAGAGAGAGAGATCTTTAGTATTGCAGACAAACATAGCTGCAACCACATATGTCAATGATGAATTCTCATCACATAGATTCTCATTAAAACATATTAACTCAACATAACACAATTTATCATAGTAGCATAAAATTAAACTCATGGGGTCACACATGAATTCCACCATATCTCATCATAGAAAGTGGAATGAGGGCTTCCACCTCATGCTTCTCCCTGAGTTGAAAGTATTTCCACCATGCCTCATTCCATAGGGTGGAACAAGGCCTTTCCTCTCAGACTCCTCCCTAGGAAGAATGCATTTCTACCATGCCTCATCACAAAGTGTGGATCCACCATACCTACTTACGGAGGGTGGAACAAGGGATTTCACCTTAAACTTCTCTAACAAAGAACTCATTGACAAGGGAATGCACCTCGAACTTCTCTCACAAAAAACTCATTAGCAAGGGATTGCACCTCAAACTTCTGTCACTAGAACTCATTAACAAGGGATTGCACCTCAAACTTCTCTCACAAAGAACTCATTACCAACATGAATAGGAATGGTTGAGATTCCCTCTCAATAGAAACTCCCTCTTAGCAAATCACCACAATGAGATAGTTGATTCAAATTGGACCAAACCGTGAGCTTTAGCAGTTATATTGCCACATTAGCTTGCAAGGAATTAGACATCTGCCTTTGTCATGTAACCTCCCTTTGAAGCTAAAATTACTTCCTATGAATATTATTTTATGTATCATCAATTTAGTCCCATGACTGTAAGCAATTGTTCCTGTGTTCATGAATTTTTCATATAATCTCTCATAATCCCATTACTTCTTGATGTGTCCTGCAACCAAGAGAAATTATTAACAAAATCATAAAATCAATCATAGAAATCAATGCTAAAAGCATAAACCCTTCCAAGTGATATAACAACAGTTCAGGATCAATATTCAAAGATGTAATCATAGAATACGCATCTCTAATCTCAGCATGCGCACAAATATGAATGAATACACAATGATAATTCATATCAACCAATCTTCAAGTTCTATCTTTGACATAGTCACTAATCCATTTGAAATAACCTAGTTAGAAATCACAGGATCTTGGATAATATCAACTCATAACATATAATAATAATTATGTAAATATAAATTAGAAAACCAATAAAATATACTCAATAGATACCCCTCACTTTAATAAAACATACGTTGAATCTTCAGTCCTGACACACAATATAAATTGCACATCCTTTAGATTTAGATTCGCAAAAAATAAAAGAATCCAGTCTATCAATAAGTAGTTTTGCATGTTTGGTCCTTTGTTACTGTCTCAAGTCGTAAGACTTTCCAAGGAATGCAAATCAATCAAATTTAATAACCAAGACTCATTATTGAAAGTAAATACAATTGCTGATCTTAATAATCACACCCGCAAAATCCATATTACCAAAACTTACATGGACCTTGATCGCTTATGAGAATAATTTCTTTGGGAAAATGTCATAGAAATGATGGCAATGCTCGATGCTGCAAAAATATGGAGATTGTATTCGGTAGAGCCTGTCTTAAAATGATCTCTGTTATCAAACGAATCTCTAGAACTCAATAATTACACTAGATCAAAGTTCTTAACAAAATATTTCTTCTAGTACGATACAAAGAGAAGAACCCATATATGACACACACTAAAAAAATCTAATAGGATGCTGCTCATGCACACAAAGAGACAATAAATCACAAACTATCATGTATATCTTCGATTAGGACCTTGAAAGAAGACCTTCTTGTTTTAAAACTAAGAGTTGTGTCCTTTCACGAGAACATACTCACACCATCCAAACACAAGAATAATACATAATAATTATTCCATCATAAAGATAAAACAATACAATTTAGTCTTTATTTGCCCACAACTTGATTTGTCGTTATGGTAAAAACGTCAAAAATATAAAACTTATAATCACTGTCACAAATACAAAACTGAAATGACATGTAATAAGGTGTCAATAATAGTATATACTGAGCCAAACCCACTAGGAGAGAGATATTGACGAGCTGGAGAGTGCCATAGACACGTAAGATTTTGTATAAGATACAAGGCCATATCAACGGCTAAGATCCCAATTTCTTATGGCAAGTCTGGAACACACAAACACTTGCAAAGACACGACAATAGAATAAATAAGAGATATTGGAAGAGAATATGCATTGAGACAACAATGAATATGCAAAGATAGAGTATGAAATGATGGAAAACGTCACTAAACACCAAATAGAGATTACATACACTTCAGCTTATTACAATGCATATGAGAAATGCACAAATGATGAGGAATATGACTCAAGTAGAAGAATATGAGAACTGTGCTCACACTGTAGCAGTTGGATATAGATAGTGAACAAAAACAAGGAGAAAACAGGGATTTGTCTCGTAGCTATCACATAACTCAACACTTACAAATTGCCTATAAGGTTCTCAAACAATCTGAACAAATACACGATTCCTTTATTGCATTTATCCACCCTGACTCTGATACCATGTTAATGTTTTGCCCAAAAATAATGATACAGAACAAAGAGGAACAAAATACATACAAAAGACACAAGACATTTATCCTGGGAAAACCCTTCAGCTTGAAGGAAAAAACCCAAACACACTAGAAAAATGTCTCTTTTATTGATATAAAAATGTTCAAGTACAATACTTTCAACTTGATACGAGTGTTACATACACACAAAGTAATCATAGATATATAGAATATAGAGACTCTTCACCTCACAACTAAAGATCTTTTCAATTTCCACAAAACAAGTCTTTTCATATTTCCAAACACATGACTCTTCACATGACACGTCTCTTCATATAATATTTTCTCAAATATTATCATAAATATCTTCTCCAACTGTAAACCCAATACATAGGTATTATCTCAATTTTAAACATATAGCAAAATCAGAGATAAAGATCTCTGTTGCAGCTACAATCCACCAAAAGCGCTCACTTCAGCATTTTGATAAAATATTATATAAGGCATTACAGGTCCCATTCTGCCCATTTTATTAAAATAATAAAAAAAATTAAGTTTTATTTTAAAACATTATAAAAATACTAATACTAGGACTAACATAGAACATTATTACTAGCAAGTGATGAATGTGCTATGGGGAAGTACAATGGTTTCCTCATCTACTCCTGATGGTACCGATGTTTCCAGTGAAGAATCTGACAGCAAGGAGGAAAGTGGAGATGAGGAAGAGATTGATGCTAGAGAGGGAGCCACTAAATTTAGAGATGGCAAAGGAGTCATGCAAGATGGTTTCTCCTTCTTTAATAACAAGTTTGATAGTCGTTTCAAAGATGAATGTTTCTCTTCTTCCAAATTTGAAGATGGTATTGTAGCCATGTTGAAGGTGTTTGGAGAAGCATCTTTTGGTGACAAGTTTAATGAACTTCTATTAGACACTTTACTTGAAGCCTAACTCAAAGGTGCTTGCTCTTCGCCTAGTCTTGCTCTAGTTTTGGAATTTTCAACCCCCTACCCCAAATTTCAGTTTTTGTAGGGGCTTCCTCTCCCCATCTTCAGCCTCTTCAATCAAGGACCTATGTTGGTTGTGTCATATCCCCAATTTAAAATAGAATTTTAATAATAATTAGATAATATAATGTTATTAAATAAATAATGAAGTTATATTAAAAATAATACTAAACTATAAACCAAGAAAATAATAATTATCCAATCTATATTATTAATAAAATAATATTTAATATGATATTTTAAATAAGTAAAAAATAATAAAATTTCAATGAGTAAAGAAAGAAAGAAATAAAATTACATACAAGAGATAATATTGTAGAAAGTATGTTAATTTTCTAAATAGAATTTAATAATAAATAAAATAAACATATATAAGTAAATAAATAATATAGCATAGAATAATATAAATTAACTAAATCTAATGAAAATTCAAGAGATGTTTAACAAATAGACATGACTCCTTAATATTATGATATAAAAGGGAGGAAAGTTTATTTTAGAGAGGGGAGAAAAGGAAGAGAAGAGGAGAGGAGTTCAAAAGGAAAAATGGAAGAGGAAAGTAATATGAAGAAAATAAGGAAGTGGTTTTTTGAAAAGGTATAATGATATTGAAAGGATGTGAACCTTTGAAAGGGTCATAATTATGAACAGTTGCGACTCTTCAAAAATATTTTAATTATAAAGTATTGAGACTTTTCCAAAGGATTTTAGTTATGAAGGGTTGTGACTTTTCAAAAAGATTATAACTATGAAATGTTGTGACTTTTCAAAGGATTTTTATTATGAAAAGGTGCGACTCTTGGAAAAGAAGAAGGTAAGAAAGGTATGTTTATGAATTATATTTGTTTAATTATGTTTATGAATTTATTAATGAACACAACTTGTGGATAATATTGTGTTAGCTCATGGGTTAACACCATGGATATCAATGTGAATTCAAAGCATGGAGCATATGAGATATTAATATCTACATTGTCTGCCATGGCTGAGATTCGATATCGAAGCATGGAGCATAGAGATGTTAAGATCTCCATTGTCCGCCATGGCCAATAATCGAGTAATAATACATTAATCTATTAGAAGAATTATAAGACTCGAAGCATGGGGTAGCAAGGTATTAACACCTGAACTAACCACCATGGCCGAGAATTTTCCGTGTTGCCAGAATATTCTGATGTTGTCAAACATATGCATATGTCATTAGCCTTGGATGGATGATGCCCGTCCAAGAAGAATCTTTAAGGGGTGCACTCCTGGGATGATGATGAAGTAGCTATAAGCTATGAAGCTCAATCTGGAGACATCCTTAAGATTGGTGTTAACTTAAGAGGGTAGAATAATATATTTAGTTTTATTATTGTTGTGATTCTAACGTTTATTTTTGCAGGTATTGCTTGTCCCTAACCAACCCTATTAGTGGGGACATTACAATGGTATCAAAGCATGATCTTGCCATCCTATAGGGTTAAAGAGGATCTAGAAAAAAAAATTTATATAAAACAACTAATGTAGAAAGTTAATGACTATTAGAAAGGATTCAAGCATATCCATGATAGAAACCTAATAATTTGGATTAAAAGAAATATATATCTCAACTCAAAAAAAGAAATTATCTAATTGCTTGAGGACAAGCAATTTGAGGAAGGGTGGACTGTCATATCCCCATTTTAAGATAGAATTTTAATAATAATTAGATAATATAATGTTATTAAATAAATAATAACGTTATATTAAAAAAAAATACTAAACTATAAACCAAGGAAATAATAATTATTTATTCTATATTATTAATAAAATAATATTTAGTACGATATTTTAAATATTTAAAAAATAATAAAATTTCAATGAGTAAAGAAAGAAAGAAATAAAATAAAATACAAGAGACAATATTGTAGAAAGTATGTTAACTTTCTAAATATAATTTAATAATAAATAAAATAAACATATATAAGTAAGTAAATAAATAATATAACATAGAATAGTATAAAATTAACTAAATCTAATGAAAATTCAAGAGATGTTTAACAAATAGACATGACTCCTTAAAATTAAGATATAAAAGGGAGGAGAGTTTATTTTAGAGAGGGGAGAAAAGGAAGAGAAGAGGAGAGGAGTTCAACAGGAAAAATGGAAGAGGAAAGTAATATGAAGAAAATAAGAAAGTGGCTTTCTGAAAAGGTATCAATGATATTGAAAGGATGTGAACCTTTGAAAGGGTCAAAATTATGAACAGTTGTGACTCTTCAAAAATATTTTAATTATAAAGTATTGGGACTTTTCCAAAGATTTTAGTTATAAAGGGTTGTGATTTTTTGAAAGGATTATAACTATTAAGTGTTGTGACTTTTCAAAGGATTTGTATTATGAAAGGGTGCGACTCTTGGAAAAGAAGAAGGTAAGAAAGGTATGTTTATGAATTATATTTGTTTAATTATGTTTATGAATTTATTTATGAACACTACTTGTGGATAATATTGTGTTAGCTCATGGGTTAACACCATGGATATCAATGTGAACTCGAAGCATGGAGCATATGAGATATTAATATCTACATTATCCGCCATGGCCGAGATTTGATATCGAAGCATGGAGCATAGAGATATTAAGATCTCCATTGTTTGCCATGGCCGATAATCGAGTAATAATACATTAATCTATTAGGAGAATTATAAAACTTGAAGCATGGGGGTAGCAAGGTATTAACACCTTGAACCGACCACAATGGCCGAGCATTCTCCATGTTCCCAGAATATTCCGATGTTGTTAAACATATGCATATGTCGTTGGCCTTGGATAGAGGATGCCTATCTAAGAAGAATCTTAAGGGGTGCGCTCCTGGGATGACGACAAAGTAGCTATGAGCTATGAAGCCCGATTTGGAGACGTCCTTAAGATTGGGATTAACTTAGAGGGTAGAATAATATAGTTAGTTTTATTATTATTGTGATTCTCATATTTTTGAGGAGATTACAGGTTGAGGTTGGTATTGATATGGGTGTGTTTCGAGAGACCACCTCGCATATCTTCCTTCATGAGCTTGTTGGTTTGACTTTTTTAAAAGAGTAGCCATCAAGATTGCTGATGGGTTTAAACTATGTATGGTGCATAGATCTTTTAATGCTTTGTTTTCTCTAGATAACAAGGAACATGTTGTCATAGGGTAGGACCTATTTCCTAAAGTGTTATTTTATGATAACTTTTGTAATGAAAAATAACAGTGTAGAAAATTGCAGAATTGAACAAACACACATACACGATATTTACATGGAAAAACCTGGTAAAAATATACCAATAAAAAACCACAGACCAATCTCTTAAATTTTATTGCTCAGGAATTTTCACTGTTAGAGAAGTCTCCAAAATGTATGAACAATCATGACTTTGAGTTATAGATAACAAGCGACTTGTAAAGTTTGAAATAAAGACCGCTTACTAAATTTAGTAAGTCTGACTCATACAGTTGCATGTTAAACATTTGTTGAAATTACTATTTTAGGCAAGCCACCTACAAAACTTACTATTTATAGTAAGTCTACAAAGTTACAAGAGAATTTCGATGATTCAACCACAACTAGATGACTAGATGGATGACTTTACATTCCAACATCTTCCTCTTCCTTATGATGGGGTGGGCATCTTTACTAACCCTTTTGCTTCTTCCTTGTGTAGTTGCAAGATGTTGATGTTTCTCAGTTTTTTGTATCGCATAAGGACCTTTTGGTTGTTCATGAGAAGGACGGTTCTCCCATTGAGATGTCTTTAGATGGCATTGCGGTCTTGGTTCAAATTGTTGATGCCTTGGTCAACAAGAGAATTCCTTCTATGGAATGTGCCTCAATTGGGAAGTTCTTTGGAACCCAACCAACTATTGAATCTATTCATTATTAGACTTTCATGTGTTGAAGTGTTGTTGGTTGGTTACAGTTGATTGCTTTGTCTAATGGGTTCTTCTTTTTCTGCTTTGAGAACTTTAAGGAAATCAACTTGTCTTGTTTTGGTGGATCCTAATTTATACCAAGGATTGTCTTGTTTTTGACAAGATGGTCTACCGGATTTGATGTGTCCAAGGAAAATTAACTGGGTCACTCTATGGGTTATACTCCCTATACTTTCTCTAGAATACTACCATGGTTTCTTGAAGCTAATGCTCTACTCTTTCTTAACCGTAGATAATGTTACAAAAGCTAGGAGACATTTTTTCGCCCATGTGGAATTTGGAAAGTCTAGTGAGATTACTGCAGATTCTATTTAGTTTCTTTCAAAACTTGGAAGTTTGGGAGCAAATAGTTCACTTTGGTTCTTCCCCTCCCATGTAATCTCAATGCTATAGAGTTTGTCACATGCCCCAAATATGCAACGTTTTGAACGAGCTCATTATTTTGATAGAAATTATTTGGGTTCTTACAATGTTAGTCTTATAGATATTTCTAAGGGATCCCCACTAAGGGACAAGCAAGAAAAATCTCCTAATAATTGTTTTTATAAGGATTTAGTTGAGGTTTTGAGCGAACTCCCCCTCAAGAACAAAATGCAAATCAAATATTTTATTGAAACTTTGAAGGGAGTCATCTTGAAGGACAAAACAATGTGATTTGACCCTTGGTAAGCAATGGGTTTTTTAAGATTTCATTGAGGTCTTGAAGGAAGCCCCATCAAGGATCAAAATGTGAATGAGATTTGATTCTTTTGATATTTCAGAGCTCCGAGGTTTGGCTTAGTTTAAACCTCCATGTCTTTTGTGGCTTCTTATGTTTAGTTTTTGTTCAAATGACCAATTTTACAAGGGCCTTTGTTCCTTTTGGTCACATACTTGATTGAGAAGCCTCTCTAGTGGGCTCGTTGTAGCCTTTTGGTCTACTACTTTTATTTGTTTACCTTATTTTGTCATTTTAAGAGTTCCATGATTCCTTCATCTTGTTTTCTATTGCCCATTGTGGGCTTGTGATCAAATATATCTTTTAATTCATCTTTTGGGATAGCTTTTTATTTTTAAGTGCTTGTTGTCACTTCTCCTATTTATCATAATGGTTAGCTTTTGTGAAGGTTCTTGGGATCCATAGCTTTTTTCCCCATCCAATAAAAAACTTAAAACACTATTATTAGTCTTTCCTTATTGCTATCCCTTCGCTTATAGAAAATTGGAAAAAAATTATAAATCTTCTAATTATTTTATTTCTAAAAAGGGGACATGATAATTTACCCCGTTCATTATCATTTTCCCTCAAAACAATTGTAAAATATGATGTTCAAGTATTCACACATAGCACTTCAATTGGGAGATTCTTTCAACAAATCACATACTATGTTATGACCTTATTCTTCAATTTATCCAAAATTATAGATCTTCTAATTATTTTATTTCTAAAAAGGGGACATGATAATTTACACCGTTCATTATCATTTTCCCTCAAAACAATTGTAAAATATGATGTTCAAGTATTCACACATAGCACTTCAATTGGGAGATTCTTTCAACAAATCACATACTATGTTATGCCCTTATTCTTCAATTTATCCACTATATTATCATTGATGGCTTCCAAAACCAATTTTAGTATTCCTTCATCATCTAGAGGAGGAAAGCCTACTAGAGAAGTTATTAACTCTCCAAATTCCCTATTGAGCTATAATACAAAAAGACATTATGAATCCTACTATGTTTTCAAAACTCAAGCTCATGTGCATCAACCTCCCCAATCCTACTCTTGATCCTATATGACTTGTAGAATCGAGTCTTGATATTTCAAGCATCATTACTTAAGAGACGATTGTACATACGGTTATGGTCCAAAGAAACATATGATTAAAAACATGACAATTTGCATAGCATTTTGATTTAAATTTGCATTCATTTTAGAATATAAAAGTATTATTCTAAAAGTTACTATAGTATAGAGCTTCAATACAATATTTATTTTTGGCATTCATAAAGAAGAATTTTGGAAACTACAATAGATGATTAACATTTTCATAATTTGAATTTAGTTGCATTTTCACAAAATATTATTGTATAATCTTAAAAAGTTATTCACTTTGTCTTCTTTTTGAGACCATTTTATCCCTCCAAGTAATGTGTTTATTATATTTGGACCTCACATTTCATGCATTATTTAAATCAAGATCCTCTATATTCCTTCAATCTTTCTCAAGACTCTAAGTTGGCTTTGTTTTCTATGCACATTTTCCCATTTATCCATCCATTTACCCATTTCACTTTCCCCTTTTACCCCATTTTAGCCTTTACATTTAATTTCCCCACTTATCCTTTCATTTTTCCCCAAAATTTTGAATACTTCTTGAATCCCATATCCTTTACCTCAAAATTAACCCTTCTAGGTATAGGTCATACATGAGGCAACTTATACCAGTATATATCACACATGAGAGACCTATACCTCAAGCTATTAATTTTGCCAAATTTGGGGGCTCAATGCAAAGTATTTCTCTTTTCTTGTGCAGTGGAGTTAGCCATTGCAAAAATTGACCATGAAATCACTAAAAAAGGAGGCCTTCTCCCTTCATTTTCACATCCGTAAATCTGCAATTACCAGACATCTCAAGCTACCCCCATCAATTGTAAGTTATATACTCTCAAGAAAAGATATTGTCCATTCAAGGAGTTCAAGCAAGCAAGGATTCGTTGAAGGAAATCCATCCATCATTCATCAAGAAAACATTTCTTTCTGTAGATCTTGCTTCTTTCTTCATAGGAGATAAAGGAATTGGCCACCAAGGGAGGACATCTACATCTATCTTCATTCTTCTTCCTCTTCATCAAGCATCCATACATGATTTGGGCAATGTTGATTTATTGCATAAGTGAAGACATCCTAGATTCTACATTCCTCATTCCTACATTCAACATACAATTCAAGCATGCATACATCTTTGTGGCTGTAAGTGATCTGTATGCATCCACAAGGGTTTGACAAGAAATGTAATACTTACATTTTATCATGTTTTACATGCTTTACTTATTTTATTTCAAGGTTTATTCCTCAATGGGGATTTGGCAGGTTTATTCCTCAATGGGGATTTGACCAGGGCAAGCCTCTTCCCCCAACAATTTCCCCCTTTCTTTTATGTAAGTACAGATCTGAAGGTGTAGTTACAATTACATTTATGATACCCCAAAACTTAGCCTCCAATGTATATGCTGCCTCAAGTTTGACCTATACTCGTACATGTCACACCATGTTAGACCTATTCCTATAGCTTCTGGATTTTCATAGCAGAAAGGCAACTTCGAGATCTCTTGATCCAAGTCTATTTCCAATTTCACTATAGTTTGGCAGGGTTTCTATAGATCTAAAGTTGCTTCCTCCAAGAACCCTCAAGGTCAATACATCTTTTTTCCTCCTATTTCATAGCACTTACTTTGATACACCAGATCTTCTATTTTTCTGTTTATCTTTACTTTCCTTAAATATACATTACATTCCTTTCTGTTGTCCTACATTTTGTCACCACAAAATGCAACAGTACGAAACTTTTTCAAACTACTTTTGCATATCTCTAAGTTGAATTTGATATTCAATTGTTTAATGTTGATCGATCAGTCAACTCCAATTCGCATATCAAATTGTTTTACTGAAGGCTGTCATCAAGTCTTTTTCGTTTTTTTGTTTGTCAAGCCTATGCTTGGTTTTTGAGGCCTTCATCATTCCTTTTCTTTGCTTTTGAGTTTGCATTTTTTGGTTTTTAGTCCTTTAATCTTGTTCAAGTCATGGCTTTTGGTTTTCCCTTCGATTTGATCTAACCTAGAGCATAATCAGAGTTGTCTATCAAGAGATATGGTCGTTTTAGTGCCCCAAAAGTGGACCTTTTTGATGTAACAACACGAATTAAAAATATCATGTTATATTTTTTATTTGACTGTAATATCCCTTTCCGGATGTTTAACTAAAAAACCCTTGATATAAAACTTGCAAATTTAAAAACCGAACAGTAAACCATTGTTTGATATAAATTCCAAAACTTTAATCGATTTATAACCAGCAAATATGCATACAAGGAAACTCAAAAAAGTTTGTGGTTCCTCCTATATTCAGAAGTACAATATAAACCAATAATTAATCACCAATGGTTGCCAAATAACATTACTGTATTATACAACAGCAATACAATAACACGCAACAAATCCAGAAAATCCAATCTTATAAACATAAATAACAGTCAAATTGGTAATGTAGATAAAACCTGTGAGAAGGCTAGGTATGCGTCCAACCTCCAAATATTCCTTCAAGGGTTTGCATCCTCAAAGAAATAACCAGTCACTATTTGCAGCTCCCAGATTAATATTTGTTTTTAAATATTATAATCTTCATAACATCCCATGCGGAGTCTGTTGTACCTTTATCAATTTTCTCAATGTGATGCATGCTCTTTTAAGCAATGTGGGATAAAGCACCTTTTTTGTCCTTTAGTCACTTAAGTGAACATAGTACCTTTTTAAATAAAGTGACTTGTTAAATGAACTTTAATAGTCACTTAGTCAGTAACCCATATAATCATCAAGCATTAAAATAGTCGACCAAATGAACTCAGATAATCATGGGCAATAAGCTCGTTGGAAAGTTCTTGGTGAGACACTTCACAACTAACATTGAGATACCGAAAATATTGTGCTCTGTTTACTTACTAAAAATAGTAAGCATCCAGACAACATGCCAAAACTGCTCTGATGGGTCTGAAATTGGAAATGTCTAGGCCAAACCTTGAACTGAACCCCATAAAGAACCTTTTCGCCTCCGAAACCTAGGCGAAGTGAGCCGACAACATAGAATTATAATGTCCCGAAAAAAAGGGACATTACAAAGCCTCCCTTCTCAAAGATTGCTTTCCCTCAAGCAATCTGCTCATACCTACAGAAACCAAATGCCAAGATCCCATACTCGCCTTGAGAATGAGATTCTACTCCTTAGCTGATGTAACCCGACATGCATCTTTCCACATTCGGAATGGTGAAACAGTATAATAGGAATCGATATGCCAACTAACTGAATGTTAGGATCCCAAGGCTCACCGTTAAGGGACACCATCTGTCCTGTACTGCTGTCCTGTATACTAATACCCTCAGTCAGAATGAATGCCTCACTCCATGAGTGACCCTACGAGTCTCTACTGTCAAGTGATGATGAAAGCTCGACAATATACCAATATCCACCCCAAGATGATAACGACCAAACTCTCCTCCTAGCTCCCCAATAAAAGGCAATACATAGGGATGCTCCCCCTGGATCCCGAGTGAGGACTCGTGCACTATCTGAGATACCACTGACCAGCTCTTGTAATATCTGTACCACTGTACCACTCCTGTAATAACTGTACCAATGACAATAACAGATCTGGCCAATCTGACTCCACCACTATATCACCACGGTGAAAACAAAGTAATCCTAATCTTTGGAACTCTGATGTGTCAGGAGGCTGAAACACACAAATCATAATCCTGTGACTATGTAACAACACAACATAATCCACCAGATGTAAAATACTATTAACACCTGGATTCCTGATCACCTAAACAACATGATCCTGGATAAAGGGAGTGGTTGGTGAATCACTAACATCATGAAAGCTAATACTGTCTTCAAGATACAGCTGAATAAAAAATGTAGACACCTCATGAGGAACATAGAATAATGTGTGTTCTCCCCACTCATTTGCAAACAATTCGCTGACCCTTGAAGGCCAAATAGAATCAGCGAAAATACTACTAACATACACAGGCAAATCATTGATAGCTAGAATATACCAACAAGTAAAATCACCAATCAACAAGTAGGCCATGGCCATCTCATAAGAGTTGGGTGATAAAACTCTAGGTAAGCTGAAAAATCCCTCAGAGCATGCTAAGGATAAATTTGAACTTCCTACTTCACCATAAGTACTCTCGCTTATGTCAAAGTCTTCGTAAAAGGATGGTTCACCACTAATTGGAATCTTTGAATTATCCTCACTTCTTGTATCACTAACCATGTGCTCATGTGAAGATGTATAGCTACTGTCATAAAAATCAGAATTTCTAGACTCACCAACTTGTTGATCCATAGAAGTCTCAGACGGGGAATACGTGATTGAATTACATTCTTTGCTTTCACATCTACCCGCTTTATGAATTTCTTCAATGATTTGCGTGATTTCTTGTGCCCTTGAACTACTAATATCTTCTTCATAAGTGGCTACCCCACTCGTTTGATTTTCAACTTTGTGGATGGAATAATGTGTTAAGCTCAATTGAAGGCATAGCTCATCTACCTCACTCTCCTTGTCCCTTCCAAATTTTATTGCTAGATCTTTATCAATTAATAGTTGCAAGTACTCATATTTTATCATTTTCAACGTTTCAAAAATAGTATGTAAAAGAGGACTTGTGACACCACAGACATTCCCATGCCTCTCTTCTATCACAATCTTCCGCATGAGATCCTCAATCAAATTGGAAGAATCATCCATCCTTGTCAACACTTGGACAATCTTGTCCTCTTTGACCAAAAGCATATCCAATAAGTCAAGAAGTGATAATAGTTTTTGACCATCTCTTTCAAACACAAGTGGGTTGTTCTCCATAGAATTTTCTGATTTTTCATCACCTAGGAGAACAACATTTTCAAATATATCCTCTAACTCAATAGGTGCTAGATCCTCTATCCTGCCAACATTGCGGTCTATTTGCTCCTCAAAATTCAACATAATTTCCAGCCTAGTATCACCATAAAACTCATCCAAGTGAATTTCCATGTCACCAAATAAGATGTTGGAGTTTTCCATGTCTAAATAAGATAGGGAGTTGCCAACGTTGGCGGTTTGGTCAACTCTTCTACATGGGCCATTAACCTACTCATCGAAGGGACTAGTGTGAACAGCTCCATAAGATACTTTTGTCTCCCAATTATCTATTAGTATACTCGTGCCATTATTAGTACTACTATCAGGTTGATTGATATCTTCCCTATGCGAATCTCTGTAACTATCCTTTGCAAGGAGATCTCAAGCCAATTCATAGTATTTGTTTCTTGTCATATCCATTTTGTTTTGTAGCTCTAGCTGAAAGTCCACATAATTAATGAAAGGAAATTCTTTTTGAAGCTTTGACGGGAAATTGTTATAAACATCGTACAGTCTCCTTACTTTGGTTTTAATATTGAGTTGGAAGTTTTGTCCCACTTCCTCTGCCATGTAGCTTATCAACTGAATTGCTCTCAATCAAAAGGATGCCATTAGCAAAAATCACTTAATTCCAAATCCTCTTTAGACTCTTGCTCATGAAAATGTATATCACAAATACCCAAAGTGATCAAAGCAACATTACTACATTCAACTGTGAATTTCCAGTTTAGCCTGACTGTAGGTACCCCAAAAAATAATATTATTGCAGGTCTACAATGAGCTATATCAATCCATGCTAGTGTGGTGTATAGGAGTTTCGTTTATAGTTTGAGCTTGTGGAAACACCAAACAGATCATACTGCCATCTATACTGTATACTAGACCCCAATGTTTACCACCATTCCAAATCAAAAAATGATTGTGACTGGGAACAAAGTTTCATAGCATGTATTTTACTAGCATTTATGCTTCATACAAAAGTCCAATACACAACTGTAGATAACAACATTGGATTACAATTCCAGATTGAATGACGAGTCACTAATGAGAATTATTCCATCATTCCGCAATTCTAATGCGCCCAAATTTTGTGTCCGTTACCACTATGGTTGGTGCTAGTCAAGGAGTGCAGTTGCGGAAATGATGAATTCTCAGGTGCATGATAACACTTTGTTAAGCTAACTCAGTCTCAGTGACTTGCAATCTCCCTACATGGGCTAGAGAGAATGAGGGTCTCTGATGGGTGCAGTCACAGGACCTACACAATGCCTCCACCAACCTCCATGCTTTTGCTGAATGCCTTCAACAATGTGCCTTAATGAATCATCCAAGCACTCGTCCAGAACCTGCATTCAATCTAGAAAATGACCATAGGTGCCTTACACACCATACACCATCGATACCTGTAATAATCTCTGTTATTTCTTAATGATAAATCTGTAATAGTCTTTGTTGTTTCTTAACAACAAATTCCAAACTGACCTTGAAGTATTTGGTCAAACAATTGATGTGAAAACTCAGTTCTCAGCAATTATTTAGCTTACACACAATAAATTACTAGTTACTATAACAAGGACCATGAAATCTGATAACAGAGTACACAACCAAATAAAGATGTTCTGAGATTAACATTTGGTAATCTTAATCGTTGCATACATGAAAATATATAAGCAGACCTTAACTATACGCTGAGAGGAACACAGTAAACAGACCCTCCTTAATAATCACGATTCAATATAAAAATATAGAGTGAATGCGTTAGGAACAGACCCGAACAATGGAAGGTGTATCATACAGGCATCTGTGTTGGCTCTCAATCTTCAGCCGGTCACGCTACTCAACTCTCACCCGACTTGCCGCCTGTTCTAGTATTGTGCCAAAAGCCGTGTGGTGGAAAATGTTGCTCGACCCGTGGTAGGATGCGGGCACGTTGTTGTTGTTAACTCGTCTACCTGTGAATACAACCAAACCTCCCCCAAACTTTCAATGGCTGTCAACTCTTCAATCTACCCTGAACGTGGTCTAGATTTCACGTAATTTTTAGGCCGTGGCTAACCACAAGGACTCGCGTTTCATATATCCCATATTCCCACCTTCTGTGGTTACACCTTCCTACGAAGGAGGTAGGAGTTGTCACACTTTTGAAAGCTCTAGTCTACCCTTCAAATCGTGTAGGCTAATGTATATTACACATTCTCAGAAAAACTCTATTCCCCAGTGCTTGACTACTGGCGTATTATTGCTAGTTCTTCCTACCTGACTGCTTAACAATCCAAGCTCATTTCCATTGTAGACCACCTAAGTCATTATCTCCATGTAAACAAATAGAATGCACTTTCTTTCTGAGCATTGTCGATTTCTGCCTGAATTTCTAGAGAGGAACTTTGGGGTATCGTCCAACTTCCTCGAAAATGCCAAACTCAAGGGGTTTCATCCTCAAAGTTCTAACCAGTCACATTAAAGCAACCAAGATATAGCAAGGTATTGGTTTCATAAATTCTTGTGTCTACAAAATATCAAGCTTATTTTCTAGTAAACAATGTTGTAGAAGAAAGCTCCTTTTTATCACAACTCTGCAGACTTTCTGTAAAATACTACAACTAGAAAAATCTGTATGATGTACCTCTGCAACTTGAATCTGAAGAAAAACCTCATACGCTGCTAAAACTCTGTAACAAATAATATTCAAAAAATCTCTTCAAAACACTTCTCACTTGATCCAAATACCTCACAAGCTGACAGAATGCTAGGCTTTGATACCACTGTAATATCCCTTTCCGGATATTTAACTAAAAAAACCTTGATATAAAACTTGCAGATTTAAAAACCGAACGATAAACCATTGTTTGATATAAATTCCAGAACTTTAATCGATTTATAACCAGTAGATATGCATACAAGGAAACTCAAAAAAGTTTATGTGGTTCCTCCAATATTCAGAAGTACAATATAAACCAATAATTAATCACCAATGGTTGCCAAATAACATTACTGTATTATACAACAGCAATACAATAACACACAACAAATCCAAAAAATCCAATCTTATAAACATAAATAACAGTCAGATTGGTAATGTAGATAAAACCTGTGA
The DNA here is from genome assembly GCA_028749045.1 of Cupressus sempervirens. Lineage (NCBI taxonomy): Eukaryota > Viridiplantae > Streptophyta > Pinopsida > Cupressales > Cupressaceae > Cupressus > Cupressus sempervirens. The sequence continues at coordinate 540,507,671 of CM053789.1, forward strand.
GAAAGCTAGGTATGCGTCCAACCTCCAAATACTCCTTCAAGGGTTTGTATCCTCAAAGAAATAACCAGTCATTGTTTGCAGCTCCCAGATTAATATTTGTTTCTAAATATTATAATCTTCATAACATCCCATGTGGAGTTTGTTGTACTTTTATCACTTTTTCCAATGTGATGCACGCTCTTTTAAGCAATGTGGGATAAAGCGCCTTTTTTGTCCTTTAGTCACTTAAGTGAACATAGTACCTTTTTAAATAAAGTGAGAAGTTAAATGAACTTTAATAGTCACTTAGTCAGTAAACCATATAATCATCAGGCATTAAAATAGCTGACCAAATGAACTTAGTTAATCATGTGCAATAGCTCGATGGAAAACTCTTGGCGAGAAGCTTCCAAACCAACATTGAGGTACCGAAAATACTGTGCTCTGTTTACTTATTAAAAATAGTAAGCATCCAAACAACTTGCTAAAACTGCTCTAATAGGTCTAAAACTGGAACTGTCTAAGCCAAACCTCGAACTGAACCCCGTAAAAAACCTTTTCACCCTCAGAACCTAGGCAAAATGAGCCGGCAACACAAAATTATAATGTTCCAAAAAAAGGGGACATTACATTGACATTCACTTTTTGAAAAATTTAACTTAAATTCACTTTATGTTATGTTTTTAAGTTATTTTATCATTAAAATTTTCACTTAAAGTAACTATAGTGTACTTTATGTTATAATTTTAAGTTGAGTTTACTTTTTGATTTTTCACTTGAGTGACTATATTAATATATAGTTCAATTTAATTTTTAGCATTTAAATCAAATGCTCTAGTGAATATTGCTTTGTAAATGATATTTACATATAGTCATCAAAAGTGGACCTTTTACATGCCATTGCATATAATTTTCAACTTAGAAGCATAAATCCATCAAAAGTGGACCTTTTTGATGTTATGTTTTTAAGTTATTTTATCATTAAAATTTTCACTTAAAGTAACTATAGTGTACTTTATGTTATAATTTTAAGTTGAGTTTACTTTTTGATTTTTCACTTGAGTGACTATATTAATATATAGTTCAATTTAATTTTTAGCATTTAAATCAAATGCTCTAGTGAATATTGCTTTGTAAATGATATTTACATATAGTCATCAAAAGTGGACCTTTTACATGCCATTGCATATAATTTTCAACTTAGAAGCATAAATCCATCAAAAGTGGACCTTTTTGATGCCATTGCATAAAACTCACTTGAAATGTGCAATGACATGAGAAAGGTGAATTTTATAACTTAAATATATTATTGCATCTAAAATATGAGCTTTTACTTTAAAAATTCAATGATCATGAAAAAGTGAGTTTTCAAGTTAAATGCATATTTTAAAACATGCAATGCCTCTTAAAAGGTGTGTTTTGCACTATGGAGGGATTTTTAAAACAAGCAATGACCATGAAAAGGTGTGATTCACATCTTGGCATGTTTTTAATATATACATTGCACACTAAAAGGTGTGTTTTGCACTAAAAGTTCATGTTCTTGCCCTCAAGAAACCCGTTTTTGGAAGAACACATGCAAAGAACCTCCAAGAACCCAATTTTGAAGATTGTGGGAGATTTACTTCATGGTCTTTGTCAAAATCCTCTCTACAAGGGTCGTTTTTGCTTAGCCATGGGTTTTCAAGCAATGAAAATAGGTTTATCTTGCTAAAAACATTTTTTCAAACTCCTTCCAAGGGCACATTTTTGTAAAAATCTTCAAAATACATCATTTTTTGCTCAAGGAGGAACCAATTTGGCATTTTAAGTGTTCTACGTTGCATCTTGGTATATGTTTTGATCTTTAACAGCCAAAACATTTTATTTCCATGCCTTAAGAGTCATGTTTTTGACCAAAAACATCCCACGTGCATGCAACCCAAAAACATTGGGATTTAGAGCAATGATAGGGCACATTTTGGCATCTACCATTTAAAATGCCTTATTTGCTACCTTCTCCATTTCGAATTTGAAAATTTTAAAAGAGTCCAAGTGTTTTGAAGAGATTTTCAACTTTGGAGCATCCTTTTCCATCATTTTTGGCATCTAATCTTCATGTAAGTGGACTTATTCTTTTTTGTTATTTAATTTGTGCTTATTTTGTTGATTTTATGTATATTATTGCTTGATGATTGCCACTTGTTGAAATTGATACCATGGAAAGTGCATTTTTCCTTTAAAAATGATGAAATTGTTCATTTTCATGTTTTTGGTTTTTCCCCAAACTCCAAATTTAAATTTGCAGGTTGAAGTGCCTTGCTTGTTGACATGTTTGCATCATTTGCCAAAGGTACAATTTTCTTTTGAAGTTTTTTTTTTTTTTTTTTTTTTGTGTGTTTGCTCTCCGATTTTCTCCACTTTGGAGAAGTTACAAGTTCTTTCCTAAGAACTTGTTCTTGTTTCATTTCATGCGAAAGCGTCATCACATTCCATTTCCATCTTCCATGTCACAACACTTTGCATCTCATCCGACAAATGCGATTACATGTTTTCCATCTCATTCACCATACACACATGCATGTAATCTCATTTTCCACTTCCATCTCACTTTATGTATCCACTCACATGTCACGATTACATGAAAAAGCTTTACGTGTAATTGCATCTCCAAAACCCGTTTTTTACTTAAAGTCACTTTTTGAAAAGTCAAAAAATGTCATTTTTATGTACTTCGACTTCACCTTTTCACCAAAGATGACTATAAAAGTTCATTGTCCCTCTTTCATTTTCCATTTCCATCTCTCCATATGCACTCACGACTTCATGAGAAAATACATGTTTTCCCATTTTTCGCATTTTTCCATCCTTTGCATCTCATCCGTTATCCACACTTGCATGTAAAGCTCATCCTCCACCCGCCTTCGTATCTCATCTCTTCCTTCATCCCTTGTTACATGTTGCGTTTACATGTAGTCACGTTTCATGCAATAACGTCTTAAAGACTCTAAGTCATGTTTGAAAATCAGCAATCTTCATTCTTACGCATTCCCATGCGTTCCACCTTCATACATATTTCCATCTTTCGTTTTCCACCTTCATAACATTTCATTCCGCATTTTATTTCCATTCACATTTCATCTCCGATCATTGCATACGTATATGATTTCTCTTTTAGATCATTTCATCGGATCTACAAAGTCTTCAATCCATGTTTGAACCTTTGTTACTGATCGAGAATCAACTTGTATCGCAATTTCCTCTAATGATGTGTTTATGTTTTGGGATTTTTGTGTTGCAGCACAAGTGCAAGAGATGCCCTCACCATCAAAATCCAAAGGCAAGATGAAATATCAATTTGATAAAGAGTTGGCTCATGCAACTCCATCATTAGATGCATATATTCTTGATAACATACTGGACACAAAGATCAGTCATGTGGATGTGGCTGATTTTCTAAAGAGAGTAGAAACTCCTATTGGCTACGAGATGAAATGCATCAAAAGAAGTCATATTCACTTGGTGTCTGCATTTCTTATGGTTGCCATGGAACTTGATTTTGTTCTTGGATGTGCAAGACATTTTAGCCCAAAATCGAAAACAATCATTAGTCTTGATCCAGAGGTCATTGAGCAGATCTTCAAGGTACCACATAATGCAGAATGTGCAAATCTAACCAAAGAATCATCTTTGCCAAGCTGGAATGAGAAGAAGAGTGATTATCAGAAGTATGTTAACCAATACTGGTTAGACAATAAAAGGAACAACTTCTCAAGATGGCCAAAGACCGTTCACTGGTCTGACTTCAAACAAGAATATAAAGATCTCATCACTCTACTCATCAAAGTTTGCGGTCTCAAAGATTCCACTGATTTCAAGCCATGGATGTATAAATTTATCTTTCAAATCATGGAAAATAGAGAACACATCTTTTGGGGAGAGTTGATTAGCACTACGCTTTGCCAACAGTTGCTCAATGTAGGAACTTCAACGCCTTTTTACATGAACTCCTACCTCGTCTACATTGTTGTTGCTATGGGATCTTTCTCTGGTCTCTCGACCAAAGGAGATCGTCTTTAGATTCTAGTTTGGGATTACTATGACCAAATCACTCTGGCTAATAGTAAGTTTCATTACAGAAGAATCCAAGATGCTTTCTTAGGGCATTTCTGATGCTTATTCAATAAACAATTATCCATCAAGAGGGTCTCTAATGCAGCCTCAGATAAGGTGAATCAATATGGTTGTATTTTTATTCAATTTCCAACTTTTACATACTTAAGAGTTGGGTATTTTAAAAGTGAGTCGTATACCTTACCTAGGTATGCTACTGATAGAATCATCCTGATGGAGTTAGCTAGACAACTCATGGAAGTACAGAGTGATCAACATACTTTGCATAGGCCTGGTTTCCGTATCACTTATGCCAAACCCTTGGCAATTGGTAACTATTCGATCAACTTTGTGCAGAAAGAAAAGAATATGGAAGCAAAGTTGCAATTGATCACCTTGAAGAAGTTCAAAGCCAGATTCAACTGTGATTATTGAGAAATAAATTCTCAAATCAAAAGGGCTTTCATACATGTTCATCGCATCGAGGACCTCTAGATTGATATGAGAACAGAGCTGGATATAATGAAGATGGATTACTGCAAATTAACTTTGCAGCAAATAATCGATCTTAACATGTTGGAGATTCCTTCAGATTTCCAAGTCGAAGATGACAGCAACATCCTTGATCCGGAATTTCATCAAGCTAATTTTGATAAAAGGTGTCCTTTTCCTATTTAGTGGCTGCAGAAAGAAGGTACATCTATCTTCGATAGATTTCAATCCATTTTGGCAAACACCAACAAGTGGCTGAAAAAAGTCCTAAAAAGAGTTAATCCTAAGTTGGGTTTGGATTGTGGAAGTTTTGGTCCTCCTGAAAGAAAGTCACAACTGGCAATTACAAGGAAAGATGGTGCTTCCTCTTCTGATGTGAAAGGGTTCCCTCAAATTCAAGTTAAAGGGCGGAAAGGACTCTAAGTCATCTTAGATCTTTGAACTAGTTCAAGAATCAAAAGAAGAATCAGAGGAGGAATTGGAAATAGAATTAGACGAAGAAGATAAGGAAAAAGAAGGGGAAGTCATTATCATATCTCCCCCAAGGCCTGCACAAACTCATGCACCGTCCATGCATGAAGCACCTTTTCTGGATGAAGTAGATGATGATGTGGATTCATTTTCTACTGTTTTCACACCTTCTATTCTAGTTTTTGAAGTCAATACAATGGCTCTTCCTATTTGTTTTGTTGCTCCTCTCATCCTAGAAAATGAATAATATGAGCATTTGGGAAATGTGTTTGAGGATTTTCCAACTCTTATAAGTGGTCAAGTTTCCCAGCTTGATACATCTTTGACAGGTTTTGAGTTTTTTTATGACGGAGTCCTCTCATCACGCACCAATGAATTCAATTGTGTAGACTGAATCTTGTTCACTCATGATGGAGATATAATTTGGATCAATGCCAATGGTCTCCACTATACTCGCTTCTACAGATGAAAGTTTTAGCTTGCCTGCATGGTTGAGCAAAATAAAAACAAAGAGAAGAAAAGTGGTTGTACCTCCAGATAATCTCCTTGTCAAGAAAACCAAATCCAAATCTTTGAAAGATAAGATTGCTTCAATGGTTTTGGTTGATTTGGATAAAACCAAATTTGTAGAAGTTGATGAGCCCCTGGTGGACAAACCTATTGAAGAACATACTCCTTCCAATTACAAGTTCACTAATGTCAAAATTGGGGAACAATCACGTTTGAGTTGTTTACAAGATCCTCAAGATGCATTAGCTAATGTATCAAAAAGCAATCATGAGCTATTGGAGAAGAAAAATCAACTCAAACAAGAGGTTTCTTGCCTAAATGAGGTCATCCGGCAACAATCTTCTCAGAATGTAGTTGTTATGTCTCAAACTTCCAAGGAGAGAAAGCTAATTGAAGCCGCCAAGTCTTGGATAGGAGAAATCATCTCTGAAGGAGTTCAAGCCATCATGAAAACATTTGCAGTTCTTAGGCGTGTCAAAGAGATGAATGAAATGAAGCGAAGCTTGATCTCTTCTTTGACTCGAGAAGTAAATGATTTGAAGGAAATACTCAATAATTGGGATGAAATTGCAAAATTTGATCTAGATGCCTTGGTCTTATGTGACATTCTTCCGTCATGTGAAATGTTCTTCAGGTTTCAAGGACTTATTGGCTACAAAGAAGAAACATTGAGGAAGCTGATTACAAACTTGCAAGCAGCCCTTGGAGATTGCCAATCAGTTGAAACAAGTGTTACTTGTGATTTGAAACAAATGAGATGCCAGGTTCTTGATGGATCTGGTAATCTCATTGCAATTGAAAGGATAAGTTCAGACTATACAATCAGGATCAATGCTGATGTGGATCCTGAAGATTTTGGTTCGCACACAATTATCAAGATTGTCTTGTATAAATCCTCGACAAAGCACTTGTTAGATTCTTTGGCAACAAATTCCAAGGTTGTACAATCAATGTATGTAGATGCAGTGAGGATTGAAGTCATATCAAAGACAATGGAGATTGTTGATCTTCCTACAATGCGTGATGTCATCATCAAGTTCAAGGAACTGAAGAACAATCTTTAAGATTGTTATTTTTGTTTTTATTTCTGTTTGTAGGTCTAAGAGGATGCATTGCATGAAAACATGTAATTACATGTAATGCAAGTTGCATGTGCATGAAAAGATGTAATGCGAGTTGCATGTGCAGTTGCATGTAACCCTATAATTTCTCTTTTAGTTAGACTAGGTCAAAGTTGGTTGAGTTTCTCTCACTTTTTGCTCCATCTTTTTCTCAACTTTTGTGCCTATATAAAGGAGTGCCTCCTCATTGAAAAAATCATCTTTACTGTATGCAAGAGAGCTCTAGAGAAATTGTGCCAACAGAACTTTGTTTGTGTAGCACTATTTTAAGAGAAAAGTAAATACAAAGGAGCAATTTAGACTTAACTTTGATTGAGTGAGATTGTTACTTGTGTGAATTAGAAGCTTTATCTGAATTAGAAGCTTTGTCTATGATTCGCATACGTTATCTTTGATGCATGTTATCTTGCATTCTTGGTAATTGAATATAAAAGAGTTAAGAAGCAATTGGATCTAGAGCTTTGGCTAGGAGCAATTGTGGAAATATATAGCTAGAAGCTTTGTCTATAGCTTATATTTCTTTCTTAATTCACAAAATATTTAAGTTATTTTTACTTTTAGGAGTCTTTACACCCTAATAGTAAAGTTTTTTTCATATAGAAATACGACTAGACTTAGAGCCAAACTGGTAAACTTTCAGCTAGCCTTTGAGTTAGTATTGATTTATTGGTATCACTGTTTCCAGCTTTAGATAGAAGTGTAGTTAGAGATTTAACCCTGCCCATTACTCACTCCACAAGTAAGTGGACTCTTCCTTGAAAGATAAGAAGAAAGAATATTGGTAACACCCCTTTTACAAAAAATCTCTCAACTTCTTGCTTACCTTGAGTTGATCCAAGGAATGGTGAGAAGGGGGAGCCTTCCCTTTAAAGTAGGAGAGACTCTGTCTCACATGCTGTGGCTGGTCATCCTATTTTGTGACTGCATTTTTACCCAAAATTGTCGACTGCGAAATATCCACCCCACTTTCCATACACTCATACATTAGGCAGAAAGCCCAAGGATCCTAGAATCAACATCTCTAAAGGACCTAGATCTTGCATTACACCCCTTTAACTATTCGGGTTTTGCTAATCAAATTTAAGTCTTTTAGGGGTCACATTTTAGGATGCCCTTTTCCAATGTATGGTGGTGAAGTGGAAGTCTACTATTGATAACCATTTTTCCATAAACATTTTTGTGAACCCACCGCTCTCATGCTTTATACCTTTTGATTGGGTAGTTAGATCTTCTTTGTATGATCTCCTTTGCACCTTCAGATTGTATGCATCTCGTTAGCTCTCTTTTGCATTTACATCATTGTGACGCTTTCATGCTTTATGTTTCTTGATTTGGTTGTTAGATCCTCTTTGGGCATTTAAGTTACCCTTTGATGCATTATGTTTCCTTCTACTTTGCATTGCTGCTACCTTTCATTTCACTCCACTGTGTATGAGTTTTGCCACTTTGAGTCCAACCTCTAGTATTTCAGTTAGAAGAATTCATAGACTCGTGGTTAGTTTTGATCTGGAATCCTACTTCTTTCCTAGGAATGTTGATGAACACACTCTTCTCCCTGATGATCCTAAACCTCTCCTAGAGAAAAACTCTTCTCATTCTTCTCGTGATGAAGATGAATCCTTAAGAGTTCCTCCCTCTCAAGTCCAAAAGCTTACTCATGAATATAAATAATTGGAACAATGGTTAGCTCAAGAAAATCACAATCCCGACACTCTTTCTACTATAGAAGCCTTAAGGAAGATCATTCATAATGATAAGGAAGGTCTTAACCTTTTGCTAGCATTTCCCATTTTATTGATTCTAATGTTAAACCCATGACAGAATGTTCTCAAGAGTCAAGATATGTTCCAACTTCTGCAAGTGTTGCAACCTTTGTGCTTATATCTATTTCTATTCCTAGTATCTCTACTTGTGCTTCATCTCTCATCACTACTTCAATTCAAGCATCCAATCCTACACATGTGAGTCTCCCTAATCCTATTTTTTACTTCTCTTCATACGAGTGTTCCATGTGTTTTATTGCCTTCATCTATGCCTTACCTTTTTCATATTCAAAACTCCCTTCTAACAATCCTCCTAATTTGATTCATGCTTTGAACAAAAACATTCCTAAAATGATTTCTTCCATTGATCCTACAATTAATAGCTTAGCTCAAAATGTGTCCTCTTTGCAACAACTTGCTTCTTTGACTCCATCCAAGTTTGATATTCCTACATTTGATATTGTTGGTCATTTGTCCATGGATATTATCCAAGCTGTTATCCCATAAAGTATTGAGCCATCTTGAGACATATAATGGTAAGGGTGATTCTATGAAAACTTTCCAAACCTTGTGTAGTGATTTCTCTCATGATTTTAGATTCATGACAAAGTTGTTCACTAGAACTTTTCATAACAAAGCTTTGCAATGGAATTGTTCTTGGCCTTCCTATTCCATTGATCCCTTTCACAATCTTGCTAATTATTTTATTCAACAGTGTCAAAACAACATTGGTCCTCAAATTTCTTTGACTGTTTTGATGCACTGTAAACAAGGTGTTAAAGAAGCTAGTGACTTCAGTGGTAGATTTAAGCATTTACATGCTCAGATTTCTTATCTTGTGCTAGATATTGATATATAACATATATTTGTTTCTAATTTACAAAAGGACATTAGAGATAAGATTCTCCTTACTACGTTTTCTTCCTTCTCATAGTTGTGTGTCATGCTTTATTATTAATCAAGTGAGTAAATTTGAGAGCAACACTCCAAGTCTCCTTTTTTTGTTGATAAGAGTGATGCCACATCCAATTTTAACAAGTTTCATAAACCTAACAACTATGTCAAGATCAACAAATCATCCAACACTACAAATGAACAAGTGGCAGCAACATCTGAAGTTGTCACTCCTATGTCTTTTGTTTTCAGATTTCATAATTTTACTCAAAATTCAGAATCTTCACACACCATGATGTTGAAGTTAATGAATGCTAACATCATTAAACTTCCTCCTATCAAGTCAATTGACCCAACCAAACCTCCTCAATTATTTGATCCCAAAGCTTTTTGTCTATCCCATTGTCAAGATACTGAAAGCTGCTTTTCTTTGAAGACTATGGTGCAAGACCTTATTGATTCCGATGCTATATCTGTTGATACTGTTATCCACTTGGATGATGCAAAACAGTAGCACCTATTATTTTTGGTCTCTTTGATGCCAACCCAAAAAGACTCTTCATCATAACTCTCACATGTCTTTCTTCCATTGTGTTATAATTCTACTTCCTTTGGGACATGATGATATTTCATTTGGACACAATATTTCATATATTACCATATGATCATGCTGACCCTAGAGTTGGTAGATCTCTCTTGTGCTCTCTTTTTGTCATGTGCTCATTTCCCTTGAATTCACTTTTCTCAGAGGCATTTTGTAGCACCTCCCGTGTTTGCATTTTGTACCTTGTTATGTTTTGGATTCGAGAGATACTTTGATACTCATGTTGGATAACATTCCAGATGACCTGATGGTGGGAAACTCTGTCTTGATTGCTAGTATCATAGATGTTAGATGCTATGCTGTTCAGTTTTATCATATTGATGTGGCATGATGCTTTATGATGATATCTTGTTATTTTGTATTCAAACATATACTCTATTTATGATTATATGATGGACTTATTGGATTTTGGATACTATGATTCGATGCTATGTATATTTACTTCATTCTTGCTTTGAGATGTTTTATGATGTAGTGAGTGATTTAAATAGATTATTATTAATGTGATTAAATAAATGGTTATTTATGTAATTTAATGCATTTATCACTTCGGCTATATTATTATATGCAATTGCATTTGATAATGTTGTTTAGTATGCAGGATTTATATCCCCGGTAGTGGCACATAGAGTTAGTGATTTGACTATTTTACCTAGCAAATGTCGTCCCTATATAGGCGACGTATCTTGTTTAATTGGTAATTAAACCCTCTGGTGATTTAATAAATCTAGATTTCAATTGCATTATGTGATTAGACCTGTGAGCGTGTCTGTGCATTTAGAGGTTCGTATTTGTCACAAAATTTATTAAGGAATACTACGATTTATTAGTTTATGGGAATTTTATATTTGATTTAATTATTTTAACTCCTGACAACATTATTGTAGTTGAATTCCATTTTAATTGGAATTACCCGATTTTGTCTAAGTTGAGAAAGGGTTGTTTTAGTGGGCCAGTTATTTTTCCTAATATGACTTTTCTCTTTTAAAAGTGGATATATACTCCAAAAGGGAATTATTCCCTCACTTCTCACTTGTGGAATAGAAATTTGGAGAGAAAAATCCAAAATCCTCTCAAAGGGATTTACTGTTTTATTCGTTGTAAGAGCTACGGGCGTGGGATCGTCGTGAGGTTGAGCTCGTTGGATCTAGCTTGGGGAGACCTTCATTTGTCGAGACTTTCGACAATGGCCACAAAGTGATTATTTTATCGTGTGCGTTCCTATTTTAGCCCTTTTGGCTGTGAGGTAGGGCTCTCCCATTTTATTGCTTTCGCTCCATTTTGGAGTCTGTTCCTAGTAGTAAATTGTTTGGAGGCAGAGAACTAGTGTTCCCCTCTTTTTTTGTATGCTAACTCTACCCGATTGGACGAGTACAAGCATTTGAAGCCTTTTGGGCTTGGGGTTTTGGGGTTTCAGGCCGTTATGCTGGCCATTTTTGCACACGAACTCTGAACCTAAATTTTATTTGATATTCATGACTTTTGTACCCAATGGCATAATGGGTTTTAATTTCGTGGTTTTTGGGCTTTTTGGTTTTCGCCTTGGTTTGTGTGCCGCCTAACTTTCTCAAGTTTTCTTGGCAATGAAGTTGGTTGTGGATCAAGATTATCCATAGGGATATCTCTGTGACCCTAGATGTATTTTATTGCATTGGGATTTGTGTCAAATCCATACTCCCAACGACATGCTCGATTAAGTGATTTGAGACTTGGTGTTTTATTTGTTTCTCATCCAGACCTTGTTGTCTATGATCATTGTGTTGTTGTTGTGCCCACACACAAGCACGTGAGTGTGCACTTGTCGGATTCTTGCAAGACCCGAACTCCCGATTGCTTTCAGTTGAGTTATGTTCATTAGAGTTGGGTTGGGAAACTGCATTGCCTACAGGCACTCATCGTATGATGAGCATGGGCATGTAGGGTAGACAAGTGGAGGGGCTTCTCTTCTAACCCCGGGTCGTGTTCCTGACAAGGTTAACGTGAAGAAGTTCCTAAATAAGTAACAAAACTGAGATAATAAAATGTGAAATACCTGTATGGTTTGACCCGAAGGTATGAGTCTGTACGGTTTGATCTGAGGACACAATGTGATGGCCTCCCAAGGGAGAGTTTTCGCACAATGTTTATCTTGGGAGTCCCAAGCGATCTACTCTCCACTATAGTCCCTACATAGTAGACCCATAAAGTATCTGACCAAGACCTGTTGTATTGCATTGTCTCATGATCTTGGTTTTAGTCCTCTGTACTATTTGGTGTGAGTGTTAGCCATGGATGACTATATTGTGTGTGTTTGAAGTCGGATCACTATCTCCATCAGCATGGCGGAAATGGGCCTATGGGTTCTACGTGGTTGGGAGGTGAAGCTACCTTAAACTCTGTTGCGGACTGGCGTACAAAGTTGGCCTTCCTCCATGTTCAGTTCAAGAGCTGGATGCTCACATGGTTCTCTGTATCTTCCAGAGTATGTTTCCATGTGGTTTATCTTATTTCAGTTTATTGAATAGTTGATTTATGCACAAATGTGTTTACAGTGATGTTACTTTTCTGCATGATTACTAGATGCTATGGAGTAGATGATTAGATATTTAATTTCCCCTTTATGTTCACGTCATTTCATTTCCATGCTTTTGAGTGTCTAAGCCTCGATTTATGTGTTTTTGGTACTCTCTGATGTGGAGGAATTATTCTGACTATGTTTCCATTAATGTTTTTCTTTATCGTTGTCATCCTTTTTTGTGCCAGAGATGTGTTTCTTTGCGCGAGGAAAGCATTCTCTAGCATAGGCCTGGCTGAATTCTCACGCGAGAGTACGTTCTCTCGCGCGCAACATAGAGATTTCTCACACAGGAAAGTACTAGCTTGAGTGGCCAAGTACTCTGTGTGGCCGTGTGTCTTCTCGCGTGAAGGAGTGTTTCCTCGCATGGCAACAAGTTTCCTCGTGTGGGTCGTGATACTTGCTCACGTGAGCAAGTGTTCCCACGAGTCTGGCTTTTTGTACTTCCTCGCGTAGAAGACAAGGATCATTTTCATGTCGTTAGGAAGTGTGTCTGGGTGTTTTGGACACCTTATTGGATTGCGTGCCTTCTTAGGTTTAGACAAATCGAAGACTAAAGGTTTGTTATTTGCTTAACTTTCATAGTTGGTTATCAAACGCTTTAGTAAGTAGTGACGTTTGGCAATCATTGGTTGGTTGGATTTCTTGGTTAAGTCTTCCGTTGCAATCTTTTGATCGGTTGCATGTTGATGTTGTTTGGATCCATGCTTGTTTCTTTGAAAAAAATAATGTATTGCCTTTTATTTATTCTTGTTCCAAGGATCTCCAGGCGGGCATTACACATTTCATCATAGAAACATTTCTAGTGGTTGAATGCATTGTTCCCAGTAAGGCATTTACAATAGATTTAGCATGGGGGTATACATTTCACTTGCATTTTTTGCACACATGCATTGATTTTGATGATTCTTTGCATTTGCATCCCTTATGTACATAAAATCCTTAAGGACTATTCCTTCTCTTCTCTTAATCCCTTATGGACATACAATCATAAGGATAGATCGCTCTTGTTGGATCCCTTATTCATATATAGTCTTTTAAGGATAGATACTAGATGGATTGGCTAACACGACACACAAACCCCACTAGACTTTCAATGCCATTTTTGTGACACTCTTTTCTCCCTCTATGTGGTTCATAAAAAAAAACTCTTACTAGGACTAAGTAATCAAACCCCTCTCTCTTGAGCTCCTATCTTTCCCTTGTTAGAGATGTCCCTCTTATCTTAGTTTCGAACTTGGTAAGGACTTAAGTTACTTGGAGGCTTGATGTTTCCTTGTCTCCTTGGCTTTGATAAGATCATCTTTTTGTATTTGATCTACTTTACTGTGAGAATGAGTTTGCTTCATACTCCCACTATAGTGGGGGCTCAATGTATAGTATTTAAAAATAGCACTTTGTGTTCTTTTTGAGATCATTTTTGCCTTCTTTAGTGTGTTTCTTATATTTGGACTTCACATTGCATACATTATTCAAATCAAGGTCCTCTTTCTTCCTTCAATCTTGCTCAAAACTCTAAGTTGGCTCTAATCTCTTTACACATTTTCCCATTTACAAAATTCACTTTCCCTTTTCACCCCATTTTTAGCCTTTATGCTTGATTTTCCTGCTTATTCTTTTGTTTTTCCCTAAAATTTTAGTGCTTACAAGACCTATATCAGTTACCTCAGAATTAAACCTTCCAAGTATTAGTCATAAATGAAGCGACCTACACCTCGAGGTGTTAATTTTGGTAAATTTGGGGACCCAATGCAAAGTATTTTTCTTTTCCTGCCCATTGGAATTGGCCGTTGTGGAAATTGACCCCAAAATCACTATAAAAGGAGGCCTCCCTTCATTTTCACATCCATAAATCTACAACTACAATTCATCTCCAGTTATCCATCAATTGCAATTTATCCACTCTCAAGCAAAGATATTGTCCATTCAAGGAGTTCAAGAAAGAAAGGATTCATTGAATGCAATTCATTCATCGTTCATCATCCATCAAACAAGCATTTTCTTCTATAAATCTAGCTTCCTTCTTCATAGGAGATAGAGGAGTTGGGCATCAAGGGAGAAGGTCTACATCTATCTTTATTCTTCTTCCTCTTCATCAAGCATTCATACATGATTTGGGCAATTATTGATCTATTGCATAAGTGAAGACATCCTACATTCAGCATATAATTCAATCATTTATCATCTTTGTGGTTGTAAGTGAACCATATCCATCCACAAGGGTTTGACAAGCAAGGTAATACTTACATGTTATTGCTTTACATACTTATTTTATTTCAAGGTTAATTCCTCATCCGGGGCTTGACCAAAACAAGACCCTTTCTTCCAACAATTTCCCCCTTTATTGTGTGCTGGTGCAAATCCAGAAGATTCGGATTCGAGAGCGCAGATTTGAAGATATAGTTACAGTTACAGCCTTGAGACCCCAGAATTAGCCTTCCAGGCTATAGGTTCCCTCAAGTTTGACCTATACTCGCATAGGCTGCCCCATGTTTGACATGTTCCAACAACTTCCAAATTTTCACAATAGAAAGGTTCAACTCTCGGGTTTCCAGATCCGTCTCCTTTTCTAGTTTCAGTATAGGTTGACAAGATTTCTAGAGATCTGAAGTGGCTTCCTCTACTAACCCTCAAGATGAGTACATCTTTTTTCCTCCTCTTTCATAGTACTTACTTTGATACATTAGATCTGCTATCTTTCTATTTATCATTATGAGTGCATACTTTACTAGTAACTTTTCTTGCATGTACATCACATTCCTTTCCATACACTTATACATTAAATGGAAATCCCAAGGATTCTAGAATCAACATCTTAAAGGACCTAGATCTCGCATTAGCACCTCTTCATCTATTTGGGTTGTGTTAATCGGATTTAAGCCCTTTAGGAGGGTCACATTTCACGATCCCCTTTCCAATGTATGGTGGTCAAATGGGAGTCTACTATTGATAACCCTTTCACTATATACATTTTTGTGAGCCTGTCGCTCTCATGCTTTATACACTTATACATTAGGCAGTAACCCCAAAGATCTTAGAATCAACATGTCTAAAGGACCTAGATCTTGCATTAGCACCCATTCATCTATTTGGGTTGTGCTACTTAGATTTATGTCTTTTAGGGGGTCACATTTTAGGATCCCCTTTCCAACGTACGGTGGTGAAGTGGGAGTCTACTATTGATAACCATTTCACCATATACATGTTTGAGAAACCCATTGTTCTCGTGCTTCATACCTTTTGATTGGGTAGTTAGATCTTTGTATGATCTCCTTTGCATCTTCATATTGTAAGCATCTCATTAGCTCTCTTTTGCATTTGCATCATTGGGATGCTTTCATGCTTTATGTTTCTTGATTTAGTTACTAGATCCTCTTTGGGCATATAAGTTACCCTTTGTATGCATTGTGATTCCTTCTACTTTGCAATGCTTCTTCCTTTCTTTTCATTCCACTATGTATGTGTTTTATCACTTTGGGCTGTACCAATCAGATGTAAGTCTTTTTGGGGGTCACATTTTAAGATCCCCTTTCCAATATATTATGGTGAAGTATATGTCTACCATTAATAACCATTTCACAATATACAATTATTATAAATTGAAAATTGTCTACAATCTTGAATAAGGGGCATTAAAGTCTGACTCTAAGCAATTTATTGTGTACGACTCTATGGTGACCAAAGCAATAAAAGTTGTAGACTCGTGATCATATATAAATAGAGTAATGATGGACATGGTGATTAGCATTCTAAAAATGCCCTCCTAATTGAGCCAATTGATCCATGTTGTTTGTTGCCTTCCTACATAATTGCTCAAGTACCCCTTAATCCACTTATTTAAACTACTTAATATTCACACATTCATTTAAGGGTGATATTTGGTATCGAGTGTCATCTTGATTCTTGTTAAATGAAAAAGCTCTTACCAAAAAAGAATAAGGAATATGCAAAGTCCAACATAGCACCAAAAACTTTTTAGAGCCAAAAGTTTATTAAAAATAATGTATTTTTTCTTTAATGGTCATCTTAGTCATCTTAGTTAGCTTAGGAAGTTTCCTTTTTTGTAATCAGATCACGATTGTCATTTCGAAACATCATCGTTGGAAATCTATTTAAGCAGCCTTTGTCTCTTCTTTACAATATAACATTGATTTACCATAACATGTTATCAGAGCAGGTCTGGATCTAACTCCATCATGGGAGGCCCAAGGTTATGCGGGTCGCATGTTGCTTTCATGTGTTGTTTTCTTATTTTACTGCATGAAGGTTTTGTGATGGGTTGTTTTCTTTGTTGCAACAATGACCTAGTTTTTGAAGTACAACGATTCTACATGATTTTGATTTAAAAATAATGGCGGTGACTTTTCTAGTTTTTTCCCACAGAAATCATGCTGGTGGGTTTTCTGAATTTTTTTTCCACAAAAAGTCACGGTGATGGATTTTCTAATTTTTTGTCCTAACAAAGTTCCAATGAAATTTAAGTTTTAACAAGCTTTTCCCTTTAAAATTTCTAATGGATTTTAATTTTTTTTCCTTGAAAAAAGTCTAATGTGTTTTCATAATTTTCCCCTCAAAATTCTAGAAGAGTTTTATAATTTTTGTCCATAAAAAAATATATTTGGGTTTTAATCATTTATCTCAAAAATTCTGTTTGGTTTTACCATTTTTCCTCAAAAACAAAGTTTTGCATTCTGATCTATCAATTTCGTCTTGGTTTTGATCATGTTTTCTCTCCAAAATTTGTATTCATGGCTAGAGTTCCCGGTCTTAGTTTTTTTGTTGGAGAAAAAGAAAAAAAATCATTGGAGTTTTTTGTCATATTTTCCACAAGAATCATGGTGTCTTGTAATCTATTTTGAGACATAGTGCTCATTTGCAAAAGGGTTAGGCAATTTTTATCAAAATCATAGTTTTAGTTTCATCTCAGTGCCTTTGGCTACAATGAGTGATACCTTTGTTTCCCAACCATCAGGTTCATAAGTTTTTGGTTATCTTAGTCATTTTTTAAAATTTTGTAGAGCATTCTAAAAGAGAAACGGGTAGTCTTCTCTATGCATTACTAATCAGAAGGGTGAAACCTTGTATGCGTTTTATACCGAAAGACCTACAGATTGTCGAAGGGAGGGTACTTAAATATTGTAATGTTTCTTTAAAGGTCGTCTTAATTAACTTAGGAAGTCTCTTTTTCCATCTTCAGCTCATAACCGTTTCCTTCAAAAACATCATCTTTGTAAATATATTTAAGGAGCCTTTGTCTCCTTTGTTTAATATAACATCGATTTAATAACATTTTTTTACAAAAAATTGGGATTTAAATGACAGAAAAAAAACATGTATACAAAATGCAGAAAAAGGACAAAAGCTTATAATTCTAAACATTCAAAGGCATTTCAATAGCATGGATATATAGAAAGAAAATAAAATAAGAAGTTTATCTCATGAATTGTGGAATAAATGTTTTTTTGTTTGTATCGCTGATATTGCATTGCATGATTCATACTTCGGTAGGAGTCCTCATGGGGTCTAGCGGCAATACTTCCCTAAAGGGAATAATAGGTAGTGCCCCTTGTGGGGTTTTTGGGGGAACACCCCTAGCTGGGTCAAGGGGCAGAAACCCTCACAAGGTCTAGGAGAAGCATCCTTGGTGCATTCCTTATCATGATATAGGATGGGGTCAAGTGCTCAACACTTGCCACCAAGCCCAAGCTATGTGTGTGCGAATAAAAATGTAAATTTTCAAATTGTGAATAATAAATGTCAAATAGACATCAATTTACATTCAAATACAATATAGCTTTAAATTTTAATTAAACTTAAAAAAATATAACAAGTAAATGTAACACATTTAAAATATTAGTAAAAAATATCAAATATAATAACATTTAAATATTAATTTATTAATATTAATATTAAATGATTAACACTAATTTCAATTCAATTTTCCTTTTTTGGTCTAGCCAGATTTGGGTAAGTGGATCAACTATTGAAGCTTAGAGACCCATTGAGCTCTTTCAAAAGATTGATTATTAATGTTGAAAAGGAAGATTAGGCGTAGCGTAGGAAGCATTTGTTAGAAGCCATCAATTCCTTTCTTTTGATCACAATGGAATGCCTCCACCTCAGACAAATTCCAGACAAGCTCATGAACTCGTTACTTGTCCTTCAACTTTCATAATTTCGTGAGTGAGAATAATTGATCTAGTGCTTTGCAGTCTATTGAGAGTGTCAAACTATCATTATCCCAAAGTCCTAAGACAATGGAACTCTGCCTTCTACATTTTTGCATAGATACCCTAAAATTGCATATAATGAGATAGTTTATTCAAGATTTTGTTTTGATTTAAACACTATTAAAAGGCAAAATGAATGTTCAAATTTGTTGACTGTTGTTTTTTTTTAAAAAAATATTTTTAGAGGAAAAAAAATGGTTGGTGGCAATTCATGATTTGTATGCTTTATTGTGTTTTTTATTATTTTTCTTCTATGATCTTTATCACTCGTTACACTCTTAGGCAAACCATGAATTGTAAAAATTTCTTTGAACAAACAATTCAGCTCTTCTAAAGCCTTGAGATGAAATGTATTGCAAAGAAATGAGCATATCTAGCGAGTTTCTACTACAAAAAATATGCAATCCTTATTTAAAACTCTTTGGAGGTTGATGGTGAAAGCCATAGAGATGTTCTCCAAATTTTGATTGTGGATGGGTCAGGGTTGTAGTAAAACAGCTGGAAATATTTGTTTTGTTGGTAAGCACACACTCTTTGATGTGTTTGAGGACATGTTGTGAGCTCTTTTCACAAGAATCTCTCAATAATGTTTTGCAACTCTTGAAGTTTCTTGAATGACCTACCAAGAATGTATTAGGTACTGTTCTTGTGGCTTCATTGTGATCTACCCAACTGATCTAAATAAGCAAACAAGTACACGAATGATAATATTCTAAGCATTAATGTGCCAGTAGCAGAAATAAGAAAACAACTTTATAATCATAATCTACATGGACTTTTAAGATGCATAGATGGTGTCCAAGATAAATAACTCTCCACTGATCAAGAGCAGTAATTACGAATGAAACAACAACGAACTAAATTTGACCAGTTAGAACCTTCTAAAAGAATGATGGTGTAATCAGCAATAATATATCATAGGCAGTCATAAACTTATCCTTAAGAAGTTTACATTGTACAATTCAATATATATAAATATCAGCATATTTGGATATCTCTTATATATTAGTGTATATGGAAAATACTCTACCATATATATCGAATCCAACATTGTGATAAGACATTGAAATCACCATTCTCATACAAGTATTTTTTATCAACCTAATTATCAACATAATTGACATTAATATTACCACTCTCCTAATTCATTTTGAATAGAAATTCAATACAGAGAAGGCCCTTGCAATCTAAATTATAGGAAGCATCCCAAAACCTAAGAAATCAAGTGGTATCAGAGTCAACGAAGCTGCCAGACCATGGGGAAACATCTCAAATGAGTATAAAATAGAGAAAAAATTCAAGGATTTGTGTTAGAAATGAAATGAACTCAATGATAAAATGAATCAACTCATGGCAGAATGCAGAAACACTCAAGAAAGACTGGCAAATTGCTAGACATGCTTACATGAGTGAACAATAAAAACAATTGTGATGGCAACAAAAGAGAGAATATAAGAACTGAGGACCAATACTCAATCTCCAACTAGACATTTCTACAACAAAATTGAGGCTGATGATACTATCAACATTTCCATCTAGAGTAGAACATCGAGAAAGAAATAAACCCAGGTTGGTTAATCTACAAGATCTATTTCAACCTATGCTCCACGGAGTTTCCGAGACAGGGACATTTTAAGGGACGGGAATGTGTTTCCGGTACGGGTATGGGTCAAAGCCAAAATTTAAGGGATGGGACCTCAGGGGACGACTATAAAATATAGGGGATTTTAAAAATTTTATATATGGAGAATTAGACTTCTTTAGAGATATATTTCAAATATGCATATCATAACAATGATAACATTGATAAACCACTCACCATAGAATACATGGAAATTGAAAACTATCAAGATTAAAATCAAAATGAGAATATGATATGATGATATAATAATATGATATATCCAAATATTGCATACAATTAGCAAAAATTCCCAAAGGCTCCAAGTATCAATCTATCACCATCATGCATGAAATCGAAATGACATAATGAAAGTAAATACTAGAAGTGCAGATGTCCAACTCCATAATAATCAAAAGCAATAATGTATCTGGGTATCTGCAAAGCGGAAAGCCAAATATATGGCTGTCCTCTAGGAATCTAAATCTCTATCTAAATCAAGATCATCATCAATCTCTTCCTCTGAATCACTGGCAGGGGTAGGTAGAGGGTCCTCATCCAATGGAACACCAAGCAGCCCTGGGGTTGTGTTATCCTCATCAATCTGCAATGCATCCTTAGAATTAACATCCCAACGTAGTGTTGGAGTCTGTCGATACTCAAGACTCTGTCGCTCCTGTAGTCGCAATACACTATGAACAGCCACAAGCTTCTCCGATCGTCTAGAGGTAAGATTGTTCCTCTTGACCAATTGAATGAAGCTATATGTAGACCAATTCCTCTTTGCAGCAGAGGAACTCGCAACCTGTGAGAGAAGACAGATGGCAAGGCCTTTCAGCTCAGGTGCGTCTCTACCATGCCATGTCCACCATCCAATCAGATCCTTTTGAGCTAATGTAGCTCTATCAGTCCTTGCCTCTGGTCTACCAAATGTTGGACCACGAAGACTAGCAAAGTCAAGCCATTGCCCTCGAATTTTTGCAGCATCCTCCGCACTATACATTTTTGAAAGGGCCTTGAAGAAGCCCTCCTTCACCTATATTGAACAAACAAAAATTAAGAAGTGAGAACTTAGAGTTTATAAACTTTACAAATAATTTTTTTTTTTTAAAAACGTATTATAAATTCAGAATTCTTTAACATAAATTAAACTCACCTCCTCATCACTAGATGGAGGCACTCTCCCAGGCCTTGGTGCATACCATTTTGGATTGATTGCATAGGCTGCCATATGAAGTGGGGTGTTCATAGTGTTCCACCTTTTCGTCACAATGGGCTTAAGATGCTCCTCATAGAACTCCAAAGTAGGTTCCTTATCTTTAACATCTTGCTTGATCTACCCAAGCATGCTATCAAAGGTCTCATAAATCTCTTCAAGGCTAGGAGAGTCAGTATTAGCATATCTAATGACTTACACAATAGGGTCAATGAAGGAGCAAATGTATCTGCAAATGAAAGAAAATTGCAAGTGAGAAACATCATATGTTAAAAAAATCAGCAAGTGCTTAAATTAGAAATGTTTTTATTAAATCAGCAATAACAATTATGATGTCAATTATTTAAGTTTCTTACCTCATTGTGGTCCACCAATTCTCATCTAGGATTCTTCGTCTGACAAGTCTTCTATCTGGGGTGCTTGATTCATGTCATCTATTCACTCTACATTGACCACCATGGATTGTAAGGCCTCTTGGACCTCAAGCATCCTCTCCAACAAAATGAAGTAGCTAGCATATCGAGTCTCCACAGGCTTGAGGAATTCTTTTTTGGAAAATGTCCTAAATAATGCAAGAGATGTGTGATGATTGCAAATAAACATTTGCACGTCTCTAGCCTCAGACACCATAGTCTTTATCCAATCAATTTTTCCAAAGTCCTTCAAGTTGTTATTCAATGCATGTACACAACATGGAGTCCAAAAAAATGTGTCTATAGGTGCTCTTTACTATCAATTCAGCTGATTTATACACCTGGGCTGAATCAGTGACTACTTGCACAACATTTGAAGCCCCTACCTCTTCTATAGCATCCTTCAAAATCTGAAATTGGAAGGATGCATCCTTCTCTTTTCCAAAACAATCAACGGCTCTAAGAAAATAGGCCCCTGCTATACTAATGGCAATAAGATTGATGAGTGGCCGATCTTTGATATCGGTCCAACCATCCATGATAATAGAACATCCATCACTCATCCATGTTTGTCTTATATCCTCCATCAAAATGTTTACTTTTGAGTACTCTTTGTCAAGGATAGTGGTGTGTAATTTAATCTCTCCTGGTGGTACAAATGAGGGACCAGCAACATAAATATCTTTGCACATTTGTTTATAGAATGAGGAACGAGAAACATGGTATGGTATGCCATGAGCAACAAGAAATCTGCCAATGGACTCTTCAGCTCTCTCTTTTGCTTGTATGTTAAATAAATCAGCCACATTGGTATCTCTCTTAGTCTTGGCCTTTCCCTTCCCTTTACTAGCAGTGCTAATGCGGGTCAATTAGGGTGTGGGTGTGCTACTCGTAAGACCCCCGGAGTTCAATAACTCCCCCTCCACATACAACCTATTGGACTCGAGTTTTTCATCATCAGTAATTTTTTTGCAACCTTTCACCCCTTGCCCACCTAATCATAAAAGATGGCAATACACTCTTGTGTAGCTCCCAAAATAATGCTTCTTACATATATGACACTCCCATTCCGTACTACCCCTTGAATTTTTCTTCTTATTTTTGTCTACTTTTGTGGCAAATTGTAAGAGATGTTTCAAAGGGTTGAATGGGTCTTTGGCATATTGTTTTAGGGCTTTGGAAGGGCACTCAAATGGATTAGGCATTGCATCTTCCATAGGGACATCTACATTAGGCTCATCAATGGCTGCCCTAGGTCTTTTTCTTGGTCTTTGTAAATGTGACACTTGAGTTTTTTGCATGGCAACATCCATGCTATCACTACTTCCCTCACTCTCACTGCGGCTCATGTTTTTGCCTTTGGATTTTACAATGTTTTATACTACTGCAAGTTATGGAAAAAAAACATTTCAATGTTCCATTCAACATGCCCTCTCTATGTCATTGGAAAAATTGAAGAATGACAACAAACAACAATAAAGTTTGGATCAAACAAAAAGAAAATTAAAAACATACCTGAAATGAAGTAGAAATGAAGGCAAAACCTCCTCTTGAACCTCCAAAGCACACTCCTCTTTTGTTGTTGTTGTTTTCCTCTTCCTCTTCCCAACTTGCAAACAACTCCAAATGAACAATGAACTCCAAATTTAACTATTTAACAAAACATATTAGGGTTCCCCTAGTTTAGAAACTTCTAACATCTATGTGGGCCCCGGACGGAATAGAAAAAAATTTTAAAAAACATTTTTTTGTGACTTTTAAGTCAGTCGTAACTCGCTGGGAAATCGGGGACAGCGTTGGCTACAGGGTACGATCGAGGAACGGGAATGGAGTCCCCGGTACAAAATTCCGTACCCCCATTTCGGTGCAATTTTTTTTTGAAGTTTTGGGGACGGTCCCCTTTTCACCCCACTTGGGATATCACAAGGTACGGCCGATATCAGTACCCTGTCCCCGTTTCGTACCCAGTACGAGTACGACAATAAAAACCCAGGGGATGCATCCCCGTTGAGCATAGATTTCAACAAGATTGGATAAATGAAGAATTGTCATGGTACGCCTCTAAATGACTATACAGACATAAGGATGAAGTACTTTCCTGAAGGAAGTAGAGAGCATGATAGAAGGAGAAAGTCTTGCACAAACAAGAAGGGCTCAAAATTTCAAAAACAGTAATGAAAATCGCCATGAAATCGCCTAAAGCACTGGTTTGGCGATTCGATTCATGGTTCCCGATTTTTTTTGAGCTGGTGAACCAGATTAGTGATTTGATCGCATGAATCGCCAAAATCGCCTTTATGAATTGCGAGAAATTAGCCGAGCTTGAGGATGATGATGAGGCTTGAGCTAGAGCCTTGTTTTTTCATTTTGTTTACAAATACTGATAGACATGTTTCATGGATCTACATCTTACATACATTTATGATTTGATGTCTTATAATTCTTCATCTTACATACATTCTATGATTTGACTCATTATGATCCTATGATTTTTATTTACTTCAGCTACAATTTACACTTTACGTGTAATGTAGTTATGTATGTGATGGATTTAAGATTTATCATTTATGTTCCATGTTTATGTATGTTAGCTTCTATTTGATGATGTTATAGCGTGTTTAAGTTATATTCAATAAAAGGGTGCATGAAATAAGTTTAAATTGATAAAATCTCTAAATTTCAAGGGTTTTTTTAATTTGTTGATTCGTGGTTGATTCGATTCCGATTCATGGCCGATTTGCAATTCGATTCGACTTTGCCAATTTCAATCCGATTCCGATTCTCGTTACTTTGGTTACAAATGAGCTTTTCAAAATGGAGAAACCAAAGGAAAACTGAGTCACATATCCAAACATCACACTTTAAAAAAATGCTAGTAAGGAGCTGATGCAGGAGCACCCGTACCAACTCACAACCAAAAATGCAACAATATGGAGATAGAGAGATGACAAAAAAATGCTTCATAAAGCATCCATTAATACTTGAAATTCATTAAAAGAGATTACATTTGAAGAGCTTACAATTTAAGAACTTCTATTTCTCCAACTTCCATTCGAAGAGCTTCCATTTCTCGAGCTTCTTGAACTTCATTACAAATGATAATAGGCCTTTCTTAAATAGGCACTTCTAACCCAAGACATTACAAACACAAGCAATGTGGGATAAAAGGTAAATACAACTACCTTTAAATAAATATTAAATTCCCACCCAAATACAACTAAGCACCCAACAAATATTAAATGCATGATTTAAGGAACTTGCCACCTACACACCTCGATTAATGGAATGACAACTATTTTTATTATTTTCTATTTATGCCACCATGCACCTTGAAAATAAAGATTCCTCTTTTCTCCACTTTTCCTATTTTCTATTTTTAATTATTTTCCTTCCATTTTCGTCACTTTCTCTCTCCTCCACAAATTTTTTTTTTTTTTCCTCTTTCTCTCTCTCTCTCTCTCTCTCTCTCTCTCTCTATTTTTTATTTATTTTAATAATAAAGTTTTACAAGATGCTCCTGCATCAGACTCCCTTGGTAGATAGAAAAGTGTGTCCCACACTTTGACGCCAAAAGAAAGATATACAATTATCTTCATGTTCACCACAAGCTTCCACCTCAATAGGGACAAGAAAACCAACATGCAAATCTTCCACATTTTTTTTTGCTGATGCATGATGCTCCTGCATCCGACTCCCATGGTAAGAAAAATTTTGTGAGTATGGATTCACAAAATGAAGTAGCCACTGTTGACAGATTTTTTTCCTCTTCCTCCAACACATAGTTGGAACAAGTATCCGATGCTGATATATTTCCTTCTTTCTTCTTTTCCAACACCTAGCTAGAACAAGTGTTTGCTGTTGAAGTCTCTCATCTGCAATGAACTCTATCCAAGTATAACTCTCATCCTCATCCAATCTTGTTGAATTAATCACACCTGTAATAAACCCAGCAACACCATACCAATCTTCCTTTGCATACCACACATGACTAATAAGATCCTCATGCAAACCATCATCAATATCTTTTAAACTCATATCAAAGACAACATCCCATGATTCATAAAAATTTACCTGTTTGACATCTTCATCTTTGCTTGCCACTTTCATGTCATCAACAATGCACGTAACTACTCCACCTGCTTGATCTCCAACGAAGGCACTATATTCTTTCTCCATTGTTGCAATCTTCAAATCATCTTGCTCTATTTCAAGTTCATAAATCTTGCCATCTTCATGCTCTTCCTCTTGTCTTTCATCTTCTTCAACTTTAGGTTCGCAAATGATTTCCTCTTCATCCGCTTGCTCTTCCACTGGATCATCTTTCTTTTCCACATCCAAGGAATTATCAACATCTCTTTTCTGGTGACATGCTCTTTGTTTCCGCAACTCAGCTTCTAATTCATTCACTTGCTTCTGCAAATCAACTAGCAATGATTGTTGATTTCTTGCTCTAAATTTCTCAAGTCGAGGAATCCTCAGAATCCATCCAATCACAAAAGTCATCTTCTTCTTTCTCTTCTCCATAATCAAGTCTTTAGAAGACAAATCTCATGCAACACAAGAACCTTGTGCAAACTGCCTCACAGTCGGCGATCTGTCTACACAATCAAGAACTTCTTAACAAACTTCAACCAACTCAAGGTCCTGGTGCAAACTGCCTCACGTTCGGCGATCTGTCCGCACTCTCAGGAACTCCTGCTCTGATACCACTGATGACGGGCCACACCACCCGTACCAACTCACAACCAAAAATGCAACAATATGGAGATAGAGAGATGACAAAAAAATGCTTCATAAAGCATCCATTAATACTTGAAATTCATTAAAAGAGATTACATTTGAAGAGCTTACAATTTAAGAACTTCTATTTCTCCAACTTCCATTCGAAGAGCTTCCATTTCTCGAGCTTCTTGAACTTCATTACAAATGATAATAGGCCTTTCTTAAATAGGCACTTCTAACCCAAGACATTACAAACACAAGCAATGTGGGATAAAAGGTAAATACAACTACCTTTAAATAAATATTAAATTCCCACCCAAATACAACTAAGCACCCAACAAATATTAAATGCATGATTTAAGGAACTTGCCACCTACACACCTCGATTAATGGAATGACAACTATTTTTATTATTTTCTATTTATGCCACCCATGCACCTTGAAAATAGAGATTCCTCTTTTCTCCACTTTTCCTATTTTCTATTTTTAATTATTTTCCTTCCATTTTCGTCACTTTCTCTCTCCTCCACAAATTTTTTTTTTTTTCCTCTTTCTCTCTCTCTCTCTCTATTTTTTATTTATTTTAATAATAAAGTTTTACAAGATGCTCCTGCATCAGATCTACCACCAAAAAAGAAAGATCTACCAAAAAAGAAAGATCTACCACCATCTTCATCTTCACCAAAGGTTTCCACCTTAACAGGGACAACAAAACTAGCATACAAATCTTCCACATTTGCATCACTCCATCAAACACCAGAATCTCAACCATCCAATCAACATGCTCATTCCCAGGAACAAACTGAACATAATGCTTCATTAGCAAACTCCCATTCACATCAACAACTAGTGAATCCAAACCAGCAGCAACAAACCCCGCATCAGCAACAACAAACTTCATATGAGCACCAACATGTAGATCTCCATCAATACATGCCAAACTCTCAACACCAACCACCTCATTGCTCACAACAAGATGCTCTGCAATACATAACTCACCTCCAACAACTAGATCATCCACCTCCAAGTGCTCCATAATCTCCATGTCAGATTCAACCAATTGATCATGAAAACCAACCTCCATCCCAACATCAACAACATTAGGAGTATCTTCAGCAACAACCTCTAGTTGCTCTGCAGGTTCTGCATCAGACTCCACAAACTGATCAGAAAAACCATCCTCTTCCACCTTGACCTTCTTAGCTTGATTAGCCAATCTAGCATCCAACCGAGAAATCATCTTAGAAAAATTCCTCTCCACTATATCATGGATTTTCACAATCATCTTAGGGTCCAATCCTCTTGGAGCCATCTCCCAAGATCTTCGTAAACCCTCTGCAACAAATCCTTCCTACGCTCCTTGTGACAACCAAATTGTTTGCAAGTCAGATCGCAACCTACCACCTCGCACGAACAATCAGGAACCACATCACAAGTCTAGGACAACGGATTTGCAATCCACAAGCTCTGATAAACTTTGCCCAACCAAGGTCCTGGTACAAACTGCCTCACACTCCGGCGATCTGCTTGTACACTCAGGATCTCCTGCTCTGATACCACTTGATAGAAGGGCCACACCACTCTAACAACTCACAACCAAGAATGCAACAATATAGAGACCAAGAAAAAAAATGCTTCACAAATAATTTTATTATACTTGAAAAATCCTTACAACACCCACAAAATGATATGACTTCTTCCACATAAGAGAAATCCTAAATAAGAGTCTTCACACCTTCTAGCTTCTACTTCTCAAACTTCTCCTTCTCAAGCTTCTACTCCTTGAGCTTGATTACAAATGATAATAAGCCTTGCTTAAATAGGCACTTCTACCCCAAGACATTACAAACACAACCAATGTGGGATAAAAGGTAAATACAACTATCTTTAAATCAATATTAAATTCCCACCCAAATACAACTAAGCACCCAACAAATACTAAATACATGATTTATCCAAAACCTTCTAGAATTTCCACCTACACACCTTGATTAATGGTATGACAACTATTTTCCTATTTAAGCCACCCATGCACCTCGAAAATAGAAATTTCTCTTTTCCCTTTTTTCCTATTTTCTATTTTTAATTATTTCTCCTCTAATTTTCGTCACTCTCTCTCCTCCAGATTTTTTTTTTTTTTTTTTTTTTTTTTTTCAAATTTTTTTTTTCAATTTTTTAATTTTTTTTTTCCAATAATTTTTCCATGCAAGATGCTCCTACATCAAGAGCATACAATTTCCCGTGATCTCATAGCGATCATACAAGAAAGCCAAGAAAAGGAAACGATCTCTAACATTCCTAAAAATAAAGAGATAAGTATGCTTGTGTAGGCTTCTTCAAATATCCGTTAAATAACTCATCGAGAATGAAATTGCCCTTACTCCATCTCAAGAATCATGTATTGAGGATAACTTGTTCTAACTAGAAATAAGAATGACATTCATGATTCTCCATCTCTTGAAGAGTACATGACAACCAATGACTATGAGTGAAAAGGATAACATTTCCAATGATAGTGAGTTAGAGATTGCATTGTGTGTAAAAGCTAAGTGCATTGAAGAAGATAAACAATGGAATGTGACATTGAAGGATAGGGACAATCAGATGAGGAAACTCTTTTATGAAACTATGGCAAGCAAAGAAACAAGAAATTAATTGATAGTGCCCAGGACGTGGAAAGGACTCTTTGAATATGTGAATGGTGGCCTGAGAAAGCTACACATACTAAGATGATAACTTCAATAGTAAGATAATTTGCAGAAAATCAAGCAAAGACATGGGCACTTGGATAAAAAAAAGATAATTTGTCTGACTAAGCATGGTGATTCAAATATTGCATCAAGAGTTTCATGCACACAATCATCACAACAAATGACATTTAAGGCCCTAAAGGTTGTTACACCTAAGGGATAGAGTGTGAATAGTTTTTCAGCTGAGGCCTTTGGTTTCTACATACAAGAAATGGCCAAATTGATAAATGATCATTAAGCATTAAAAGAAGCAGAAAATCAGAAGATAGTCACCAAACAATTCAGAGAGCTAAGGAACATGGAAAAACTAACAAAATAAAGAGACTAAGCTACACACATAAAGCCTTTGACCATTGTCCCAAAAAATCAGTTATGGAAACTGTGGAAATAGACAAGTTCAGTTTGGAACTAAGGATCCAATGCAACTAGTAAATAATCCTTGTTTTTGATGTTGAAGCTAGCAGAACCTATGATAATCCTCTTTTCAATTTGGATAATAAAGCTGCTCCAGAACCATGTGATGAGGTAGAAGTCAACCACAAAAATCAGGATCTTGATTCACTCTCCATCAGTAAAGACTTGAGAAGTGATCAAAGCCTCAAGACAATTCCTATTGGTGTTGCCGTTAGCCACACCCCCAAACACTTTGTGTGATATGTCAATTCATAAGAATACAATTCACTATTTTAAACAAAAAATAAATGTAGGCTACTTAAATGTGTTTCAAAGAAGAAATCACAATTCAATTATATCAATGTCCATGTCTCCTAGACAAAATATTTGACCCCCCATAGTAACGGAAACAATTCATGACCAAGTGTGGGTTGGACCATTGCTATCTTTAAAAGAGTTAAGGGAGAGGAATCCTACCAATATCAATCATATTTCTTCCATCAGAACATACAATGATTCTTTCAACCGTTCTAGATCATTTGTAATTGCAATAAGTTGGAACAGTTGAGATTTCCTTCTTCACTTGAGGAAATATGTTAAGTTTGTGGTCTTATGGTTGGACAAATCTCTTTTGCAAAATAGGACTGAATATGGAAGAAATGTCTTTGGCATGGATGAGAACAAAAAACACTCCTTAGGATTCCATGGGAGGCAAACCCAATGTGAGTATATCAAGAAGATTGATAAAATCAGTGTAGTGCAACGTCATCATGATAAGGTTAACTTGGAACCCTAGAATCAATTGGAATCCAATGGTTTTTTTTCGTAAGTTTGTGGTGATAAAATCTAGCCAAGAATATGTTTCACAGAAATTCATCCAATATTAGAGTAATCTTCCTACTAATTAACTTCAAGGGATCACTTTCACTAGACTTCAACTGAACTAAATAGTGAGCAAATGGCACTACAAAACTTGTGATCTTGGAAACTCTACAAGGAATAAATTGAATGATATAGAGTTGCTAAATGATGAGATAGAGTCTAATTTGTTGAGTTCATTAGCATCAGCATCAAGCAATGGATGTGTGGAAGTTAAAACCTTCTATAGACATTTTTGGGACCCTGATATTGAAAAGAAGATCTAATGTTCCTTGTGGGCAAGAAAAATCAAGAAGAGGAATCTGTGATGTCCCCAACTAATCTAAATAAGCAAAGAATTATGTGAACTACAATAGTTTTCAAGATCAAAGAATCATGTTAATGTTCTAGTACCAGAAATAAGAAAACATGTTTGCAATAATGAACTGTGTATGTCTAAGATGCATAGAGATGACACCTAATACAAATAATTCTCCACTAAAAAATGCAGCAATTAGAAATGAAAGGACAATGAGCTTAAGTCAACCAGTTAGAACCTTCAAAAAGCATCAAGGCATAATCAGCAATAACATTTCGTAGGCAGTGATAAACTAATGAAGGATCGTTATCATTATATAGCAGTGCTTACACAAATGAAAAGCAATTAACCTTCTCAAGATATGGGAGACTAGCTGCAATTAAAAGAAATGAGTGTAATGGACATCATTTATACAAAAAATATGTATAAAGCGGTGATTATAAAATGCAGTAATGAAATTTTTTTAAGGAAAGAAAAAGAGAAGTATTTACATAAACTAAAGGCTGTGATTGCTAAGTAGAAAGAGCTATGACTTATTTGAAAGAGTTATGACTATTTGAAAGGTAATATCTCTAAGGAGATGCAAAATGGGAAAATGAAACATCATTCCAAGCATCATCGAAGATTTCTTATATTATTTTTATATCCATATTTGGATTGCTCAAGTTCAGCAGAAGCCTTCATAGGCATCAGTTGCATATATTCAGAGTATTGATCAGGAACAGTGGCAAGTGAATATCGTCATTATTATCAGTATATCAGACAAGGGAATACGATCAGATCGACTAACAGAAGTATGATTTGCAAACGTTATAAGGAAGATATCAGGAAAAGTGTAATACTCTCAGATCTGTAACCAATATCATTTATTCATATCCAGTGGCATCACACTGAAATCGGAGATAACTTCCATATTTCTGAAGTAGTATCAGACATAGAAACCATTAAGGCATCAAGACATAAGTCTGATAAGCAATTGGCAGATCAGTAGAAGATTGTTTGCATATATTTCTAGACATATCAGAGATGACAACTTATCAATATATTTGTATCAATATACTTGATCTCATAAACAAAAGGATAAGTCATCCAATCCTTAACATATTTACATTGTACAATTCTCTCTCTCTCTCTCTCTCTCTCTCTCTCTCTCTCTCTCTCTCTCTCTCTCTCTCTATCTCTCTCTCTCTCTCTATATATATATATATCACCATATTCAGATATATCTTATATATAGTATGTACTGCAAATACTCTATATATCAGATCCAATATGATATACGACATTGCAATCACCATTCTCATACAAGTACCATGAACAATCTAATTATCAAGATAATTGATATTACATTTACCACTCTACCAATTCATTATGAACTAGTGTTTATTAGAAATAAGTCTCTTGCAATTGAAATTATAGAAAGTAGTCCCAAAACCTAAGAAACTAAATAAGGCGACTTCATTTAGTATTAATATTTTATATTGCAATGAGATAGACTCTATCCTTATAAAGGATGTGATCATTTGCTACCTTGATTTCGTCATCTTACAACTTTCCCACAAGAAATGCTAGCAGTAGAAGTGTCTTAAGCATACTCTACTATTATGCCACTTTCTAATCAATAAAGCATTAGACAACATCGTTACCTTAACGTACTATACATCAAAATCATAAGCTCAAAACTTACTCGTTGTAGAATGGAAATACCACTCAACTTCATAGAGTAATGCCAATAATATAGAATAATTCAATTGATACGTACATAAAGCAAAACATAGAATGTACCTTAATACCACAATACCAATTGGCAAGGAAATGATTTACTTTATTCATCCAAAAACATCATGCATACATTGACAGTATTCCAAGTACTTATAGAAGGGTCAATTGGTTGGGAAAACCAACCAACACATTCCCTCACCTCCTAACTACCCAACTCGATTAAGCTTCAACAAGTACTAAGTACAATAGTTACCTTATTCCAACT
The DNA here is from genome assembly GCA_028749045.1 of Cupressus sempervirens. Taxonomy (NCBI): domain Eukaryota; kingdom Viridiplantae; phylum Streptophyta; class Pinopsida; order Cupressales; family Cupressaceae; genus Cupressus; species Cupressus sempervirens. The sequence continues at coordinate 540,540,657 of CM053789.1, forward strand.
ACATCTATCCCCCCCAACAAAAAAATAAGTCTTCCAGATGACTGTTGAACATCAAACAAAAAAACTTTAATTTTAAGACAAGGGATGGGAAGACATCTCTATACTCGAAGCTCCCCGTAGTCATTGCAGGTCACATTTAGTTGTCTTCTATTTTGTCTGAACACCTTGTAGTTCCCTTAGAGTGTCCATCTTCTTTGCTTTTGTTGTGGCTATCTTGCTTTCCAAGTCAGTTTCCTCTATCCTCTAGCCCTCCTCCATGGCAACTTTCTATGCTTTCTCTTGAAGAGTTTGTCTTTCCAGCTCCCATTCCTTAGCCAAGCTTTTTTCCTATTGGAGTTCCAAGAAGGTCCTCTAAAAGGAAACTCCAATAGCTACAAGGGTCTCCGTGAGAGGTGGCGGTTGTTCCTGACCGAGAATAATAAATCTGTTTGTCCATGTAGCCACTGTGTCCTCCTGCAAATATCCAATACATGTTTTTATCTATTTGACTAACACCTTTGCCAGTATCGTAACACTTTGTCTGTCCCCTAGAGATGTCCGTCTGCATACGACCTTGTACCTCCAAGAAGCTACTGTAATAGGCGTACAGTTGTGAGACTTTCCGTACGGTCAGCTGAAGTCTGGCCACACGTACGACAGTCTCTCCAATGTTCATGTTCTCGGTTGCCTGCTTTTGTATGGTCATTGTCATTTTTTTTGTGCTCCCTCATATTGCCTTTCTTGCCTCTCGTATGGTACTCCCTTGTGCTTGTATGGCTTGTACGATGTCCCTTCATACGGCCTCTACTTCCCTATCTTGTGCAGCTCCTTGTATGACCTTTAGTGCCCTCTGCCTACTAGCTCCGTCCATACTTATTCTCCTTGTAAGGTTGTTGGCCTCCCTCCGTACGGCTGTGATTGCTCCGTCCATAATTATTCCCCTTGTATTGCTATTGGCCTCTCTCCATACGGCTGTGATTCCAGTATGTGTTGATATGGCTTTATAAGACTTAGGGTGGAGATTTATTTCTTCTCTGTTACTTTCTCCTTCTGTACTTGTGAAATAACTAGGGACCCACTTTGTCCTTTCTTTGTATGTTTTTAATTTAGACCCATTGACGAGGTATTTTACCTGTTTATTATCTAAAGTAGATAACTTTATTGCCCCATTTTCTTTATACTCTATGTACCCCTTCGGGTATCTTTCTTCCTATTTGGATTCTTGTATCTATAACATATTACATTCTATGTGGAAAACTTCATAGTCTCCCATTTGCCAGTGGAACAATCCATTAAGGGAACTTGTTTCGACATCTGAGCATTCCCCCAACCTAAGCACCCCTTCCTCGTCTGGTTCCATCCCTTCATAGTCTTCCCCCTCAGAGTCTAATGCCATGTCCTAACTTGTTGACTGGTTCTTTAGGTCTATGATGTACTTTCTTCTTTCTGATTCAATAGATAGTGTTATGTTTCCAATTATGGTTGGCTTTTGCTATAACCAACCATCCTCTTCCTAATAAAGCATCACACCCTTTCTTCTCTAAAGTAATCGTCACAAAATCAAGGAAAAATTGTTGAGTATTGACTATGACTTTTTGCCCCATTAGGGTCCTTATAGTCTTAATTCCATGTTGGTCCGCTCCCACTAGTTGAAATGTAGGTGGCCAGAGTGCGGGTTTTCCTATTACCTTCCACATTTCTTTAGATAAACATTTACGCCGCAACCTCCATCAACAATAGTATTTGAGAGCTTGCACCCTAATATCTCCATTTCTACTGTGAAGGGTGTTCTCCCCGCTCCTTTAATGAATGGGGTATTGTTTTTAGTTTGTGGTTCTCCTTCCTTCTCTTTGTTAAAACCCTCTTAGGCTTGCCCCTGTGTTAATGCTACCTGCAACTGGGGTAGCGTTTCCAATAAATCAGCGATTTTCACAAGGATGGTGGTTTCCAGTACTTGCCTCACAATATTTGATACACTCCTACCCGAAGTAGGCTTTTCTAGCCTTGTCTTCCCTTCCTCTTCCATGCTATCTTGAATGTCCTTCTTTGCTTCCTGAAATCTTTCGGTCTCCATAATAGCATCTGGATAGGCTAATTTTTTGCCTTGCATCCTCGTGACCGCAAGAATTTTGCCTTCTGGATCTAATTAACCCCCTTCTGTCTTGGGCAATTCACATCCTCATGATTGCTTGGCCCACACCATTTATACAGCATTCCTCCATTTCGTCCTCCATCCTAGCAATCTCGTGCAAAAATGTTCCCATCCATTGCACCTTCCACATTGGATCATAGGTCTCCCCTTAGAATCATACTAGATTGCTCGCCGCGGTGTGTTGTTATTGTTGTTGTTGCTATTATTATTACTTCCTCTTCTGTTATTTTTATATCCTCCTAGTGAGGCTTTTGTATTTGTATTCTTTGGAGGGGTGGAGGGTGGTATAGATTCCTCTGCTTGGGTAAAGGATACTTGAGCGCTCCATGTTTTCAAATTGTGGGGACAACCTTTAATTGTGTGCCCTAGTACCTGACAAATCTCACAAAATGATTTCTTTGGACATGCTCCTTTTGTATGGCCTTCTTTTTCACAGTCAGTGCACCAGAGCTCCCTCCCTTCTTTTTTTTCTCCCTTACTTCCTGCCACTTCATTAATCGCCTCAAGTCTTTTCCCAGGGCTTGGATGGTTTTGGATTCATCTTCGTTTTCTTCTAAACTTTCACTCACGCTTCCATACCTTCTTGCCTTGGAAGTTTTGCTCTCGCGTTCTATGTCCATCACACGAGTACATGCATCCCCAAAGGTTGATGGTGGGACTAATTTCATATTTTTCCTAAGAGACAGTGTTAATCCTTCAATGAACTATCTTTTCTTTAGTTCATCCGCAGGCTTGTTGTCAAGTTTTCCTATCAGCTCTTTTAGTCTTCTATAGTCAACTCTTTTAGTCTTCTACTATAGACTTTAACAAATTCGCTCTTCCCTTGCCTTGTGTTATAAATCTCTATTACTATTTCATCATTGTCTCTTAGGAGTCTGAATTCTTCCTCAAAGGTTGTGCTGATATTATTCCATGTGTTTTTCTTTCCTACCTCCATATCAGTATACCAGTCAATGGCTATACCCCTTAGTGTGGCAGGGAAAACTTTTAGCCACTCAACTGCGTCATTTTCTCCATTGGCTTCCCATATGGTTATGCATATTTTACAATGGCGGTCGGGGTCCTCCGAGCTGTCCCCCATGAACCTCGGCAATTTTTGTTTGTCTATTGCCATTATGTTGGCCTTTTTCTCTCTTGGCGGAGTACTTCCTCCTGATGGAACACTTCCTCTAAATGGAACTCTACCTCCTGATGAAAGTCTTCCTCCCGATGGAACTCTTCCTCCAGATGGAACACTCCCTCCTAACAAAACACTTCCTCCCGATGGAACACTTCCTCCTAATAGAACACTTCCTTCCGACAGAACATTTCCTCCTAATGGAATACTTCCTTCAAGTGGAACACTTCCTCCCGATGGGACACTTCCTCCTGATGGAACACTTCCTCCCGATGGGACACTTCCTCCCAATGGAATACTTCCTCCTGATTGAAAGTTCCCCCTCGTCTAGGAGCCTGATTCTTGATTACTAGAAGTATCCTCTTCTCTGAAACTTTTCTTTTTAGAGGTCTCTTTGTGCAAGTGTCTTTGGATTTTTGTGCCCTAACTTCCTTCCTGGTGTCTCCAAGGTGATCAAATTGGCTATACCTTCAATTGTATGCTCAATCGACCCCTTTTCGATCCAGATGGGGTCCCCTTGCCCCCTTAAGTAACAACGCCTCTCCTCCTGTTGTTGGAGTCACAATGGCCTCAGGGCTACTTCCTCCTCAATTTCTTCCTCTGGTACTTGCCTCAGATATCTATTTGGAATCAACGGCATGAATTTTCTTAGTGTTTATTTCACTTCCTGCAATTATCCCCCTCTTCTAAAATACATGTCCATGTCCTTTCATCAAACTGCTAGAGTACTTGTTGCCTCCTTCGTTCCCTCGACTCTTTCTTCCTCAACACGTAACAAGTTTCGTGCCAACAGGTGAGGAATCCCCAATAGATCGTACATCACTTGGTGGCATCATAAGTTCATCACGTACTGTGCCCTTAGGAACCGTTCTCTCACGGGCTTCCCTTTGCACGTAGTGATCGGCCGCAACTTCCAGGCTATCACCAAATCGCATGTCAACTAATCTTCTCTGGTTATTCCCTCCTCTTCTCCATCACTATTTGTATATGTGGTAGGAATAGTCTTCCTATTACTCCATCCTGTCTTGCCAATGACCTCTAAGTTCAAACTTAGGCAATGGCACCAAAAATGTAGAATGGAAATACCACTCAAGTTCACAGAGTAATGCCAATGATATAGAATAATACAATTGCTACGTGCATAAAGCAAAACATAGAATGTACCTTAATACCACAATACCAACTGGCGAGGAAATGATTTACTTTATTCATCCAAAAACATCATGCGTACATTGACAATATTCCAAGTACTTATAGAAGGGTTGGTTGGTTGGGAAAAGCAACCAACACATTCCCTCACCTCCTAACTACCCAACCCGATTGCTTTAACAAGTACTAAGTACAATAGTTACTTTATTACAACTACACTAGTCTACTTCTACTATTTGTCTAAGGAATGACTTCAAGATGTGTTCAAATTTTACCATAAATATGCCACAACCTAGGTATCGTCCAAATTTGACCAAGGCATGACCAATGACCAACATCTCTTAGTTATATGTTAAGAATGATATTTATGCCTCTCTATGGTTGCCATTGAAATGCTAAAGGGTGCCCATTATGCATTTTACTATCCAAATACCTTCTAAAGCATTGCATTCTAACATAAAGGGAGGTGAAAAATCTAGAATGGCCAAAATAAGGCCTGGATTCATAACCTCTTTGAGCTTTATATAAGCCCTTTGTGTTGGTTCAGTCCAAGAGAAGGCATCTTTCTTTGTCTGCCAAAAGCATTGCAAGCTATGAGAAACCTTCTCAACCCTCCTAAAGTACTTGTAGTTGTAGATACTGAAGAATCCTCTCAACCATGTCAAGGTGTTTCGAGAGGGCCAATCTTGGATTACTTGTACCTTCTACTGATCTACTTAAACACCTTGGGCATTGGAGATATGCCCCATGTACAAAATCTCTATGATCTCAATATCACACAAATTCTTTTGTGAAGAAAGAATGATTTTGTATGTCTCAACTGGTCCTCCCAAGTCATCCTATATATAAGAATGTCATCCAAAAATACTAACACAAATGCCCTCAATTATTTAGTAAATATATACTTCATACAAGACTGAACAGTAGCAAGTGCATTTGTCAAGCCAAGAAGAATGAATACTAATAGCATCCATATTGATGCCTAAATGTTGTCATGTGAGCATCCCCCTTTCTTACTCTTGGTTGATGGTACCCTTATCTAAGACCAATCTTGGAAAATCATATTACTTGTGAAGCTCACTCTTGGGAATCAAGTGCCAACTCTTGATAGGATTCTTGTTGAGGGACATGGAATCAATGCACATTCTCATTGTGTCATCATTCTTACTAACCAAAACTGGAATAAAAGAAAAGGTGCTAGAGCTCAATTTGATTTGACCCATTTTGAAAAAATTATAGATAGATTTCTTTCTTTCCTACTTATTCCTTTTGGGATGGAAATAAGGAGTGGTAAAGATGGGTTTGAAACTTATTTCATGTTCCACTATGTGTTGAGATCATGATCTATTAGACTTAAATCCTAGATATATGTTATTTAAACACTATGTTATGTTGATTTAGAATAGGCTAAATGTCAACATTATACAATTTCTTACCCACTAACTAAGTTGCAATCACCAAATAGTGGACTGCCCATGCTACATGGGAACTTCAATTGGAAAGCCTAATCAAAGCATATACATTCGTGACATACTAAACAATCCCCTTGTTTTCCAAAAATATTGCCACATACTCATTTTTTCTCACCTCCCTCCAATACCCTCCCACCTTTTTCCTATATAAATCCTTACCCCAGCCCCCCAAAAAACCCTTCCCCCTATTTCAGCAATATATTGCTCCCTTTTCTTGCCCATTTTAACCCCCCAATATGAATGCACGTGGTATTGTATCGCCCCTTCAATCAAGATCTTGTGCCATGCTATAAGTCTTCCATGAAAATATCTCCCTATTCTTTTCATTGAAATTACCCTCCCAGAGTACTACTTTTTTCCCTTAAAGATTTGGTCTTAAGATCCATGGTTTGAGAGTTGTATAAAATTTCTTTAAAAGAATGCAACCATTGTAGTACTAAGACCATGTTAGTCTCTCCTAGACCCATATATAGAAATCATAAATAAAGACAAAACAATCTAATTTATATAAAGATTATAAGATGATGTTTCTAAAAGAAACAAGAATTAACAGAATACAGAAAAGAAGACTTACTGAACCAACTAACTTACTAAGATGACCATTATAGAAATATTACAATATTTTGATACCCTTCATTAATGGTCGTCATTCTATCTACCCTACAAAAGACACAATCTCCAATTTTTTTGGCCACATGTATAAAAGGCTGCCCCCTTCTCTTCAAACACTCTACACATGAGCCTACTACTCAAGCCCTCACTGATTTTGTAGAGCTTATGGATATGACCAAGATAACCAAAATCCTTCCAACCTAACATTGTTTACCATACTGGGGTAAAGAAATTAATGCACATAGACAATAGATAAGAACAGCAAAACTCCTTTTATTATTCGCATATGCCAAAGACATTACATTATGCTTGATTGATGAATACAATGATCTCAAAGGGGGTATATATACATCACGAGGAACCTTCCCGAAGGGGTCCGTCGGCCACATACAACATGTCGGCTACATAATAAGAACCTTCCCGATACCGACAACATACATCCTGACACATACTCTGTCGGCTACACAGTATTTACCGACGACATCATCCCCCCCAAAAAGAAAAGTCATCTCCGGACGACCACACAACAAAACTCAAACAAACAACTAACTACATTTATTCATAAAAACAACATATACATAGACATCATAAACCAGAAGGCTGTCTCAGACAATGAAGACCGGCTATGTCGAAGCTGATACACTTATTCTGTCCAGACCTTCAAATCAGCTCTGATCTGAGAGTTCTCCTCCACGACTTCTTTTAGTATCAATGCAACCTCCTAGCGCTAGGCTTCTTTCTAATCATGAGCCCTCTTCGCTGAGTCCTCCTGAAGTGCTGCTACCAAACGCTGTTGCTGACTGTTGTTCTACCTGTTGCTTCCCTCGTGCACCTTCCTCGAGTTGTGCTAACAGGACGACCTGCTCTACTTCCCATGCAATCTGCTAGGTGGCAAGTCAATCGGCCATCTCCTCCCGAGCCTTCTCCGCCATCTCCCAAGCTTCCTGCCCAGCCTCTGCCCGTCTTCCCTCTGTAAGCACAAACTCTGCCAGGGACTTGCTCTGCTCTACGATAACAGCAAGGCGAGAACAAACATCCTTATCCTTCTCCACTATTGGTAGAGGGTCTAACACATGCACCCCTTCATCTACTTTCTCTGCTGCTGCTACTGCACTCTAATCCTCCACCCCTGGTACACAGATACTGCATGCCTGTAGCAGGTCCAGGTCTCATCAACTAGTTAGACTTCCCATGATTGATAATCGCAATGACTAGGGGTCTAGGGGGAACGCCCCCAACGGAGTCGAGGGGCAGCGCCCCTCGCTGCCAAGACCAAATTAGCACTCCAAAACCCATACAAAAATGCATAGAACACACTATTTTTGCGATTTCTCCTGATCCCACACTCTTTTTGGCAACCGCTAATGTTTTCCCTTCCCTTTGGCATCATCCATTATGCATTCTGAACATTTTTTATTTGACGACGTTTTTTTTTTTTTTTAAAACCTCCTGTCATCCTTCTTATGTGCTACCAATGTATAGCTACACCATAGATCCTACTACCGTACGGCCTCTCAATTCCTTATGCTTACTGTATCAGCTGCTCATATCGTGCGTACGGTTCTAGAGGAATGTCGTACAGTATTCACCACATGCGTACCTCTTCTAGCCGTACATCGTACGATGAAAATGGTTGAGTGTTGTACCTACTGTTGGCATTAAAGGGAACATCGTACAATGCCATAACCATGTTGTACAATGGTATTAGCAAGCACCATACGGTAAGATTAGAAATGCCATATGGTGACACCATCTCATGCCGTACGGTACACTTGACTTCTCACCTGTGTCCACTTGATCACCGTACAGTGTCTCTAGAAGAATTGCCATACGGTTTGTAGAATGATGCGTCCAGGAACTATGCCATACGGGCTCAATGCTTGAATACTTAAAAACTTTGCAAGATGTGTCGTACGGTGATATATACCTTCAAGCCGTACAGTGGAGGCAAACTCAAATGGCCGTACGGTGAAGGCAAACAAAACTAGTTGTACGGTGAAGGCATGAGCAGTTGACCACCGTACGGTACTTTTTCTTCTCACTTAAAAAAAATAAAAATTTTAATGTTCAACTCTATCTTTTATCTACCGTTACTTATCTTGCATATGTACAGTATTTACATATATACAGTATTTACAGTCGTTCTTTTCTCAGTTGCTCGTCCACGAAGGTGCGTTATTTCTTTCATGGTAGACATTCAACTTCGACATATGCACTACGTCGGCCACTTCCTTTCCGTCTAGCGTCCATAGTTTTATTGCTCCGTTATCACCCACTTCCCGAATCTGGTACGGCCCAACCCATTTCGTTTGAAACTTACCTGGTTTGATCTCGTTCCGTCCATCATACTTCAGCACCAATTGTCCCGATTGGAACTTGTTCAATTTTAGGTGTCTATCATGCCATGCTTTGCGCTTATTCTGGGTCACCTCCGTGGCCCATTGTGCCTGCAATCGTCGCTCATCAAGTTTATTTAAGGTACACGATCTCTCCCTCCGTTTTTCCATATCGCCTAGTTTGTTCCCGAAGCTCGGTACCATGGATTCTGTCGGCTGCCCCTTCTTGCTGTCAATAACACCTCCACTTCGTATTGCTGCAACTTTTATTAAACCCTTCCTCTTTGTTTCCTGTGCAAACTGTATGATGTGTTTTCCTTGCTGCCAACACCTTTCTGCTATATCTGTGGTTCGACGTAACATTTCCTTTCTGTGCGGTCGTACGGTGGAATCTTTCCTTTTTGTGGGTTCGTACTGTATGTTCTTCCCTTTAGCTTCAGTCCCAACTGCCTTTCCTTCTTCCGCTTCTCCATATTCCTTCGGACATTCATTTCTCTTTTCTTTCTCACCTTCGTTGACCCTTAACATATTACAGCTTAGAAAGAGCTCGTAATCCTCCATCTGCCAATGGTAAAGACCATTCACCGAATCCAAATCGTCCTCTCCTTCCAACCGCAGGACTCCCTCCTGATCTGGTTCCTTACGCTGCCTCTCTTCATCCTCCTCTTCGGAATCTAATGACAGAGCTTCTTCTCCTACCATTTGGGTGTGTAAATCAATGATGAATTTTCGCCCTTTGCTTTCAAGCGAGAGTGTTTTTCTTCCAATTGTGTTTAACTTTGGCTTGTATGAGCCACCCTCAGCCCAGGATGGCATCGTACCCTTTCCTCTTCAACGGGATCACGAAAAAGTCAAGCAGGAATGGCTGTGTTCCAATCATCACTGATTGCGCCGTGAGGGCTCCCAATGGTTTGATCCCGTGTTGGTCTGCTGTTAATAATTGGAACGTAGGTGGCCACAACGTCAACTATCCCAACCTCTTCCAAGTATCCTCCGGTAACACATTCGCACTGGACCCTCTGTCCACAATCGTGTTTGTCCAAACAGTCCCCAGAATTCCCATTTCGACGACTGTCGGATACCGTTCAGATGAGAGGGCTAGCAGCATTGAATCCTCTGCACTTGCGCCACTTTCCTCCTCCCTTCTATCCGCTGTACTTGCTCCACTTTCCTGCTCCCTTCCATGTTCTCTTGGTAATTTAGCAGTTGGAGCGATGTTTGTGAGTGTCGATCGAAGTAAAGGCATTGAGAGCAGTAGATCACTTACTTTGACAGGTACTTCAATTTGTAATATCTATCGTACTATGTTCTATTCTGTGTTGTTCCTTGCTGAGGTACCGGTAGTGTCCTTCATATGTGTTTTCGCCCCCTGCGTTGCTTTTTGGATTTCTATCTGTGCTTCCTCTAGTCTCTTCTTTTCTTCCGTCGGGTCGAGGTACAGTTTTGCTTGCTTCTGAGTGATTGCCAAAACCACCTCTTCATCCGTCCCGATGGTGATCAAATTCACTCCTGATTTTGGGCACTTAGCAACTTCATGATCGCCGGGTCCGCACCATCTGCATAACAATTTCGATGTGTTCACCGTTGTACAGTCATGGGCAAAGTGGCCCCACAAATTACATGCTCGGCATTGAGCTATGGGCCAACCGTTCGCATCGTACTGAATTCAACTCCTGCTGCCATTATTGTTGTTGCCGTTGTTTTGAACTCGCCGATTATTTCTGTATCCTCCCGACGTGGCACCCTCCGTACTAGTGTTCCCGCTCCCTTTTGACGCAGAAGCCTCCTGTGCCAGGAACACTTGCTGAGGACCTCATGTTTTCAGATTGAACGGGCATTCCTTTGTGGAATGTCCCATGATCTGGCAAATTTTGCAAAATTGGTCCTTCGGACAGGATCCCTTTGTATGGCCTTCTTTCTTGCATTCAGTGCACCATAGCTCATTTCCCGTGGTCTCCTTCTGGATGTTCTTGAATTCTTTCATCATCTGAATCATATTCGTTTGAAGGGCGCAAACCTTCTTGTTGTCCGTTTCGTCATCATTGCTCTCCTCTTCTGAAGATGCGTCGTCATCTAAATCAGACGAACTACTCTTCTTCTTCTTCTTCGTCTTCTACTCACTTTCCAGGTTCATTGCTTGGTTGTATGCTTCAGTGTATGACGATGGCGGCACAATCTTCATCTTCTTTTGCAACTTCAAGTGTAGGCCTTCAATGAACCATCTTTTCTGCAACCCATCAGTCGGCTTATTCTCCATTTTATTGATCAAGTCCTTCAACTTCCTGGCGTAGACTCAGACTGTTTCATTTTTCCCTTGTTTTGTGTTGTATATCTCGGCTACGATCTCATTGTCGTCACGGAGCAGTTGAAATTCGGCAGTAAACTCCTTCTTAAGGTTGTCCCAAGTTAATTTCTGGGGATCTACATCGGCGAACCAATCAATTGCAACACCCCGTAGGGTGGCCAGAAACTGCCGGACCCATTTGTTTGTATCTGTTATGCCATTGGCCCTCCAAATTGTTTTGCATGATTTACAATTTCAGATCGGATCGGCTGCTCCATCACCATCAAATTTTGGCAATTTTTCTTTTGGACCTGCCATTACTACTGGATTTGTAGGAACACTAACGTTCTGTATTCCGACACCAAGGCTTTGTATCCTGATACCAACGGTTTGCACTCCGGCACCAACGCTTTGTATCCTGACACCAACGCTTTGTATCTCGACACCAACGCTTTGTAATCCGGCAGCTGTGCTTTTTGGTGAAGAAGGGTCTCTATTAAGCGAATATGTCCGTTCCGGAAGTGTATCGCGGACAAAGAGTTTACTCCACGCTCTTGCTCCCTCGGCACTCCGAGCCGTGCAAGTTAATTCTCTTCCCTCTGGATTCTCTTCCCTCGGTGAATACAGGTTCAAAAACTCCTCCCTTGCTTCTTCCACCAACTCCACCCGCTGTCGAGTTTCTTCCAACAATTCCTCTGCGCTTCTGTGTCCGTCGGCAATCTTTTGAAACCTCCTTCTGCATTCGGCTTGTTGTGCTGAAATTAAATTTTCTTGCGCAGTACGTATTCCATCTTTTCCCTTATCTTATTTCGATCCTTGTTAAGCTGATTTGGCATTAATCTTCATTCCTCCCTCCTTCCAGGTTCATGGGGCAACGGCGCCAAATGTTTACCATACTGGGGTAAAGAAATTAATGCACACAGACACTAGATAAGAACAACAGAACTCCTTTTATTATTCATATATGCCAAAGACATTACATTATTCTTGATTGATGAATACAATGATCCTGAAGGGGGTATATATACATCTCGAGGAACCTTCCCGTAGGGATCCGGGTCCGTCAGCCACATACAACATGTCGGCTACATAATAAGAACCTTCCCGATACCGACGAGAACCTTCCCGATACCAACAACATACATCCTGACACATACCCTATCGGCTACACAGTATTTACCGACAACAAACATTAGGTAACAAACCTTTCCCTTCAAGATCAGCTTCTCAGAAAGCATCAATTTTTTTGACAAAAACTGAAAAAGTTGAATCCACGATTTGTGGAAAAATTGCCAAACCCTCCACTATGCCTAAAAAATACCGCAACCATGATTTTGTCAAAAAACCGTTAAAAACTTTTGCAAATGAGTACTGCGACCCAAAAAATGACTGCAATAAACCACAATTTCTGTGAAAAAAATGCCCAAACTCTCCAAAGATTATTTTAAAAAACCTTGAGATCAAAAACTAGGTTACCAATTCGCCCTTGGAGCTTGGAATTCCTAGTTCAATTCCCTAAAGAGTTTGGTCCTTCTCAGATACTATCAAAAATCTGCTGCAAAGGCCAAATTTCGTTGGGGATTCTCTCACAGAAACTGTGGCAAAATTTAGAAAGACTTTTGAGCAACTTTGGTTTCTAGCAAATTTCCTGACATAATTTCAAAGAATTTTGAGAATTGAGAAATACCTTTTGTTGAATATTTTATCAAAAAAAAATTTTTGCCAAATTAGGCTCAAAAATCTTATTTAATTTGAATTAAATGCTACTTGAGAAGAAGAATTGGGATGTATAAAAGTATGGTAGGTCTATTGTGGAATGTATATAATACACCATAATTTGTGTATATAGCCTAACATGTATAGAAAACTATGGATTTTGAATAAAAAACCCAAAGAGATCTTTACTGTGGATAATTCTGGATCTAAAGCCCGCTTTTTGGCTTCTTCCAATCTGATACAAATCTGCTTTCTTTGAATCATCTACTCTAATAATTAATGTGTGAAGCTTACAACATAGCAACAATCATAACTTTGGCTTCATTTGATCAGTGATGGCTGATTATTAATGTTCACATTATTGCTTTTTGAACTGAAGAATTGATATGGTGGTGAATTTTCTATGTTGCTTAAATATTAGCATAGCAATATATCAACTTGCTGTTGTAAAGACGGACCCAAAACAGATCCGGGCCTAACCCCAAAAACATTTAAACGAATTTCGAACTGAATTCAAGCCAGGATCTTAGCCAAGAACACTAGTCATGAATTGTTTCGATAAATTAGAAAACCCAGACACAATTTTTATGGAGAATTTTTTTAAAAACTTAGACACAATTTTTAAGGAGAAAATAGAAAAAGCCAAATTACAATTTTTGAAGAGAAAATTAGTGAAACCCGATTTTTAAAAAAAGAGTCAAAAATCACAAGTCAAGATTTTTAGGATAATATCATAAAAAACAAGTACAAGTTGCTATGGAAAAATCATGCTCAAACCCACAAAAAAAATCTTTATTTCAACAAAATACCCTAGGCAAATAAAACTCTTCAGGAAATACAAACTTGCACGAAACCTTAAGCATTGGTTGTGTAAGTCGAGAATGAACACATCGAAGGTTGTGTTGTTGGAAGAACCATGTGCTTAAAAAAAAAAAAAGGTAGCTTAAAAAGAGGGCATATCTGCAAAGAAAACACATCCGAATAATCTCCACATGTGTAGAAAAACCTTTGCAAAAAGGTTGCAGGTCGTGGATATGAAATGTGAGTGTGAGAATAGAAGAAACCATCCTTCGCGTGAGTTGAAATTACACCCATAATCCATTTTCATATTGTAAAAAAGAGTCTGAAAACAAAAATGACGCACATATTTTGCTGAACACATGGGTAGCAAAAAAAGGCCACAAACAACTTCATCCACAACAACAAAAAAGTATTGTGATCTACAGTAGAAATCCATATATCTTCAAAAAAGCCCACAAATTTGTTAAAAATTCACCAAATAAATCCAGTTTACTCATTATATATTTTTGGAAAACATTCAAGGTAGGAGGCCACAAATTTCCCCCAAACCTATAAAAAACCCATTGACCCACTCTAATACCATGTTATTATAAATTGATATATACAATAGAGAAAAAAGACTATTTATAAAACATTAGAAGATGATGTTCCTAAAAAGAAAGAACCATTGTTAGAATGTAGAAAAGGAAACATACTAAGCCAACTAAGATGACCATTATAGAAACATTGCAATATTTTAATAGACATTGAATCAATCAAAGTCTTATCATTATGTTTTCGATACTCTTTTGGAAACCAAACCTTTGTCTACAAAATTGTAGTTTGTGTCACAATCAATTAGCAATGTAATCTTTTGCCCTTACAAAACTCCATGCACTTTAAAGGGTGATACCAAAATGTGTGGCAAGGGTTCCTCCTAAAGTTTCTTCCTCTTCCATTCTTTCAAGTTAGATTTATTCTTCAATCTTCGGTATATACTACTTTGAATTTGTTCTTCATCTAGTATCACCTCTATGTAATGCACTTGACCTTGTCTAAGATATTTGTGACTAGGCTCTGATGGATAGCTTGAAGAAAAGCACCATTTCTTTCTTTGGAACTCATTTCTAGCTTTTTCTCTTTCCTCATTCTTGGTAGCATTTTCTAAGATGAGATACTCCCTTCTAGAATATTTGCTTCTATTGATCCAAAGGTGGTGATTTTGACTAGAATTTTTCTTTGGTTGCCAAATTCTCTAGCTTCACGAATAGATTATTGCTTTCCTACAAAGGTGGTGTATTGAAGTCTTTCTTCCATGAATAGAATATTGAGAATCCTTTCTGAGACATCAAGAACATAAACTAACAATTTTTCAAACTCAGCTTCATAACTATGTATAGTGTTGTGTTGCCTTAATAGAGCCAACCTTCTAAAGTGGATCTTAAGGTCTTTCTTGTCAAAGCTATTTATTAGTTTCTGGCTTAACTTATCCTATGCACCAATTAGTTCCCTTGGGCAAGCAATTCATAGTGCCATCATTCATGTGCTATACCTTGCAAATAAAGGATAGAAAATTTTATGATCTCCTCACACTTTATCTTCAGGAGGCCACTCTGTTTCGTGATAGCACTTTACAGTCACTTCTTCCTTCCAGGCCTTCATCTGATCAGCTCATTACTGCCTTTTTCTCACCCTTATCCCCGTTACAAGGTGTGAAAAGGCTGTTCAGTTCTGCTGGTTATTCCAGATCTGTCAGACTTGGCAGCAGTTTCTTATGTCAGCAACACTCATCCAGGAGCTCACAGCGACAAATTAGGGCTTTTGTTACCCCGCAGTCTTGTCCTTTTGTGACTGATTTCTTTTCGGCAACAAAGGATTCCAAATCTTTGCCTTGTCTTCGCGGCGCCTCTTTTCTCTTCTTGTTCTTGTTGTTTGTTTTTCTCGGACACTGTTAGTTGCTGTCCGTTCTCTGTTGTCCTCTTATAAACTCTCAGTCCCGTAGACCTTTTGTGGTCATTTGTTGGACATTAATACTATTATCTTATCTTATCTTATCTTTATACCAGGGCTTAAATGTATCTAGTTTATACACCCAAGGAAAAGTTGGACATTCATTTGAAACATCAAAAGCAAGAGTTGTTAGTTTACCCAATTTATATTGTAAATATTTGTGAGGCTGGATTGCATTTTTCCTTCAAACATTCTTTTGTACATTCTACATCTCAGTCTATGGTGAGAGGCATTCTTGAACGAAATTCACATCCAAAAGATCTCTATTTGTCAAAATAAGCTGTAATGTTATCTCCAATCACAGTTTTTTCTTCTGCATCTATATGCATTTCTGCTCTTTGTAAGAACATAGTCTAGAAGGGTCTAGATACTGAATCAATCACAATTCTATTGTTTGTGGAGGCATGCATTCCCTTCATCTAGAGGAGTTTGAACTGCTCTGGGGAGAATCAAGTTCTCTATTGTCTGCAAAGGATGTGCCATAAGGTTCACTTTGCTACTAGCCTTGGCTCATCTTGACAATAGCATTATACTGCATTTCTACGTTCTGTTCATCTAGTTAAACCCTCTTACCTCTTCCCATCATTTGTTCTTCTATTTCTACTGTGGCACCTCAATTTTGTAATTTCTTTCTTTTTCTTTTGTATACTTTAATGTCAACTTACTAGGCTATTTAAAGTCAACTACAAAACCTGTAGGCTAGCAAGACAAAAGCTTTGGTTCCACTACAATATTTTTTTTCAATATTTTTATAAAACCTACATTTTTTTGTATTTGCTATCATGCAAAGAGTAAGAACTTCCTCTATAAGTTAACTCTAATAAATCACGAAATTTCTGATGTAAACAAGAAAGGTGGCATTTCCAATTCCACCATGTGACTAAATACTAGCAGCATCCTTAAATATCAAAATTTATTTTTGACAACCCTTTGTATTACAAATATTTTTATTGCAATTTGCTAGTAACTTATTAAATATCGACATAAACAAAAATGATACTGCAAAAACCCTCATTGATACGTTGTTTAAATTGAGACTAATAAAATCAAGTGCGAGCATAGACCCAACTCACAAATCTATAGCAACAGTGAGTTAAGCAGGGATAAGACTGCCAAGGTACAACAACTACAAACAACACCACAAATATTATAATTTCTATGGCTAGAATCAACACTGAATTATGCTACAAATTTGTTATAATTTTTTTTTGTTAAAACTATTGTTATAAATGTAATACTTACTCACACCAATTGTTGTTATAAATACTCATCAGAATGACAAGGTGCTATAGTGGCACTGCAGTAGTTATATGGAATAGAACTTTATGGCACTAGACTGATGATACTATAGAAATCTAGAAATCCAAAATAATATACAATCCTCTCTGCGTGACTACAATTCCTGGGTGAAAACAAGTCAAAGGATTATTGTCCTTTGCTTTTTCTTGGAAAATAAGAGTGTTTACGACCAAAACTTTGCACATTGAATGTTTTCAACCTTAGGAGAAATAGATGAACATAAGTGTTCAAACTATCAAACAAAAAAGGAGTTTTGGTTTTGGTTTCATACATTGGATCATCGCCTTTGAGAGAATGCCTCTCATGTATAGACTCCAACTCAGTACCCAAATTTTGGAAACCTTTTTCCCTTAAAAATTCTATCCGTCCTTGAAGATTTGAATAAATTATTACATAAGGCTTATTATGCACTGTTTAGACAATCCTTTGCTAATAATATTAAAATTCTCTTTTAGAATCATATTAGTAAACTAACTTGAAATATTATTTTAGAAATACATATCAAAAAAATATTATTATAAAAATATTTCTGTCTTTAAGTCTTAGTTTATGAAAAAAAAGAAATAGTTTAAGGATCTCCCATTTATATTATTTCTAAAAAGGGAACTAGACGCTATTATGAACTTCAATTATCTTCTCTATTTTTGATATTTTGATTTTATATCCTTGCAGCAATAGTTCTTTCCTTCAATTTCATGTTTTTCCTGTGTAATCAACAAACTATAAAGTTTAGAAGTGGAATGATTCAAACACTTATTTATTTACTAATGTTTTGAATGAATTGAATAATTTTTCCACTATTTACTCTCTATTTAATTGTTCTATCTTTTTTCAGATATATTACGACATGCACGTAAGTCTTTAATACAATGAACCGCTAATTTATTCCAGATACCAGGTGTGTGGTGGGCTTTTGAAAACCAAACATGATCACATGCTTTGCTCAAATAATATAGAGAACTCATGTGTAACAATACATTCTCCACTTGAATATGTGATGACATCTGATTTAGTTCTTGCAATGCAATTTCCATACGCGAATTCATTCAAAAATAAGGTTAAAACTTGTTTATTTTATTTAACAACGTCCCCAAATAATATATAATATAAAAATAGCACAACAATCAAAACAATATATGAAAAACAGCTAGTGTCTAGATATAGCTTATTTTCTCATTTGAAATCATTGTATAAAACCAAAAATTATAAAATGGTAGTCATTCAATTTATTTCAGTAAATATAATGTAAGCTTACGCATGTTGCTCATGAGGTGCACAACAGCCTAACAAGGAATATTAAAAAAAATTTCTAGACAAAATATGTCTTTAAAAAGCATCAGATAAAGGAAGTGTACTCACTTCTCCAGTTGCAATCGTAATGACATGTGCAGTGAATCCCTGCCCCGGACTCCCTGCAAGCAAAACTATAAGTAGCATCCTAATAATAGCAGATTTTTGTGCAAGTGCTTGATACTAAAAGAGAAATAAGTCTATTTATATGCATCATAAACTATATTTTGAACAAGTAAACATATCCATAGTAGTTGGAATGAATACAATATAAAACATAATAGAAAGAGAAAAAATCCAGTACATAAAAATGTTCAACTAGGGGAGCATTCATGATTGTCTCTCAACATGAAACTGTGACCAAAGTTCCCCCTATTTAAGTGATAAGATTTGCTAGAAAGGAGAGAGAATTCTTCAATGCACTTGTAAGAGAAAGTTAGACAGGGATTCAAAGGCATGCTAAGAAGATGATTTTTGTAAAGGTTAAATATATTCAACATTTTGGAGGTTGTATTGCCATTAAGGAAAATATATCATCTTAAATTAGGTTATACTTGTCATGATCACTCGCTTGAAGATCTCTATTGATTTTAACAATGATTGTATTTGACTTTATTCTCAATTGTCTGCTTTAATGACTGATTAGTTGAGCATTTCACATGAATAAAATGTTGGAATGAAGAGAACAAGTGCAGCAAAAATCAGAGGAAGAATTGGCAATTAAGTTTGACAAGTTCAAAGACTTTGGACTTTTTTCCTGAATGACACTGTTCCGGGGACTAGCATAGTTAGTGAGAGGTAGAACGTCAAGGACTTGTATATCAGTGTAAGTGTAGTGCTGAGACATGGTAATTTAAGTTTTAGAGGATGTCATTGGATTTCCAAAAGGGTGAGGAGCATGAGTAAATAAATAAGGTCAGTTGACCAGATAAGAGACAGTAAAGTAAAATAATTCATGAAGAGTATGTACAGATAGTAAAAAGGATACAAAAAATATGAATTCCAAAAGGTCGTGGAAGCAAAGAAGAGAAAGAAGTTCAGACTCGTGACAATTTCAACTGGTGGTTGAGTTAGTTAAACTTCGAAGAAAATCAAGAAAAATGTGCCATTAGAGTTGGAGGAATAAACTTCCACTTGCAAGTGCTGCTGCAAATTAGGAAAAGCAAGCATGTGGGTACAGCTAATTTAATATTTCAGAGAATCATTCCTTTGCCAATTAAAAGTCTTCCAAATCGTTGCAACTGCATGCATAACTGCTGATATTATGGAGAATAATGGAATGTAATTCCTCATATAATGAACTGTCCCAACAAAGCTCCATGTTTTTGTAGATCTCTTAGGTGTGACCCAATTTGTTAACCTCAAAAATTTCTTGATAAACTCTTATTTATTCTTCAATCACATGTCCCGAATAGAGTTCTGGTTTCTTTGCAAACTCACTGATTTTCACATTGCACAAAAAGGCTGTTCTTCCTTCAATACTTGCAATAATTACTTGAACTGAATTAGATGTCCATTCCATGTATTACAAAACCTAAAATATTATCGAATACAGTATGGCATATGAATCCATCGATGTTCTTGATGCATCCATTCATCAATTTCACAACAATAATCAGTACATTATAAACTAAGAGGAGGGAGCAACCATTCATAAAGCTACGTTGCAGATTCGGGTTCCATTTCGTGTACAAGGTTTGAGTACAGCAAAAGTTTTTTCCTTCGGTATGGGTTCAAGTTTGTCTGCACACACACACAAACATGCACACATAGACATATACATACATACATACACACACACACATATACAAACACACACATGCAAATACATATACACATAATACACGAATTTGTTGATTCGGGTTCGGGTTTGAAGAATAGGTTGACCAGTTTGGCCAAATTTTGAAATGGGGTTTGGATTCATTAGTACAAAATCATGTAAAAATTACATAACTACATACATACATACATACATACTTTTAAAATCGTTGATTGGCGGAGACTTGTATTGAAAATAATGAATCTTATGTGAAGATTTCAGATCTTGAATATCTAAGTTCTGATTTATTTAAGGATGTGTGTGTGTGTGTGTGTGTGTGCAGATCTGAATATGCCTGAGAATGTAATGCCTTATGATTGATATATTTTCAGAATTCACAAATGCATACAATATATACATACATACATACATACATACATACATATATGGTATGCATTGAGATATGTTTACATAGGGTTGTGACCCTACATAACCATACCTCAATACAAAACAATATAATTAATATCCTTTAAAGTTATCGATCAGATGTTTACTGCTTCATAACAATTGCTTTAGACTTACCAAGTCTTACACCCGATAATGCACCGATTCAGTTTTACACATAACAGATTTGTTAACATCGGTATATGGTACATGATCGGTATTCATAATAAAATGAGTTTGATCACATTTATAAACAACTTGATTGGCACTTTATAAATAGCTCTGATCAGTATTTAAAAGGATATATATATATATAAGATTAAAGTATAAGAGCATAAGGAAATAATATATATAAATCTGTACATACATATATATATATATATATATATATATATATATATATATATATATATATATATATATATATATATATATATATATATATATATATATATAATCAGATTAATATACTGATTTATCATCAGATATATATAAAGATACATATACATAATTTTGCATCAATTTCCATGAAGCTAATCTTCTTAACAATATATATATGCTATTATGCAGCCTTGACGCATAAATTAAGATTAGAATGTCACATAGTGTCATACAAACAACAAAAACACTATAAACATGTAATCATAGCATCATGTATCATACCATCATACCATCATATACTCAAGTTCAATATCAAAATATATAAACTAGTATTACAGTTAAAATATATAAATTAGTATTACTCGATATTCTACAACAATTAAACTATTTGTCTAAACAATTAATTTTACTAAATTAGATCAATAAAAATGTACTTCAATAAATAAATGCAACAGAGACCTTGTTTTTCAAGGTTTTATGTACAAAAGTTTTCAAATTGGATGACCTATGCTTTGAACCCATAAAATCCTGTCACATTGCACAGAAGAGTAGATTGTGGAACAACATCAGAGAAGAGAAGAACCCAACATGCTGTATTAGAAGGGCAGCTGGACTGATTTCACCAGTTCCCTTGTCACCTTATATGTTGTAACAAGCAGTGTAAGGATAAAGTTCCGCTGGGAATTGTAGCAGATCTTTTAACTCATCTGGCTGTTTAATTTTGTTATCTTAGAATCTTTGGATACACTATTGAAACTCACAGTTGAAATATTTAGTTAGCTTAAGTAGGTTAAAAGTTACAGTAAAATGAAATGACTGTCAGTTGTATACGGGACTGTATAGTCTTGTGCCCCTTGATCACCTTATGTAACTTTATATCTAAATGGACTGTTTGTTAAAAGATAAAACAAATAATTCTGAAATTCAAATGTCTCGAGAGAGGGAAGTGCTTCATTTATTGTTAGTTGGCTCCATAAAAAATAATCTAAAATTTAAATGGTTCACCACCAATCCGGGTCCGAACCCCGGCCAAACCAAAGTTGAACTGAACCAGGACCCATATCCGGTCCGAACTGGACCAGTACCAGGGCCTAGTACCAGAAAAATCGATAATTTACTGTGTATATATATATACACATATATACATACACACATTTATACATATATATACACATTATATATGTATGTATATACTTATATACATACAGATATACACACACACACACACAAACTTATATACATGTATATGTATATGTATATACACTCATACACACACATATAGAGATATGTATATGTTCAAATATCAAAGTTATAAAAAGAAGAGTGATACTCATGAATCCATAATTACCAATAACATTATAAATTGAATACCTCATATATCATATTCATAATTTGCAAAAATGAAAATGCTCGTCTCAAAATGCCATTACACGACAAAAATTTAAATAACAACTGACGTTTAATCTTTTTAGTTTCTTCATCAGAAACATTATACAGAATCTTGGGTACACCATACTTCACTTCTAAATACTCAGAAGCTTAATACAAAGATTCACTTGGTATATTTATACAGAGGTTTGAAGATAATCTACATGTAAAGAGTATATTATTTCATATTCATGCATAGATTTTGGTATATTTTCTTGGTTACTGCCCTTTAGGTACTTCCTCGATGCCCGGGTTCTCTGTGGGTGCTTCATAGAACGACCCACAGAAAACCCAAGCACCCAAGATGAACTAGTACCAGAATTGCACCTATACTAGGACCTATGCCTAAATAGATGAACCTGGTAACTAGGGCACAATGGCCTTGTTTTTTTATAGCTTGCTTTCTATACATTCTCCTACATACACTCCCAATGGTACCAGGATTTGAGATCCAACTTCAAAAAAATATTTCTGATATTAAATATGGTCCAGCACATCATCCATCCATAGGAGTGGATACATAATCTTGATTCTTGATGATGATCTTGTTCAAGGCCTTATAATTTATGCATGTATTTCAAGAGCCATAATTATTCTATACCAAGACAATGGATGACACAAATGGAGAATTACTTAGGTGTATCACATCTTGCTCCAACAACTCTTGATCTGTTTGTTCTCTTTTTCACTCTCCAAGAGTTATTTAGCTATACAAGCCACTTTGAGTACACCTCTTGAATATGATGTCCCTATGATACAAATAAGGGTTTCCAAAACAAAATATCAAATGCATCAAGTAGATCACCAAATCTGTCTAAAACGTGTGGAACTACAGCTGGATCCACCTCTCCCCAAAAGTATCACTCTTAAAAGAAAGAGATTCAGAATGGATTTAGCCAAGTAACAATGAATGTATTCCTTTCCAGTCTAGGAGCTGTCATGAATATGACCAACTACTAGTTTGTGAGTACTCAATGGCTATTGAAACAAAGCAGCAACCACATGCAAAGGCATCTCAATAGAGGAAAATGGAGTTTCTAAATCCCAAAAAGAAATATATAATTAAGACAAAATGAACTAATAAACTAGCAAGCAAAAGAAAATGGATAGTCAGAGAGGTCTTAAAAACATTTGGGTTAGCCACAGCAAAAGACCAACGTTGAAGATTTGAAAAGAACTGCATTGAAGGGAAAAGATCTCCTAGAAGGATATGAATTCAAAGAAGCCATTTAAGAGATCTTGGATTTGGAGCTGATAGCATGAAGGGAGTCTGAACAACAAGATTGAACATGTAGGCAAAGAGGACGAAGATAATGTTAATCATGAATTCAGTCAAAATTGAACAATGGAAAAGAGGAGCCTTATCCAACTGAAACAGTCAAAAAATCCAACAAAATAAAATTTATCAGAGGGAAAAAGATATAGAACTTAGAAGTGACATTCATTTTAGTATTAAGAGAGAAACAATGGTGGATACAGAAAGGGGATCTCAACCTCTGTTGGAAGAAACAAATGAAAATTTCTTATAACACAAACCTACAGGAAAAAATAGAAAATATAAGAAGCTTAATATTCATGTAGTCAATTGCTTGCATGCAAATCAAAATGTCACATGCATGTTTTTTTTATAAGGGTAAAGATAGGATTTTGAAAGGACCCGCCCCTGACCCTTTTCAACAAAGATAGATAACAAGGCCAAAAAATTCCAGTCAAACAACAAGGAGCAAAATCAAAAAACCAGTGGCACAGAGATTGCAATAAAACAGCAATTTTAGACAAAGGTACAGAGCACAACAAGCATACACAGCTTTTCATTTAGACTATTTTTTGGTTCTTATTAGTTAAAAGTTATTTTCTTTCTTGCACTTATTAAAACTTTGTTACATGTCCCTTAATGTACTTGTGGGATTCAATTCCTTTTCTGATAATACACTATTTTTACCTTTATGAAAACAATTCTTTGGAAATTTAGGTTGCAGGGTATATGTTTTAACCAACAGTATGTGTAACCAATTAATTCCTTGGCTGGATCAAGTAGAAGTGATACTTGGATCTCATTTAGAAGCATCCATTCTTTATAAAACATAGACTTCCTCTAAAGACATAATTCCTTTCTTCTTCTGCACCGAATATTACCAAGAGTCCATTGGGAAGAAGTCAGATTTCCATTCCTATTTTCCTTTTGGATTCATTTTCTGAAGGCCACTGACCCATCATATTTTCTATTGGAGACATCTTTAATAGAAATTGAATTCGGGTAAGATAACTGAGTCTTCAGTTTCTAACTCCAAGTCTTCTAGGCATTTAATTTGCTTCCCTTATCCATGCATGATTATTATTTAATTTCATTCCTTGTGCCTGTCCCTCACCCCACGCCCACTACCAGGTTTTCCACTTTACTCTTATCATTCCCAATCTCTAAAACTCCGAATCATTCATCTGGTTTCTTTCCAATTTTCTTATTAGAACTTGGATGTCTCCTAAATGCCCATCCCCAGGCCAGGCCACTTGGCATTCCAATCACTGAGGCAATGCCCTACTATATAAGATGTATCCTCTCCTTGTGTTTTCTTTCTTCTACTTCCAATGTCCATCTACCATGTATATCGATGTATTCTGTACAAATAACATGCCAAAAGTTCCATCAAAATAAAATGTGTTCTTCCTTCCAATCCATTCATACACTGTATCATATAAAAGGGGAAATTCCACTCTCCAAAGGCAAGGACTATATAGAAAGATTTCACTTTTTGGAGAGGATCATATAGGAGATATGGTTACATGCTATTAGGTTAAAAGCCACATATTATCAAAGTTTTCAATAGTGACATGTTTATAGCGGATGTTGTCAAATGTTGAGGAGTTTGGCTATAGTACCAATGGAGGAAAAGAAACCAAGGTACAGGTCAGAAGGACATCTCAGCCTGAAATCCACATTAGAGAGACCTTAGCCCAGCAGGATGATCCACTGATCTAGGTATACCTACAAAGGACAATTTTGTAAAATCTTGCCAATGTGATCTAAGAAAGAGTCTCAGGCACAAAGTTCATATACACAAAGTGTTTTATATGCAGTGACTTTCTCATGTACCATAGATTATGAGATTAACAGCAGAAGCACTCTCTTATTTGTATGAATTTCATATGTGAGAAGAAGATGTGCTAGTAATTATATTAGTTTTGGGCCTTGGCACACTCCTTGACTTTTATCAATTTATCCTATTCTGTGCTAAAATTGAAATTTTCATGCAGTGGAATGCCAACATCCTTGACTCACTTTTGAAGAGGGCTGACCATTGTGCATATTTTTTAGTTTTAACATTTGATTGGAAGATTCAGTTTTTATCAAAAAAGAAGAGGAAGAAGAAGAGACTCCTGACTGCCACTTATAATTCTGTTCTAGGATGCCAGGGTTGTGCCTAGTCCACAATTCTCTCATAATTTTCCAGTTGTCTCTTTCACCCGTATTTGTCTTGTTGAATCCTATGGCAAATCTCTACATTTCCCAATCACTCACTTGCTTCCCTGTTCTAGGATGCCAGGGTTGTGCCTAGTCCACAATTCTCTCATGATTTTCCACTTAAGTTGTCTCTTTCACCCTTATTAGTCTTGTTGAATCCTATGTCAAATCTCTACATTTCCCAATCACTCGCTTCCCTGCCATCTAGCAGTGAAATCATAAACCACATTTATTAGAATTACAATTGGGGTATTTTTTAAATTTCATTTTGCTAGATAAGAGAAGGTTTTTAGTGGACCACCTACCTAAAGAAAAATTGCATATATGCCAAACAATAAGGGCTGTGTGTGGGTGTGTGGGGGTGTGTCTGTGTGTGTGTCTGTATGTATGTATGTATACCAGCCAGAAAATATTTAACATTACCAACATTTCAGTCTACCACATCCAGCTTTTCAATATAATACCACCATATTTCAAGCCACGTCCCACTGTCTTTTGCTGCTTGTATACAGCTTGACAGAGAGCCAGTTGCAAAAGAATTTGTACGGTTAACAGATACTGAGATTGTCAAATACAAAACTAGACTTAATTCCATATGTTAGGAGTATCAGGAGTTTAGTAAATTTCCCACTTTTTAATTTCTTCGGACTCTTGCCAATCATTATATGGAAATAACAAATAGCATTTATTGGCAAGATAATTTATGGAAAATGTCACTTGAAAATGCTTGAATGCTCTGTGAGTGTTTGACAACAGCTATCATAATCAGAAATTCAGAATACATACTCTAATTTAAAAATACCACTCAACCATGCTCTCAACTTTCAATGTTGAAAAAAATCAGACTGCTTGATGAAGCGTTTGATGGTAGTTAAACATTTTATTAAACCAATTGAAAACAAACCAACTAGTCCAATAAAACAAAAGTCTGAGATGGAAAACTATCCTCGTAGAAATTGATCACTGACTAACAACTGAATAAATGTGTCTTCTCACAACAATGCTTGCAGCAAGCAATTCAAAGTGCTTATTACGAAAGTCCATGATGTTCCCACAATATCTGAGGAAGGCAAACGAAAGTTCTCAAGGTAGAAAAGTCACTCATCTTCCACATAAATGCTGGAAAGCACACTAGTATGAAGCACCTAACATAGTTTGCATTTGTCAATATATGTAACCAGTCATGCTGAATCATGGATGAAATAGGACTTCGAACAGGATCTATTCATACGCTCAACCGTGCTATATATATATATAGTGCAGAATGCCCAGAACAAACTGGAACACATCAATGGTGTAGATATGCAAAGTATCCAAAAAAGAAGGTACCCAAAATTAATTAGAAAAGATTTGAAAGCAAAAAAGTATCAGATGATAGGTTTGCTATAACCTAGTACTAGAATAAGAAAGGGGATTTTCATTTTTAATATCGTACGTTTTGAGGGATAATATATCTTACTAGGCGTCACTTAAAAAAACCAGAAATACCCAAGTAAAGACACGATTCGGTTCGATTGCAGACGAAACAAACGCCTTAAAAAGTGATGGGGAATGTTCAAGCATTGAATAATGAGGACAAAAGATATAGTAAGTTTATTTTCCTTAAAAAAACAGAAGCCCAATTGTCAAACATGCTCAGATACCAATATAATTTATTTAATATTTAATATATGCTTGCACAAAAGTTAATTTGTCGCACATTCCACATTTTAAAGTATTTAACAAGTCACAGAAATATATGATCTGGAACAAACTACTAGATATCGACATTGCTTTTAATGTTGTAGCGTTCATTGATCGAAAACTACGAAACGTGGCTTCTGAGACAAACTGAAGTTCAATAATTAACTAAGGCTCAGGGGAAAGTGGAACCAGTTCACAACTAGGGAGATAATTTCTGTGAAAAAACATAATCAAAACTTAAATAGTGATCCCATGAAGAGAATTTTGTAAAACCCAAATCAAACGGGGTCGGAGGAGAGTCACCAATACACACCTAATGCAAATGGAGATCATTTATGTGACACAACATAATCAAAACTTCGAAGTGCTCACCATGAACTGGATTTTGTAAAACCCAAATCAAAGACATAAAACAGAGGACGCGATAACGAGATTAGCATACCAAGAGCGGCCATCTGCGCTTTTTTACCAGATCCTTTCTTATCTGGTGAAACTGGTGATGATGGAAGACCCATTGGTCCAAATCCATCAGCAGTGGTGCCATACTTTCGAGGTCTCCCTCTCTTTCTCTTGAAGCTGTCTGGCACAACCATTCCAATTCCTATGCCTGCTCTTTCGCTAACTGCGGGAGAAAACATTGGACTTGGATTTTTGCATTCTGAGTAGAAAGGAGAAGGGGAAGAGGCGGTATCATTATGGGTATTGGTATTGTTATTGGAAATGCTGATAGGCTGCTCCAGGCTCACCATGGTTCTCTCACAGCCTACTCTGTACACAGCATTTGTGCAAGGATTCAGCTTATCGTCATTGCTATTGGGATTGTGATTATGATTGGAAGGAATGAAGTTTCTGTGATAGTAGGGAGTGGATTCTACGCCTTCCATTCATGAAACTCGGAGAGAAATTCGTCGCTTGTGGTAGATTGTTTTGAATGTGGGTGTGATATTTTTCGTTTGTGAAGTACAATCAGTGTAACTGGGGGTTGAGGGAAATAGTTGGGCAGCTGCATGTATGTATGTACGACAATGTAGTCAAGAGTAATACAGCGTCTCAGACAAATTTGGTAGACTCTGAGCATGCCATTCCCATTTGGGTAGGAGAATTCGAGGAGGTGAGGATGAGAGAAATTTTATAGGTGGCAATTGAGGTGGTGGCATTAGAAGGGACAGGATGGTGTGTCTCCATCTTAATCATGGGAGGCAATGAAGGCATGGCCCTTAATCATCCTTCCATGGTGATGCGAGGTTATTTTCTCATTAGTTAGGTACGTGGGTGTTTATTCAAAATAATTGTTTTTTATTTTTTATAATAATTAGTTTTCAGATGTGGCTTTTGGGTTTTTTTGAAGTCTTTTACATTATACAATGATGCTATTGGTGGAATGAGATTGCAATTGTACTGTAACATTTTACGTAGAAATTAGAAGAAATAGATTATTTTATAGTTCATGGAGCAATGTATGGCATATGGAAGCAATTCTTTTATAATGTATGATGTAAGGCTATAGATGACTTAAAATGTAGCCAATTCTTTTTATAGTCTACGATGTAGATTTACACATTTATAATGTACTCTATATACGAGGCAAGTTGATAGTTCATATTATAGATTTATAGATCGGCTTACAACATATAGCATGTAATTCCTTTTATATTACATGATATGAGTTTATATATACTTATATTGTATGGTGCATTCTATGTAAGAGCTATTTCATTTATAGTCTACGATATGGGTTATATGGCTTACAAAGTATAGTGTATTTCATGTAGAAAGCAATTTTTTCTTATAGACTGTAATAGTTTATGTTAAGGAGACAATTATGCTACAAATGATGTGCAGATAATATTCTATGGGAATTTGAACTCCTTGACTATTTTTCATCTTATTTTTATAAACTTTTATTTGGAGCTTGATAATTTCTTTATAATAATATTAATCATTCATTTATTAATTTTTTTTATATGCAAATAATAATTAACGTATATATAAGATATTGAAATTGGTAGTGATTATATATTTGAAATATGATAGTTTATATCTCATGTTTGATATAAAGAGTTAATAGAATAATTTTAAAAGCTAAATAAATGTGTATAGTAAAATTAATAAAATTGTGTGTGTATATGTGTGTGTCCATCAAAATGTTGGATTTGAATAAAGTTGTGAAGATGATGGAAAGCTTGGAGATAGGGATAACTTTAAGAAACCCCTCCAGGAAAAAATGCTTAAAATGCTGGTGAATCCAACATTTTATGGGTGGGAAAATTTTCATGTCGAGGGTGATTTTTTTGTTCCATGTAGGGAAACAAAATATTATATGTTGACTATTTTTTTTTGCCCTAACAAAAATCATTTAAACGTGGCGAATTAAAAAAAATTCTTGCTGGTAGGTAAATAAATGATGGTTTTTTTTTCTTGCCAAAAATGGGTTTGTAATATCAAAGGCGAATTACTTATTTTGTAGAAAAATGAATAATAATGGTCTTGGCTAATCTTTAGTGGTAAACTGAAAAATTGTTTAATCTGAAAGCGAATTTGCAAGTGTGTTGGCTAGTGACCTTTAAGGTTTTATGGTTGCCAAAGTACACTGACTAGTGTACTACCTATTATTAATAACGTCGGTGTCATCATTACCAACTTGGCTACTGTCACTTCGGTATCGTTAATACATTAGTTTTATCAACTGTTGATTAAATAGAGATCAACAACAAAAGATGCATTTTGGGGCCAGCTGCTTGAAAAGACCGAGAGCCGCATGAAATTCTCTGGAATGGAGACACGTGGCAAGTTTTGCACGAAAACTATTAATTGGAATGTAGTGAACATCGTATCAAGATTAAAATCATAAATGTCGTATTGACAATTACAATAATTACATTCCAATTACAGCTAGTTTGGCGGGCACTCTGACTATCAAACATAAATGTGAGTACATTTCCCACGCTTGTAAATTAATAGGAATATGAAAACAAAAGATATGAAAGATCGAGAATAATTTAATGCAGTTGCTATTAAAGAGTCTCTCCAATTCCTCTTTCACTATCATTTCTCAAATTCTCAATTTGGTTTGTAGAGTTTCTTAGTTTGCAGAGTTTCTTAGGTTTGTAATTCTCATGGATACACCAATTCAGTTAAAATATACCACAATGGGTCTGCAAAAGCTCTTTTTGGGCATGATACTTAAGGATGTCCTAGTAATGGTTTGCAAGGAAGATGCCACAAGTCTTTTTTTTCACTATGCTTTGTTCATGGTCCTCGACCATGAATTCTTAAAAAATGAGAAGAGGTATTGTGTGTCCACAAATATTACCTCCCACTTCATCATGTCTCTTCTCAACCTTGGAGGCAACCAAGTAGGCATTTTGATGCTTCTATGTAACATTTTTAAGGAAATATTTTTAGAAGACGACATCAAAATTCTTGTATTGGTCAAGTAGGTACCGGGGTCGGGCATTGGCATCCCTTTTGTAGACATAGCAGACAAGTGTTGGGAGCAAGGCATAGGGAGCATTGTATAGAAGCATCCCTTCCTACTCGACATGAATGAACATTAATTGACTCGCCATCGGAAGTGGACACGGCTTGGGAGGGATTTTCTATAGAAGTGGTTGCTGTTGGATGACATCAACAACACTGACTTTATATGGTTGCACGAGTTTAGTGACATTATCATCTCCAAGAGATATTTATGGAGGGACTTGAAGACCTTTCTGGTTGAAGGCTTCAAGCCCTCAGCCTACTAATGCTCCCCATTCCCTATTCCTTGTTCCATGTTTCCTATTTCCTTGACCCTTGCCCTTTGGGTGAAACAATGTTTTTAAGATATTTGTTTTTGGTAAAAATAATAAGTAGTTACTTTGGATTGGGCCTTGCCCTTGAATGTAAATTATAGAGTAGTAAAATCAGGTTGATTTAATCAGTTATTTTGAATATCTATGTTATGAATCTGTATATTGTACAATCTCAAATATAATCAATGAAAATAATAGTTTTTGGCTTCTCAATTTGTTGTTCCTGTTAGTCTGTGACTGTTTTTGGCTTCTCAATGCACTATTCAAATGTTAGTCTACGACTCTGTTATAAAAAATTAACTGTTACAAAGTTAGAAACAAAAAAAAGTTTCAACAATCCTTTTATAGTTTCATATTTGTTTAATAATTTATAGTAAAAAATTGTTCAATTGAAAATTATCTCATAAAAATTTGTAATATGTATATGTATGGCCTGTAAATTTTAAAACCTATACATTTTGATAATATATGAACGCAAGGACCAGGGCCATGCAAGTTATATAATAATAATTATTTGTTATTATAATTTGTAAATTTATAGTTAATAGTTATAATAGTTTTAACTATTATTAATTTATTTTAAAATATTAAATAAATAAAAAATAGTTTGTCAAAGTTAAACTTATGATACATGTAACATCATGATACATGATCGTGCATTTTAAATTGTATAAATAATATTGAAATTTGATTTGAAAATAAAAAAGTTCAAATTATAACTTATATATAAATGTTCATATAAAATATTGAATATTAATTTATTGATTCATTACTTCCTATTTTCAAATCTAAATTTATTTAAATATCATGATCATCATAATATTTTTAATTTTGTATCATCTTTTGAATTAAATAAAAAAATGTCATGGTTATTAAAATTTGAATTAAGCTATCATTATCAAGTTAAAGCAATTTAGCAATATCTGAATTATTTTTAATTAACTAAAAATGCTATGATTATTAAATTAAGTTATCATAATCAAGCAATTATTGATCAATGAATGATTACAAGTTACAAATTATAATTTTATATTTTTGAAAATTTGATGTTTCATTAATTTTACATGTTTAATTTTATTCTAATCCAAATTAGGGATTTTGGAAATTTTCAAAAAATTCAAATAATTTGTATGTTTTAACTAAATAATTTAGTTAAAATGTGTGCAACTAGTTACTACACTTTGTGATTTAAATTTAAATTTGCATTGTGCAACAATAAGATAAATTATAATTTAATATTTGTTATGCAAAAGGTTTAACGAATTGATTTGGATCGTTTAATGAATGATAGATCAACGATCGTAGCTCTATTTCGGGCCAAATTTTAAAAGATCTAAGTTAAATTCTATTTCTACCCAAAATCAAGACACATGTACTCTAAGATTCTTTCTTATAGTTATGTTTGACCATTGACTAAGAGAAAGATCAAAAATCCAAGATGAATTTCAAATCACTTTGGGGAATATTTTTCCATGTGCCTAGATTCATCTAGAATCATAACACGTCTGGTCATTGCAATGCTCAATTCAATATCAATTATTATGTTTAGTCTTTGTTATTAGTTAATCGCGGTTGTTAAGTAAAAGAAAGATTGATGACCCAAGATGAATTTTAGTTAAATTTTGGGAATGTTATCATTGTTGTCAAGAAACATTTAGAATCGTGACATGTATCAAGGACACATGTCTGTGACAAGTGTCATGATTCCAGATGACTCTTGACAAAAACAATAACATTCCACAAATTGACCTGAAAATCACATTGGACAGGGGCCATTAATTATTAAGTTAATTTTTTATTATTTAATTATTTAAAATATACAAAATTGAAATATATTATGTAATTAATTATTAATTTTTATTATTATAATTATGTACATTGTTGATGATAGTAGCTTACATGTACATTATATACAGTATAGTACTGTAAACCATTAATTACTTATGTATTAACTTTTAACTATTAAAATTTTACTTTTATGTTTTTAGACTATGAAGTTTAGAGTTCTCGAAAGATCAATACCGTAGGGTTTTCAAATTTCAACTTTTCAAAGACTGTGATTGAATTCCATTTTTTGTTTTGAAGATTGAAGGTCTAAAACTTGAGTATCACAGGACAACAAAATTATCTGAGTATCTGCTAGCATCAGTATTATTGAATCTTAGATCTTGATTCTAAGTATTTAAATTTTTTTAAAAAAATTGAAGTGCAATTGCAGCAATAGAAATTTTATTGTCTTATGTTTATGCTTTATATTTGTTTTAATTAGGGCTTGAAGAAGAATTTTTTGTACTAACTAGTAGTAGGCATGGGAAAAACAAAGTCAAAAACCTCTAGTATGAGTGCAAAAAAAAAGGAAAAGAAAGACATTATAGAACTTAGGAAAGTGTTACAAACCTCAGGTTTCACCAATGAATATCATCATATTTTTTATCTTGTTATCCATGGAGATTTGGAATCATGGAAATTATACATTTATTTTTTATAAGTGGAAAGATCCACATAAAGGGGATAAATTATTTTAAATATAACAAAAGTATTAATGCACATACAAATAAACTAGCTGCTTTGGTTAGTAGATTAGCAAACCTCATTATACCTGAAGTATTCCCTTGCCCTAAAATTATAGTGATATGCACTCATAACTATGATGAAAATAGAAAGACAATTGTAAACCAAAACACTAAGGAGGAAAGTTTATCCATAACTGGGAGTGAATTTTTCACTCTGTTAGACCTAGGGCTAGGATTTAAACCAAAAATCTTTAACAAGTTCATTGAGTTGGATAAACTAGCACAGGCTTATGAAAAATTGGATAGAGTTTTTCAAGATTCATATATTAAGGGTTTAATAAACTCAGATTCATCTACTGATCATATGAGTGTTACTCTTGCACTAGACATAGACCATAAGCCTCCTTATCAGTATGATATTTTTGTGCCATGGGTTCACAATATTATTTTTTTGTTATCATTTTGTCTGGAATTGGATAGTAACAAGGAAGTGGGGGTCAATGTTCGTGAAATTATTTATAATATCCATTGTCGATGTCAATCAATTGAGAAGGTAGAAGTAAGATATAATTATGTTCAACGCATTGTTGAATCTATGCAAGAACAATTACTAATTATTAAACAAAGTACAAATAAAAATAAGATGAAAACATTTAGGTTCACAAGTTACTTGTGCTACCTTCTTTTAGTAAAGAAACATCGAATATTTCAAATTGAGAACACCAAGCTTAATATTGAGGTCTATAAGTTTGATGAGAAAACCTAGAAGAAATTAGAGACTCCAAGCCCAGTATATAAGTGGACACATAAGATGAGGATAACTGGTAACAATAATAACTACATCCATTTTGTAGACTTCTTTTTAGTACCTATTTACCAAAAAATCATAGGCACTTTGATACCTATATTGCCCGTGTCTTATAAAGATTGCATTCAAGTGGAAAGTCAAATTCAATTGGATGATTGGTTCTTCATGGAAGACTACATTGTGTTAAGGTTTTACGGTTCAATGATTGAAGCGTGCAAACTTCTAATGCATGTTATAGAAAGGGTTTTTGCATTGGAATATGTATGATAGATGGAAAGCACAAATGAAATTTTCAGTTGATAACAAAAGAAAATGGCATTTCCTTCCTTGCCTTTCACAATTGGAGGCCTCACATTTGAGAGAAAGGCTTTCAAATTGGCAAATGAATTGGTAAATTTTTTTAGTTTTGATTTTGTCGGTCACTAGAATTATGATCCATTGAACATGTAATAAAAACAAGACTTATTGCTAATGGGAACTCTGCAAGCAAATATCAACATTAGGATATGTCATTGATAGAAAAATTTTAAAAACATAGATTTGTGGAATGAGGTTAAGAAAGAGATGGAGAAACATGCAACAAAGAATAACATTTCAATGCAAGAATTTTCAGCCCAAATTATGACATTGCACATATCAAAGTCACATAAATCAAAGCCTCTAACATACTTAAATCTCTACAAGAAAGCATCTCAACCTTCTAAGAGTTCTATGTTGAAAGCAATTAAAGAGGCATGTAGATTTGGATTATGATGTCAAACCAAAATGAATGATTTTTGGAAAATGAGGCAAAACTTGGATGAACCAAAGAGCTCAGAAACTTTTGAGGAAATTGATGAGGATGAACTTTTTAGCAATTATTGGAATAAAGAGCATCCATCTATAGTATATCAATTTGGCACTTGCAATGACAGTGATAGTCAAAGATAGAAGAACCCCAACTTTGATTTAGACATTCAAGGTACTCAGGATCCTAGGTCAACCAAGCATATTGTTAAACTTCAAATGAGTGATTCTATTAAACACGCATATTGTAAAGGGGCAACTATGATATAAAACATGGTTTATGCAGGTATAAGGCCCATTGGTGCAAGTGGTGAAGGGATTTGGAATCCAATTGTAGTACCAAACCCACCCAAAAGTGGAAGTAAACCGGTCATTGGAATCTTCGATGAGATTGAAGATGATTCATGTAGAAAGGGGGAAAAAATTATACTTATAGTCCTGAAGATCATCCCAAGACAATTTTTTTTAAATCTTCAAATCCAATTGAATTTGATCCCACTGGCACTTGCACTAGCACCAGCATGGGTGGACCTTATGAAAAAAAGAAAAAAATTATGACAATTACAATGCAAGCAATGCTAGTAATTACTTCACCAATGTATGCACTAGTAGCTTCTGGAAAAAACCTTAAAAATAGTCTTAAAACACCAAGATTTGGAATGGGTCATCTTCAGATTTTTGGCAATCCTCAAAATACAATTGCAGGTGGAGTAAGTGTACCTAGAGTTAGAGGAGCAGACAACAATACAACTGATAATTCACCTTTTAAACACTCAATTGTGTCAACAAACCCAAATTTTAGTTTAAATGACTTTTCAACGAAGTTTGATCAGACAAGTAAAAGAAATAGGAAAATTATGAAGACATTGAAAAGTGATGCAGTTGTTAAACATTAGGGTTCTAGTAACAGTATATTTCCAAAATATGATCCAAACACTGAAATGATGAACTTTATGGCTATTATGTGCCTAGCTACAGATAATAATCCACCAAAAAATATAATAAATTGTAATGATGTACAAGTTACCAGTCTTCAAATAGATTTCTCAAAAGTGAAAAATATTGACAAAATCAATATATAAAAGAAAGCAACAAAATGGTCTACTCTACATTTCTAAAAGTAGAGAGGGAAAACAAAAGGCTTGCAAAGAAAATCGAAAAGTTATAGGTAAACCTTAATAATGTGAAGGCCAAGGAGAAAGCAACAGATAATAGGCTCAAAAAATTGCAAAATAGGACAATGAATTCTTCTTCTATGGAGGCAATTGTCCAGCAAGTAAAGATGAATGAACAACTGAAAAATATGACTAAAGAATTGAATGAGTGCAAAAAAGGATTTGAGAATGAAAAAGCCTATACTACACAATTGTTCAAATCTATAGAGAATAGTGCACAGGTAAATAATAAATTAAAAACTGACTTGGACTATGTTGTCAAGGAAAATAATAATTGGAAGATTAATCTGGAGAATGAAAGGAAAAATTTCTCATGCACTGAAAATACAATCCATAACGTGAAGATGGCATTGGAGAATCAAAAGAAAAATGAGGAGTCTAATGCAAGGATAATTCATAATTTGCGGAAGGAATTGGGGAATGAGAAGAAAAAAGAGGAGTCTAGTGCAAATGAAATCCACTATTTGAAGAAGTAATTGGAGAATATGAAGAAAAAAGAGGAGTCAACCACAAAGATATTCCTTGATTTGAAGAAGGAATTGGAGAATGGGAAGATAACAGAGTCTAATCATAGTGCAACTACAAACACAATCCACCATATGAAGAAGGAATTGGAGAATGCAAAGAAAAAAAGAGGAGTCAACTGTAAAGAAAATCCTTGATTTGAAGAAGGAATTAGATAACACAAAGAAAGAGGAGTCTACTCATACTGCAAACATACTCTATGATTTGAAGAAGGAATTGGATAATGCGAAGAAAAAAGAGGAGTCTACTATGAAGAAAATCAATGATTTGAAAAGGAAACCCAAGGATGAGAAGAAAAAAGAGGTAACTATTGCAAAGAAAATCCAAGATTTGAAGAAGGAATTGGAGGATGAGAGCAAAATAGCAACTAATTGGCAAGGGAAAGTAGAGGAAATATGGAAAAAGAGTGAAATGGAGATGTCTGAAAAGAAGAAAAACACTAAGAATGCAATTGCACAAAATATAACTACATCTTTCGAAGACCATCATGTCAAAGATAATATAATAAACATGGTTAAGTTTAATAAACAAGAAAATTGGGAGAAACTAATGCAGAACGATGATAGCTTGTTTGAATGGCTTGATTTAAATAACAATATTAGAGATTTCTTTAAAAATGTTAAAAAATATGTTGAGGATAAAAAATATCTTCACCACTTTTTTCTTAGAAAATATTATAAAATAAATTTTGAATAAAGTACAGAGATCCAGTGACAGGGATTTGGTAAACCAAGGAATAAACAACCACTATGATGCCTCTGAAATGACCTTAGTTGTCTATCAAAATTGTGAAAAATTAATGGAAATAGATGAAGCTATTAAATCTACTTCCAAAGACTTGATGAAGATGAATGATAACATACTTCACTTGCTCAATGTTGGATTACCAAATCTAGCTGATTCAGACCCAAAATTCATTAGGAAAGAAGATTACATGAAACAGTTGCACAACATCATGAACTCTAATTTAGGCAACTTGCTTGAGGAAACCACTCCAAAATGAATTACAAGTTGCATCAAGCCACTATCAACAATGAATACAGTTATAGATAAATTTCTCGATTCATATAAAAATATCTCTTCGAACTATTCACTGTTGATGAGGTTACAACTATTTATGTACAACCTAAAAAAATAGAGCTTCCAAATGATGTAGAATGGATCATCCTAAAGAACATCATTGGATTTGGGTCATCTACTCAATCTGTTAATGTCAGTCATAGCACTAACAAGTAACATCTTAGTAAGTGATAGTAGTATAATCATTTTGTTACTTGTTGATCTTTAATTTCAAATTTTGGATTTAATTTCAACATTTTTTAATGTTAATTACTATAGGAATCAAGATCCAGCCTATCAGGATAGCTGGATAGCCAAGCCTACTAGTATTACTTAGAGAAGGTGGAAAAAGTTTCCCTACTCCTACTTGGAAAAATTGTACAATTAACAATGTAGCAATGTGATTGTACACACATAATGTAGTATTAATCTAATTATATATACAATTACAAAGTGACCTATAGCTATTGTTGCTCCCTTATATTTGTAAAAGGGAATTTGGGGTCATTGACTCGTTTGCAAATGGTTTTAATATTCTATTTTTCTAGACTTTATATTTGTATAATTGTTTTTAATTGTTAAATGTATTATGTTACATGTTGATTTATAAATTATAATACAATTTTTTTTAAAGAAAGTTTATTTTGTAAAATGCATTATGTTACAATTTCTTTAAAAAACTAGAATTAATGAAAATCTAAAAATGTCTAAAAACTAGAATGAATGAAAATATCAAGTTCAACATGTATAAAAATTGGAATCAATGAAAATCTCAACATATATAAAACTAGAATCAATGAAAATCTCAACATGTATAGACTCTAAAATCTAGTTTCAATGAAAAAATCAACATGTAGCATCAATACGTTTAAAAATAATTTAAGCATCTATAATAGGATAGTGAATGAAGGGTATAAATTAATTCTTACAAACATTAGTAATTAGTAGATAGAGTCTTAGACATTGGTAAGATCAGATCACATAAATTAATTTAAATTGAAATTGGTAAAACCAAAGCTACTATCCGACTACTTGACTAGTTGTCACTCTAGCTAGATGGCTTATTATCATTATCATCAGAATCCTCCTCACTTATTTCATATAACATTTGATTGTTCATTGTGTTTTCTTCAGATTCACTATTAGTATGCATGTCAAAGTCAACTTCATCATCATTGCTTCCAATATCAGGACATGAACCATTGTTGCCACCACTGCTATTGCCACTTGGGTTTGAAATGTTGGTCATCCCTCTTCTTTGAGTTTAATTTCTCCAAATGCTAAGAGCCCTATCATAAGGGAAACTATCTACCTCATACTTGGAATTATAGAGCTCAAACAATTATTCAATTTTTTGTCTAATTTGTTTCTAACCTTTGACTTCAGGAAGTCCAAAGTACTAAAAACCCTCTCATCCTCTTCTGAACCCAATATCATTGTCAAACATAAATTGATAAGCTTGAAATATTCTAGTATTTACTCTCTCAATTGATTGCTCTGAGCAAGGTTTTTCCAAATCTTTATTACCACTACCTCTTCATTTGGATTCTCCATAAAATTATATTGTTTACTCACTATGTTTGCAAAAGAATATGATTGATCTCTCAATCAAGATTCATCTAAAATTCTATTTGTATTTACAACATTGATACCTTAGTTTTGCAAAATGCTTAATCAAAGTTGTCATCCTTCTTTGAAAATCACTTAGATGGTTTAAAGACCAATATTGAGGAAAAACAATAGACATTGCTTTGAGCATGTAATGCCTCTTGTGTTTGCAATTTGTACCTTGTTATATTTTGATCCAAGAGATACTTGTACTCATGTTATTATTTTTGAATTTGAGATGACTTATGGGTCAGATGGTATACTTTGATTTTAGTATCATAGATGCTATACTGCTATGTTGTTTAGTTTATCATGTTTGCATGTTGATGCCATTTTGAGATGACAATAGGTATATGATGATATCTGGTTATCTAGTATTTGGAAATATCTTTGATTCTATTATCTAATGGATTTTATGCTATGTATATTTACTTCATTATTGCTTCATTATGTTTTATGCGAATGTGAGTGATGTAAATGGATTATATTAGTATAATTGATTAAATGGTTAAATTAGGTATTTAATGCATTTACTGCTTCAACTATGATATTATATGCAATTGCACTTGATCGTGCGTTTTAGTGTGCAGGATTTATATCCCTAGTAGTGGCACATGGATTTAGTGATTCAGTTGTTCATATTTGCCAATGTCATCCCTATATGGTTGATGTATCCTTATTTAATTATTTAAATTGAACTTTTTGGTGATTATCAAATCTGAACTCATTTACAGTATGTGATTTGACCAATGGGCACGTCTATGCATTTAGATATTAGCATTGTTGCGAAAGTTGTAAAGTAAATTTTTGTGATTTTGGCTTTTCAAGCTTTAAATTTTATTAAATTTAATTTCTGATAGATTTTCCATAGATGAATTCCTATTACTAGGGATAGCTTGTTTTCCTTTGGGTGGATTCAGAGTCTAGCTAGTCTAACCGGCTATTTCCCTTGATCAATTATTGACTCAAACAGTGAATAAGTATTGAAAGAGGAATTTAATTCCTCACTTCTCACTTTTGCAAATTACAAAATTGAGAGCTTTTTTGAGAATCCTCTTCTTGAGGATCACATTTCTATTCATTGTGAGAGTTGTAGGTGTGACATCTTTGCGAGGTTAGTCTCATTGGATCTGGCTTGGGGAGACCTTGTTGTGTCGTAATTTTTGGTGTTGCTACAGGTTATTTATTTTATTGTGTTGTTTCCTGTTTCAGCCCATTTTGCTATCAAGTAGGGCTCTCATGTTTTCTTGTTTCAACTTAGTTTCTAGTAGTTGTATGTTAGGAGGTTGAGAACTAGTATTCCCCTCCATTTTTGTTTGTTAGTTTTGCCTGGTTAGTCGGGTATGAACGTTTTTCCAATTTTTGAGATGAGGGTTTGGGGTTTCACACTGTTATCCTAGTCATTTTTTCATATGGTGTCCGAACCTATTTTTTATTGGATTTTCGTGACTTTTGTGCCCAAAGATCAAATAGGTTTTAATTTTGAAGTTTTCCAATTTTTGGGTTTTTACCTCATTTTTGCATACCATCGTATTTTCTTAGGTTTTCTTGGTATTATGTTGGTCATGACCTGGATCATTTGCTAGGATTCCAATGAGATCATTGTCTCACTTCTATGTTGTATTGGGATGTGTGTCGCATCTGTCCTCTCGAGCTTGTTTTTGGTCGAGTGATATTTTTCTTATGTTCTCGTCCAGTCCTTATGTTATGATCTTCATGATGGTGGTGTGTCACAGATGAGAAAGTACACGTGCAATTTTTAGGTGACTTGTGAGGCTCGATCTTCCATGGTTTTCTGGAAGTTTGACCATTTTGGATTGGGTTGGGAATGTGCATGCCTATGGGCACTCATTGTTGGATGAGCATGGGTAGGGTAGCATATGGAGGGGACTTCTATCTCTGTAGCCTGGTATCCATGCCCAATGCATTTGTGTGCAAAAGTTTTAATCAATGATAACTAAATAAAATACTAGGTGGTTATAAACCTAAGATAATAAAAGGATTATGGATTTTTGCTCCTTCCATTGGGAAATGAGAGCTGCCAATATTAACTTGGCCTATTCGATGCTAAGTGACTCTCTATGATGTCAGCCCCTACATAGTACCCCATTGAGTGTTTGACCATGACATGTAGCACTTTCATTATCTAATGTTCTTGGTTTCCTTCATCAATATTGTCTGGCGTGAGTGTTAGCCATGGACATTTTTATTTATGTGTGTTTGTGGTTGGATCATTATCTCTATCAGCATGGTGGGAGTGGACCTACAGGTTCCACGTGGTTGGGAGGCATAGCTACCTTCACCACTACTGGGGACCAGTGTATAGAGATAGTCTATTATTCCAATGCGACCGTTTCTTGTTGTTTTACTTGGTACTTCAAGTTTTGAAGTATGTTATCTTGTGACTTATGCTTTCATTGGGATGCTTGGATATCATATTTAGATGATGTTTGTTTATTTGACACATTCTAGTACTATGATGTTTAGCACATGATTAAATGATGAGCTTGATTATTTGGAATATCTAATGCTTTTCTTTTAGCATGTTAGATTTCCTTATTCTTATGTTGTAATACATTTTAGTAGTGATGTCCTTATAAGATAGCTCTGACAATCTGGTTGGTAGTTTGGGATGTTGTGTGCGGGGGATGGCTAGGACCTTCGAGGTCTCATGATGCTATTATTGTTGGGAGGAACCACACTTGAGTTTTGTTATTCTTGTACATTGTGATGTTGCTTCTGTATACTGCGATGTTACTTTCAGTACGTTCTTTTATTCCTATGTTTTAGATGGTAGTTGTAGTTTCTATTTTACATTTTAGTGTTTGAGTATCCATGCCTCGACTTGTGAATCAGGTACTCCCTAGTATGGAGGAACTTCATTTCTTAGGTTTTTATCTTAATTTTTTATGGCTTGTTGTTTTGGATCCTCATGCAAAATTGTACTTTCTCACGTGAGAGTGCAAAAGTTCATGTAGTGTGCTAGGTTTTCTCATCCAGCTCTTGGTACTTCCTCATGCAAAACCGTTGACCAATTATGGGTGTTTTGTTGTTGGGCCAAGTATTTTCTCACACCATTTGGTGTATTTCCTCATGTGAAAGGTAGTTTCTCGCATGGCATGTTGTACTTTCTTGTGCAAAAAATCTATCTATTATTGTGCTTATACAAAAAATAGGGGCATCTCCACTGGTTTTTAGGGAACACAATTTGGTGTTTTAAGTACCCTTTAGGTTTGTTTAATTTTCCATGCTTTGACATATCTAAGATTCTTTGTTCTATTATCATCTTTGGTCTTTATTTCTTTGTTTGTGTGTGTATGTTTGGTAGTGGCATTTGGAGAGTCATTGGTTGTCAAGATTGTGGTTAAAGTCTTCCATTGTGATCTTCATGATCCTCATATCTTGAGTTTCATGTACATCTATACTCATTTAAAAAAAAATTCTTGTATTGAATCCTTTTTCCAAGGATCTCTAGGCAGGGCATTACGTCTAGTATCGAAGCCCATGTTGCAACATTGAGATCTTTGTGTTAGGCTTCCACTTACTTAGTGTTTTCTATTTGTGTAATGTTATCTTATGGTTGGTTATTTTGATATCTTGTTGTGGCTCATTCTTGTGACTCTTATGTTTCTAACGCATGATTTTCACCTTATCTTGT
Source organism: Cupressus sempervirens (assembly GCA_028749045.1). Taxonomy (NCBI): domain Eukaryota; kingdom Viridiplantae; phylum Streptophyta; class Pinopsida; order Cupressales; family Cupressaceae; genus Cupressus; species Cupressus sempervirens. Next base: position 540,583,934 of record CM053789.1, read on the forward strand.
TGCTCCATAGGGATGCCTCCTATACGTAGATCTGGTATTCAAGGTGGTAACTGATGAGTGTTAATGAAGAACACCACGAGGAAGAATGTCAGGTTGGTGGGGGAGAACATGGTAATCATAATCATGGTGGCATTGAGGTATTGATGCTCATGCTACAAGAGATTCTTGCTCGGTTGGAACCTCATGTAGAGGAATACCAATAGGACAGTGGTCAAGAAGAGGAATCTCATCATGGAGATTCTCACATGTCTGAGCATAGAGAGGAGGAGCATGAATGTGAACATTCCTATACACCATTAGGTGGTTGAAGGCACCATTGGTGTGGTAAGAATTGTGATGATGAGGATTCCATCTATTTGGACATTATGAAGACTCTTTAGAAGTCCAAACCACCATTCTATGATGGCAAGGGAGGTGGCCTCAGGGCAGAGACTTGGTTATTAGGCATGGAGCATTGCTTTACCATGTATCCTTATGCAACCAATCTGAAGACCCATTGTGCAATTATGCAGTTGAGACCATGCAACCATTTGGTGGAATATAGAGGGGCAAAAGATCTATATCAACATCACACATCTCACCTAGGAGATCTTTGAGGAGAGGTTATGAGAGAGATTCCTATCTCCTCAGTTCAGGAAGGCTCATGTTGATGGGTTCCATGAGATTAGATAAGGAAATATGTTAGTGGACCAGTACAAGATCAAGTTCTTTGAGCTCAGGCAGTACTCATGCTACAATCATGATGAGGTACTCCAAACTTGGCATTTTTTTCGAGGCCTAAAGGATGCCCTTATTGTAGAGGTTTGTATACATCAACCTAGGACTCTTATTCTTGCTACAGAGAAGGCACAAATTGCAGAGAGTAATCTAGCTAGAGGGTTCAATGGTAAATCTATTTCTTAGAACCACAATGCACGAAATTTAGGACATGATGCATAGGATAGCCAGTCCTCTGCAAAGTGCCAAGCCCAATTAGCACCCTCTGAAGGTGGACAATGTCACAAGAATAAGAATGGGTTCTAGACCAAGGGTGGACAAAGTTCTAGTGTTTCAAGAAAGAATGGAGATGACCATAACTATGGTTATAAGCCTCAACAAAATCACCCTTCTTAGAGTAACCAACAAAACTCTAGCAAGGATAGTGTACCTTATTCTGGTATTACCCAGGGTGGTCATGAAAATAGTTCCAACTTTCCTATAAAATGTTTCTCTTGTGGCCAGCCTAGTCACAAGGCATGGAAATGTTTGATTAAACTAGCTATAGGACCTAGCAGAGGTGCAACTAGATCCAAGCCTACATGAGAGATGATAGGAGGAATCATCAAGTATTTGCGATAGTTGATAATCGTCAAGCTGAGCACCAAGGTACAACAGTATAGGTACATTGCATGGAATTTCATCTTCAGTGTTATTTGACTTAGGTGCTTTAGATTATTATATTTCACCATCTCTTGTTCAATGCTATGGGCTGGTGGCAAAACATTAGGTCAATAAGTGGTAGGTTCAGTTAGCCACGAGTTCCAAGGTGGTTGTAGACTCCTTAGTCAAGGGTTGTAGTTTGAACTTGGGTACCTTCACCACCATAGTGGATCTTTGTATCCTACCTCTAGGATCATATGACATTATGTTGGGCATGGATTGGTTAGCCACCCATTAGGCAAACATAGATTGCCATTGTAAGTTGATACAGTGTATTTATGACACAGGTGGGCAGGTGAAACTTGTAGGAGTTTAGAGACCAGTATCACTTCAAATGATCTCAACTAATCAACTAAAGTGGAGTATGTGGAAGGGTTGTCAGATGTTTCTTGTTTCTGTTAGTGATCTTGAGGAAGTTAAGAGTCATACAGTGACACTCGGTAATCACCCACTCCTTCATGAGTATGCAGATGTGTTTCCTAATGAGATACCTATTGGACTAACTACCAACATTCCCCTTTGAGATTCATGACATGGCTTAACCACCTCCTATGTTCTATTAGTCTCGTGTTTGTATCAAGCATTGACAAGTCAATCTTTTAGTGCAACAACAACTCTAGCTTGTAACAAGTGGTATCAGAGCTTGGTCACAGGTTTGAATCTCCTCAAGTAACACTAAGGGGAGGATTGTTGAACTAACCACCAACATTCCCCTTCAAGATTCATGACATGGCTTAACCACCTCCTATGTTTTACAAGCATTGACAAGTCGATCTTTTAGTGCAATGATAGCTCTAGCTTGTAACAATACCAAGTATGCCACTACAACATGACATTGATTTTTGGATCAATCTCATACTAGGAATAGAGCCGATTTTATGAGCTCCTTACCACATGACTACTCAAGAGTTGAGTGAATTTAGATTGCAGTTGGAGGAATTATTGGCCGAGGGCCATATTCATCCTAGGGCATCCTCATGGGGTGCACTAGTCATCTTTGTGAATAATAAAGATGTATCTTTGTGTTCATGCATTGACTACTAGTAGTTGAATAAGGTGACAGTGAAGAATTGATATCCTTTATCAAGGATAGATGACTTGTTTGATCAAATGAAGGGAGCACAAGTGTTCTTGAAGATTGATCTTAAGTCAGGATACCATCAACTTTATATCCAGGAGGCTAACATTCATCAAACAACTTTTCATACATGATATGGGCATTATGAGTGCATGATTATACCCTTTGGGTTAACGAATGTGCCATCCGTGTTCATGAGTTTGATAAATGGAGTAGTTCACACTTACCTCCATTAGTTTGTCATTTTTATTCTTGGATGACATATTGATCTATTTGAAGACTGTTGAGGAGCATGAAGTTCATTTATGTTGGGTGTTGCAATGCTTGAGAGACCATTAGTTGTATGGAAACTTGGGTAAATATGGATTCTTCCAGTCTGAGGTGAAGTATTTAGGGCATATCACCACTGGTGATGGTATTATAGTGGATCCAGAGAAAATCTAAGCTATCATAGATTGGTCAATACCCACTAATATTTTAAAGTTTTGTAGTTTCATGGAATTGGCGGGTTACTACCATCACTTTGTGAAGGATTTCTCACGAGTGTCTCATCCAATCACTTCTCTTTAGTGGAAAGGGAAGAAGCATATTTGGTCAATCAGTGTGAGGCATCATTTAATGCTCTCAAGGAGTGTTTTACTAGTGCACCAGTCCTTGTAGTGCCTTATCTTATAGCTGATTTCATGGTTTGCACATATACTTCATTGGAAGGTGTAGGTGTGTTGTTGATGCAGGATGGTAAAGTGATTGCATATGAGTCTAGAAAACTCAAGGACCATGATATTAACTACCCCACTCATGATTTGAAACTCGTAGCTATGGTGTATGTTGTTGTTCATTGGAGATATTTCCTTTTGGGACATAGGTTTGAGTTGCATAGCAATCATAAGAGCTTGTAGTATATTTTTATTCAACCAAAAACTTGAATGCACGAGAACATCGCTGTATGGAATTCCTGTGTGAATATGAATTTGATGTTCACTACATTAAAGGGAAAGAGAATGTCTTTGTGGATGCCTTGAGTACAAGGAGACATGAGATATTAGTGTTATCATTGGGGGTGGATTTGAGAGGCCGTATCTTGGAGGCTTTGCCTAGCGACACTTGTTATCAGAAAGTGAGGGCGAAGATCAATTTTGGACATACCCTTGAGGGGAGGTTTTTAGGTTATTTGCTTGAGTCTTATGGACTATTGCAACACTTGGGTTGTATTTATGTACCAGTATCAGATCTTCATACCTTAGTTTTATCGGAAGCACATCGTGCACCATATTCAACACATCCTAGCGTCAAAAAGATGCATGCCAATCTTAAATAAATGTACTTTTGGGTAGGTATGAGGTGTGATGTGGCTGATTTTGTTGCTCAATGTCTCAAGTGCTAGAGAGTGAATGTAGAGATCAACATCTAGCAGGTCTTATGCAGTGGTATGCCATTCTAGAGTGGAAATGTGATATGATATCCATTGATTTTATCACGGAGTTTCCTATTTCATCATAGTGACATGATTGTATCATGGTAATAATGGACAAGTTGTCCAAGGTAGCACATTTCTCACCCATGAGAGCATCCTACATAACTTCTTCTATAATGCATGTTTTATTGGATGATATTGTTTGTTTGCATGGGATCCCTACTTAAATTATTTTAGATAGAGATCCATTGTTCACTTCTGCACTATAGATAAATTTCTCAATTCATATAAAAATATCTCTTCAAACTATTCATTGTTGATGAGGTTAGAATTATTTATGTACAACCTAAAAAAAAATAGAGCTTCCAAATGATGTAGAATGGATCACCCTAAAGAACATCATGTTAGAGTTGGGTCATCTACTCAATCTATTAGTGTCATTCATAGAACTAACAAGTAACAACTTAGTAAGTGATAGTAGTATAATCATTTTGTTACTTGTTGATCTTTAATTTCAAATTTTGGATTTAGTTTCAACTTTGTTTAATGTTAATTGTTATAGGAATCAAGAACTAGCCTATCAGGATAGTTGGATAGCTAGGCCTACTAGTATTACCTAGAGTAGGTGGAAAAAGTTTCCCTACTCCTACTTGAAAAAATTGTATAATTGACAATGTAGCAATGTGATTGTACACACATAATGTAGTATTAATCTGATTATATATACAATTACAAATTGACCTATAGCTATTGTTGCTCCCTTATATTTGTAAAAGGGAATTTGGGGTCATTGACTCATTTGCAAATGTTTTTAATATTCTACTTTTCTAGGCTCTATATTTGTATAATTGTTTGTAATTGTTAAATGTATTATGTTACATGTTGATTCATAAATTATAATATAATTTTTTTTAAAGAATGTTTATTTTGTAAAATGCATTATGTTACAATTTCTTTAAAAAACTAGAATCAATGAAAATCTAAAAATGTCTAAAAACTAGAATGAATGAAAATATCAAGTTCAACATGTATAAAAACTGGAATCAATGAAAATCTCACCATATATAAAAACTAGAATCAATGAAAATCTCAACATGTGTAGACTCTAAAATCTATTTCAATGAAAAACTTAACATGTAACATCAATACATTTAAAAATAATTTAAGCATCTATAATAGGATAGTGAATGAAGGGTATAAATTAATTCTTACAAACATAAGTAATTAGTAGATAGAGTCTTAGACATTAGTAAGATCAGAGGACATAAATTAATTTAAATTGAAATTGGTAAAACCAGAGCTACTATCCTACTACTTGACTCATAGAGAACTTGAGAAGCTATTATAGTTGCCACTTTGGCTAGATGGCTTAGTATCATTATCATCATAATCCTCCTCACTTATTTCACATAACATTTGATTGTTCGTTGTGTTTTCTTTAGATTCACTATTATTGTGCATGTCAAAGTCAACTTCATCATCATTGCTTCCAATATCAGGACATGAACCATTGCTGCCACCACTACTATTGTCACTTGGGTTTGAAATGTTGGTCATCCCTCTTCTTTGAGTTTTATTTCTTCAAATGCTAAGAGCCCTATCATAAGGGAAACTATCTACCTCATACCTAGAATTATAGAGCTCAAATAATTATCCAATTTTTTGTCTAATTTGTTTCTAACCTTTGACTTCAGGAAGTCCAAAGTACTGAAAACCCTCTCATCCTCTACTGAACCCAATATCATTGTCAAGCATAAATCGATCAGCTTGAAATATTCTAGTATTTACTCTCTCAACTAATTGCTCTGAGCAAGGTTTTTCCAAATATTTGTTACCACTACCTCTTCATTTGGATTTTGCATAAAATCATATTGTTTACTCACTATGTTTACAAAAGAATATGATTGATCTCTCAATCAAGATTCATCTAAAATTCTATTTGTATTTACAACATTGATACTTTAGTTTTGCAAAATGCATAATCAAAGTTGTCATCCTTCTTTGAAAATCACTTAGATGGTTTAAAGACCAATATTGAGGAAAAAAAATAGACATTCTTTGAGAAAATGCCTCTTGTGTTTTCAATTTGTACCTTGTTGTATTTTGATCCGAGAGATACTTGTACTCATGTTATTATTTTTGAATTTGAGATGACTTGTGGGTCAGATGGTATACTTTGATTTTAGTATCATAGATTCTATACTGCTATGTTGTTTAGTTTATCATATTTGCATGTTGATGCCATTTTTAGATGACAATAGGTATATGATGATATCTAGTTATTTGGTATTTGGAAATATCTTTGATTCTGTTATCTGATGGATTTTATGCTATGAATATTTACTTCATTCTTGCTTCATTATGTTTTATGAAAATGTAAGTGATGTAAATGGATTATATCAGTATAATTGAGTAAATGGTTAAATTAGGTATTTAATGTATTTACTGCTTTGACTATGATATTATATGCAATTGCGCTTGATTGTGTTTTTTAGTGTGCATGATTTATCCCTAGTAGTGGCACATGGAGTTAGTGATTCAGTTGTTCATATTTGCCAATGTCATCCCTATATGGGTGATGAATCCTTATTTGATTATTTAAATTAAACCTTTTGGTGATTATCAAATCTGAACTCATTTGCATTATGTGATTTGACCAATGAGCACATCTATGCATTTAGATATTAGCATTGTTGTGAAAGTTGTAAAGTAAATTTTTGTGATTTTGGCTTTTCAAGCTTTAAATTTTATTAAATTTAATTTCTGACAGATTTGCCATAGATGAATTCCTATTACTAGGGATAGCCTGTTTTCCTTTGGGTGGATTTAGAGTCTAGGTAGTCTAACCAGCTATTTTCCTTGATCAATTATTGACTCAAACAGTGAATAAGTATTGAAAGAGGAATTTAATTCCTCACTTCTCACTTTTGCAAATTACAAAATTGAGAGCTTTTTTGAGAATCCTCTTCTTGAGGATCACATTTCTATTCATTATGAGAGTTGTAGGTGTGACATCTTTGCGAGGTTAGTCTCATTGAATCTGGCTTGGGGGACCTTGTTGTGTTGTAATTTTTGGTGTTGTTGTAGGTTATTTATTTTATTGTGTTGTTTCCTGTTTTAGCCCCTTTTTTTGTCAAGTAGGGCTCTCATGTTTTCTTGTTTCAACTTAGTTTCTAGTAGTTGTATGTTAGGAGGTTGAGAACTAGTATTTCCCTCCATTTTTGTTTATTAGTTTCGCTCGGTTAGTCGGGTATGAACGTTTTCCTAGTTTTTGGGATGAGGGTTTGGGGTTTCACATTGTTATCCTGGTCATTTTTGCATATGGTGTCTGAACCTAATTTTTATTGGATTTCTGTGACTTTTGTGCCCAAAGATCAATAGGTTTTAATTTTGAAGTTTTCCAGTTTTTGGGTTTTTACCTCATTTTTTTGTACCACCCTATTTTCTCATGTTTTTTTGGTATGATGTTGGTCATGGACCTAGATCATTTTTTGGGATGCCAGTGAGATCATTGTTGCACTTTTATGTTGTATTTGGATGTGTGTCACATCCATGCTATCGAGCTTGTTTTCAGTTGAGTGATATTTTTCTTATGTTCTCATCCAGTCCTTATGTTATGATCTTCATGATGGTGGTGTGCCATACATGAGAAAGTATGCGTGCAATTGTCAGGTGACTTGTGAGGCTCGATCTTTCATGGTTTTCTAAAAGTTTGACCATTTTGGATTGGGTTGGGAATGTGCATGCCTATGGGTACTCATTATTGGATGAGCATGGGTAGGGTAGCATATGGAGGGAGCTTCTATCTCTGTAGCCTGGTGTCCATGCCTAGTGCATTTGTGTGCAAAATTTTTAATCAAGTGATAACTAAATAAAATACTAGGTGGTTATAAACTTAAGATAATAAAAGGATTATGGATTTTTGCTCCTTCCATTGGGAAGTGAGAACTATCAATATTAGCTTGGGCTATTCGATGTTAAGTGACTCTCTATGATGTCAGCCCCTACATAGTAACCCATTGAGTGTTTGACCATGACATGTAGCACTTGCATTGTCTCATGTTCTTGGTTTCATTCATCAATATTGTCTAGCATGAGTGTTAGCCATGGACATTTTTATTTATGTTTGTTTGTGGTTGGATCATTATCTCTATCAACATGGTGGGAGTGGACCTACAGGTTCCACGTGGTTGGGAGGCATAGCTACCTTCACCACTACTGGGGACCAGTGTATAGAGATAGTCTATTATTCCAATGCAACTATTTCTTGTTGTTTCACTTGGTACTTCAGGTTCTGAAGTGTGTTATCTTGTGACTTATGCTTTCAATGGGATGCTTGGATATCGAATTTAGATGATGTTTGTTTATTTGACACATTCCAGTACTATGATGTTTAACACATGATTAAATGATGAGCTTGATTAGTTGGAATATCTAATGCTTTTCTTTTAGCATGTTAGATTTCCTTATTCTTATGTTGTAATACATTTTAGTAGTGAAGTCCTTATAAGACAGCTCTAACAGGTTGGTAGTTTGGGCGGGGGATGGCTAGGACCTTCGAGGTCTCATGATGCTATTATGGTTGGGAGGAACCACACATGAGTTTTTTTATTCTTGTACATTGTGATGTTGGTTCTCTATACTGTGATGTTACTTTAAGTACATTCTTTTACTCCTATGTTTTAGATGGTAGTTGTAGTTTTTGTCTTGCAGTTTATTGTTTGAGTATCCATGCCTTGACTTGTGGATCAGGTACTCCCTAGTATGGAGGAACTTCATTTTTTAGGTTTTTATCTTAATGTTTTTTGGCTTTTTGTTTTGGATCCTCATGCAAAATTGTACTTTCTCACGTGAGAGTGCAAAAGTTCGCATGGTGTGCTAGGTTTTCTCACCCAGCTCTTGGTACTTCCTCATACAAAACCCTAGACCAATTATGGGTGTCTTGTTGTTGGGCCAAGTATTTCCTCACACCATTTGGTGTATTTCCTCATGTGAAAGGTAGTTTCTTGCATGGCATGTTGTACTTTCTTGTACAAAAATTCTATCTGTTGTTGTCCTTACAAAAAAAATAGGGGGCATCTCCATTGGTTTTCAGGGAACACAATTTGGTGTTTTAAGTACCCTTTAGGTTTGCTTAATTTTCCATGCTTTGAAATATCTAAGATTCTTTGTTCTATTGTCATCTTTGGTCTTTGTTTCTCTATTTTTGTGTGTATGTTTGGTAGTGGCATTTGGAGATTAGTTGGTTGTCAAGATTGTGGTTAAAGTCTTCCATTGTGATCTTCATGATCCTCATATCTTGAGTTTCATGTACATCTATACTCATTTTAAAAAATATTGGCTTGTATTGAATCCTTTTTCCAAGGATCTCTGAGTAGGGCATTATGTCTGGTATTGAAGCCCATGTTGCAACATTGAGATCTTTATGTTATGCTTCCACTAAGTTAGTGTTTTCTATTTGTGTATTGTTATCTTATGGTTGGTTATTTTGATATCTTGTTGTGGTTCATTCTTGTGACTCTTACAATTCTAACGCATGATTCTGACCTTATCTTGTTGCTCCATAGGGATGCCTCCTATACATAGATCTAGTGGTCAAAGTGGGAATTGATGAGTGTTAGAGAAGAACACCGAGAGGAAGAATGCCAAGTTGGTGGGAGAGAACATGGTAATCATAATCATGGTGGCATTGAGGTATTGTTGCTCGTGCTACAAGAGATTCTTGTTCAGTTGGAACCTCATGTAGAGGAATGCCAATAGGACAGTGGTCAAGAAGAGGAATCTCATCATGGAGATTCCCACATGTCTGAGCATGGAGAGGAGAAGCATGAATGTGAACGTTCCTATACACCATTAGGTGGTTGAAGGCACCATCGGTGTGATAGTAATTATGATGATGAGGATTCCATCTTTTTGGTAATTATGAAGACTCTTTAGCAGTCCAAACCACTATTCTATGATGGCAAGGGAGGTGGCCTCAGGGCAGAGACTTGGTTATTAAGCATGGAGCATTGCTTTACCATGTATCCTTATGCAACCAATCTGAAGACCCATTATGAAATTATGCAGTTGAGACCATGCAACCATTTGGTGGAATATAGAGGGGCAAAAGATCTATATCAACATCACACATCTCACCTGGGAGATCTTTGAAGAGAGGTTATGAGAGAGATTCCTATCTCTTCAATTCAAGAAGGTTTGCACTGATGGGTTCCATGAGATCAGATAAGGAAATATGTTAGTGGACCAGTACGAGATCAAGTTCTTTTGGGCTTAGGCAGTACTCATGCTACAATCACGATGAGGTACTCCAAACTTTGGCATTTTATTTGAGGCCTAAAGGATGCCCTTATTGGAGAGGTTTGTATACATCAACCTAGGACTCTTATTCTTGTTGCAAAGAAGGCACAAATTGCAGAGAGTAATCTAGCTAGAGGGTTCAATGGTAAATCTATTTCTTAGAACCACAATGCACGAAATTTAGGATATGATGCATAGGAGAACCAGTCCTCCGCAAAGTGCCAAGTCCAATTAGCACCCTCTTAAGGTGGACAATGTCACAAGAATTAGAATGGGTTCTAGACCAAGGGTGGACAAAGTTCTAGTGTTTCAAGAAAGAAGGGAGATGACCATAACTATGGTTAGAAGCCTCAATAAAATCACCCTTCTTAGAGTAACCAACAAAACTCTAGCAAGGGTAGTGTTCCTTATTCTGGTATTACCTAGGGTGGTCGTGAAAAAAGTTCCAACTTTCCTAGAGAATGTTTCTCTTGTGGCTAGCCTAGTCACAAGGCATGGAAATGTCTGATTAAACTAGTTATAAGACCTAGTAGAGGTGCAACTAGATTTGAGCCTACAATGAGAGATGCTAGGAGGAATCATCAAGTATTTTTGGTAGTTGATAACCATCAAGCTAAGCACCAAGGTACAATAGTTGAGCCTACAAGTACATTACATGGCATTTTATCTTTAGTGTTACTTGACTAAGGTGCTTTAGATTATTATATTTCACCATCTCTTGTTCAATGATGTGGGCTGGTGGTAGAACATTAGGTCAATAGGTGGTAGGTTTAGTTAGCCATGAGTTCTAAGGTGGTTGTAGACTCCTTAGCCAAGGGTTGTAGTTTGAACTTGGGTACCTTCACCACCATAGTGGATCTTTGCATCCTACCTCTAGGATCATATGACATTGTATTGGGCATGGATTGGTTAATCACCCATTAGGCAAACATAGATTGCTATTGTAAGTTGGTATCGTGTGTTTATGACACAAGTGGGCAGGTGAAACTTGTAGGTGTTTAGAGACTAGTATCACTTCAAATGATCTCAGCTAATCAAATAAAGTGGAGTATGTGGAAGGGTTGTTAGATGTTTCTGTTAGTGATCTTGAGGAAGCTAAGATTCATACAGTGACACTTGGTGATCACCCACTCCTTCATGAGTATGCTGATGTGTTTCCTAATGAGATACCTATTGGACTAACTGCCAACATTCCCCTTCAATATTCATGACATGGCTTAACCACCTCCTATGTTCTATTAGTATAGTGTTTATATTAAGCATTGACAAGTCAATCTTTTGGTGCAACAACAACTCTAGCTTGTAACAAGTGGTATCAGAGCTTGGTCATAGCTTTGAATCTCCTCAAGTAACGCTGAGGGGAGGATTATTGAACTAACCACCAACATTCCCCTTCAAGATTTGTGACATGGCTTAACCACCTCCTATGTTTTACAAGCATTGAGAGGTCGATCTTTTGGTGCAATGATAGCTCTAGCTTGTAACAATACCAAGTATGCCACCACAACATGACATTGATTTTTGGATCGATCTCATACTAGGAGCGAAGCCAATTTTACGAGCTCTTTACCACATGACTACTCAAGAGTTGAGTGAATTTAGATTGTAGTTGGAGGAATTATTGGTTGAGGGCCACATTCATCCTAAGGTATCCTCGTGGGTTGCACCAGTCATCTTTGTGAAGAATAAAGATGGATCTTTTCATTCATGTATCAACTACTGGTAGTTGAATAAGGTGACAGTGAAGAACTAATATCCTTTTTCAAGGATAGATGACTTGTTTGATCAAATGAAGGGAGCATGAGTCTTGTTGAAGATTGGTCTTAAGTAAGGAGACCATCAGCTTCATATCCAGTAGGCTAACATTCATCAAACAACTTTTCATACATGATATGGGTATTATGAGTGCATGATTGTACCCTTTGGGTTAACCAATGCACCATCAATTTTCATGAGTTTGATGAATGGAGTATTTCACACTTGCCTTGATTAGTGTGTCATTTTTATTCTTGGATTACATATTGATCTATTTGAAGACTGTTGAGGAGCATGAAGTTCATTTATGTTGGGTGTTGTAGTGCTTGAGAGACCATCAATTGTATGGAAACTTGGGTAAATATGGATTCTTCCAGTCTAAGGTGAAGTATTTAGGGCATATCATCACTGGTGATGGTATTACAGTGGATCTAGAGAAAATGTAAGCTATCATGGATTGGTCAATACCCACTAATATTTTAGAGGTTTGTAGTTTCGTGGAATTAGCGGGTTACTATTGTCACTTTGTGAAGGATTTCTCATGAGTGGCTCATCCATTCACTTCTCTTTAGTGGAAAGGGAAGAAGTATGTTTGGTCAAATCAGTGTGAGGCATCATTTAATGCTCTCAAGGAGTGTTTTACTAGTTCACCAGTCCTTGTAGTGCCTTATCGTATAGCTGATTTCATGGTTTGCACAGATGCTTCATTGGAAGGTGTGAGTGCGTTGTTGATGTAGGATGGTAGAGTGATTGCATATGAGTCTAGAAAACTCAAGGACCATGAGATTAACTACCCCACTCATGATTTGGAACTCATAGCCATCGTGCATGTTGTTGTTCATTGGAGACATTTTCTTTTGGGACACAGGTTCGAGTTGCATAGCAATCATAAGAGCTTGTAGTATATTTTTACTCAGCCAAAAACCTGAATGCACGACAACATCGCTGGATGGAGTTCATGTGTGAATATGAATTTGATGTTCATTACATTAAAGGGAAAGAGAATGTCTTCATGGATGCCTTGAGTAGAAGGTGACATGAGATATCAGTGTTATCATTGGGGGTGGATTTGTGAGGCAGTATCTTTGAGGCTTTGCCTAGCGACACTTGGTATCAGAAAGTGAGGGTGAAGATCGATTCTAGACGTACCCTTGAAGGGGGGTTTTGAGGTTATTTTCTTGAGACTTATGGACTACTACAACACTTGGATTTTAATTATGTTCCTGTATCAGATCTTCATACCTTAGTTTTATCGGAAGCACATCGTGCACTCTATTCAACACATCCTAGCATCAAGAAGATGCATGCCGATTTTAAATAGATGTACTTTTGGGCAGGTATGAGGTGTGATGTGGCTGATTTTGTTGCTTGATGTCTTGAGTGCCAGAGAGTGAATGTAGAGATCAACATCTGGCGGGTATTTTGCAGTTGTATGCCATTCTAGAGTGGAAATGGGATATGATATCCATAGATTTTATCACAGGGTTTCCTATGTCATCATAGTGACATGATTGTATCATGGTAATAGTGGACAAGTTATCTAAGGTAGCACATTTCTCACCCATGAGAGCATCCTACACAACTTCTTCTATAATGCATGTTTTATTGGATGATATTGTTTGTTTGCATGGGATCCCTTATCAGATTATTTCAGATAGAGATCCGTTGTTCACTTCTACACTATGGGCATCTCTCCAGAATGCTTTGGGTGCACAACTCAATTTTAGTTTAATGGCTTATCACCCAAAGGCTAATGGTTAGACTGAGAGAGTGAACTAGGTTCTAGAGGATATACTTTGCATGTGTGTGATGGACAAGCAGGTGAAGTTAGAGGATTATTTATACCTTGTCAAGTTTGAATACAACAATGGGTATCATAGTTCTCTTGGCATGTCACCTTTTCAGGCCTTGTATGGTAGACCATGTCGTACCCATTTGAGTTGGGATCATTTGGAGGATCGAGTACTTTTAGGTCTAGAGTTGCTTTAGGATATGGAGCAGCAAGTTTTTCATATTAGAGAGCATTTGGTTACTGCTCAAGATAGGTAAAAGAAGTATATAGGTGCCCATCGATTGGATCATCACTTTTCTATTGGTGACAGGTTTTTTTTGAGAGTGCATCTGAGGAAGAGCCCCATCCGTTATGAGAAAGGCTCTAAGTTGGCACCATATTTTGTTGAACCATTTGAGATCCTCAAGAGGATTGGTCTTATTGCTTATTGACTAGCATTGCCACCTAGCCTATCATGCATCCATAATGTTTTCCATGTTTCTATTTTGAGACTGTAGACTCTCGATGTGACCCATCTTCTTGATTGGGATGCTTTATATGTGGTAGAAGGGAAACTTTCTTTGGAGCCCATTTGTATCCTTCAGTATTGGAGGCTAATCTTGAGAGGTCAAGACATAGAATAGGTAAGGGTCCAATGGGACCTAAGTGATGAGACTTCTATGACTTGGGAAGATGCTACATGATTGAGAGGATTGTACCCCTATCTTTTTGCTAGCTTCTAGGAGTAAGCCTATGCTAGTGGGGGAGGATGTAGTACCTCTCATGTTTGTAGTTTGTACCTTGTTATATTTTGATTTGAGAGATAATTTTACTCTTGTTATTATTTATGCATTTGAGATGACCTATGGGTCACATGGTATACTTTGATTTCAATATCATAGATGCTATATTGCTATGTTGTTTAGTTTATCATATTTGCATGTTGATGCCATTTTAAGATGACAATAGGTCTATGATGATATCTGGTTATCTGGTATTTGGAAATATCTCTGATTCTGTTATCTGATGGAGTTTATGCTATGGATATTTACTTCATTCTTGCTTCATTATGTTTGATGCAAATGTGAGCGATGTAAATAGATTATATCAGTATTATTGAGTAAATTGTTAAATTAGGTATTTAATGCATTTATTACTTCGACTATGATATTATATGCAATTGCACTTGATCATGTGTTTTAGTGTGTAGGATTTATATCCCTGGCAGTGGTACATGGAGTTAGTTATTCAGTTGTTCATATTTGCTAATATTGTCCCTATATGGTTGACGTATCCTTATTTAATTATTTAAATTAAACCTTTCAATGATTATTAAATCTAAACTCATTTGCATTATGTGATTTGACCAGCAAGTGTGTCTATGCATTTAGATATTCGCATTGTCATGAAAGTTGTAAAGGAAATTTCTGTGATTTTGGGTTTTTGGGCTTTAAATTTTATTGAATTTAAAAACTAGCAGCTTTGCCATAGATGAATTCCTATTACTAGGAATAACTTGTTTTCATTTGGGTGGATTTAGAGTCTAACTAGTCTAACTGGCTATTTACCCTAATCGATTATTCATTCAAAAAGTGAATAAATATTGAAAGAGGAATTTAATTCCTCACTTCTCACTTTTGAAAATTACAAAGTTGAGAGCTTTTTTGAGAATCCTCTTCTGGAGGATCATGTTTCTATTCATTGTGAGAGTTGTGGGCATGGGATCTTTGCGAGGTTAGTCTCATTCAATCCGACTCAAGGAGACCTTGTTGTGCCATGATTTTTGGCAACTATTGCATGTTATTTATTTTATTGTGTTGTTCCTATTTTAGCCCCTTTTGTTGTCAAGTAGAGCTCTCCTATTTTCTTGTTTTAGCTCAATTTTTGGTTATGTTTGTGGTAGCTGTATGATAGGAGGCTGAGAACTAGTGTTCCCGTCCATTTTTGTCTATTGGTTCTACTCAGTTGCTTGGGTATGAACATTTTTTCCAATTTTTGGGATGAGGGTTTGGGGCTTTGCACTATTATGCTGGTTTTTTTTTGCATACAGTGTCTAAACCTAATTTTTATTGGATTTTCATGACTTTTATGCCCAAAGACCAAATGGGTTTCAATTTCAATGTTTTCTAGTTTTGGGGTTTTTAACTCATTTTGTGTGCTACCCTGTTTTGTCAAGTTTTCTTGGCACGATGTTGGTTGTGGACCTAGATCATCCATTGGGATGCTAGTGAGATCATTGTTGCACTTTTATGTTGCATTGGGATGCATGTCACATCTGTCTTCCCAAGCTTGTTCTTTGTCGAGTGATATTTTGCTTGTGTTCTCATCTAGTCCTTATGTTATGATCTTTGTGATGGTGGTGCGCCACACATGAGCACATGCATGTGCATTTATTGGGTGACTTGTGAGGCCCTATCTTCTATTGTTTTCTAGAAGTTTGATCATTTGGGGTTGGGTTGGGAATGTGCATGCCTACGGGCACTCATTGTTGGAAAGAATTGGTATGGTAGGGTAGCATATGGAGGGGGATTCCATCTTTGTAGTTTGGTGTCCATGCTTAGTGCATTTGTATGTAGAATTTTTAATCAAGTGATAACTAAATAAAATATTGGGTGGTAATAAACTTAAGATAATGAAAGGATTCTAGATTTTTCTTCTTCCATTGGGAAGTGAGAGCTTCCAATACTAGCTTGGGCTATTCGATGCCAAGTGACTCTCTATGATGTCAGCCCCTACATAGTAACCCATTAATTGTCTAACTAGGACCTATAGTACTTTCATTGTCTCATGTTCTTGGTTTCAATCATGATTACTATCTAGCATGAGTGTTAGGCATGGACATTTTTCTTTATGTGTGTTTGTGGTTGGATCATTATCTCCATCAGCACGGTGGGAGTGGACCTACAATTTCCATGTGGTTGGGAGGCATAGCTACCTTCAACACTGTTGGGGACCGATGTACAGAGACGGTCTATTATTCTAGTGCGATCATTTCTTATTGTTTCACTTGGTACTTTGGGTTCCAAAGTATGTTAGCTTGTGACTTATGCTTTCATTGGGATGCTTGGATATCATGTTTAGGTGATTTTAGTTTATTTGACGTATTCTAGTACTATGACGTTTAGCATATGATTAGATGATGATCTTGATTAGTTAGAATATCTAATGCTTTACTTTTAGCATGTTAGATTTCCTTATTCTTATCTTGTAGTATGTTTTAGTAGTGACGTCTTCATAAGACAACTCTGACAATCCGGTCAGTAGTTTGGGATGTTATGTGTAGGGGATGGCTAGGAACTTTGAGGTCTCATGATGCTATTATGGTTAGGAGGAATCGCATATGAGTTTTTTTATTCTCCTATATTGCAATGTTGCTTCTATATACTACGATTTTATTTTTAGTACGTTCTTTTACTGCTATGTTTCAGATGGTTTTTGTAGTTTCTATCTTGTAATTTAGTGTTTGAATGCCCATGCCTTGATTTGTGGATTTGGTACTCCTCAGTATGGATGAACTTCATTTCTTAGCTTTTTACCTTAATGTATTCTAGCTTTCTATTTTGGATCTTGTGCAAAATTGTACTTTCTTGTGCGAGAGTGCAAAAGTTTGTGTGGTGTGCTGGGTTTTCTTGTGCAACTCTTGGTACTTCCTCGTATGAAACCCCATACTAGTTATGGGTGTTTTGGCTATTGTATCAAGAATTTCCTCATATTATTTGGTGCATTTCCTCACGTGAGAGGCAATTTCTCACTTGGCATGTTGTACTTCATCGCACAAAAATTATGTCTGTTGTTGTCTTCACACAAAAAATAGGGGCATCTCCACTAGTTTTTGGGGAACACAATTTGGTGTTTTAAGTACCCTTTGGGTTTTCTTAATTTCCCATGCTTTGATATATCTGAGA
This sequence comes from Cupressus sempervirens, assembly GCA_028749045.1. Lineage (NCBI taxonomy): Eukaryota > Viridiplantae > Streptophyta > Pinopsida > Cupressales > Cupressaceae > Cupressus > Cupressus sempervirens. The sequence continues at coordinate 540,601,576 of CM053789.1, forward strand.
TTCTTTGTTTTGTTTTCATCTTTGGTCTTCGTTTCTCTATTTGTGTGCGTCAGTTTGGTAGTGGCATTTGGAGATTCATTGGTTGTTGGGATCATGGTTAAAGTCTTATGTTGCAATCTTTGTGATCCTCATATGTTGAGTGTCATGTACATCCATATTCATTTAAGAAAATTTTATCTTGGCTTGTATTGAATCTTTGTTCCAAGGATCTCTGGGTGGGGCATTATAGAGTAGTTCCTCTGGAGGGAATCTGTGTCTAACTTATGATGAAAGATTGTAGAAAATTTTCTTGATAGAGTCAAGCACAAAGTTAACGATCTTCTTGAAGTCTTCTTTTTTAACATGTGAAAGTACCTTCTTTGGTTCAGATTCTACTTTGCTTCTTGTTTTGTTGGCACTGGACTTGGGGTCGACATGACCATAGTACCACATTGGTATGTCAACTCCATTTACCCTGGCACATACCTCATCATTTGCACCAATATGTAAAAAGTTCTCAGGATTGTTCAAAGCTATGATTTATATCCACATTGCAAACTCTGATTCATCTAATGGTTGTAATCGATATAGAGTATCCAAGCTATTACATGTCATCTTATGCAGCTTATTATATTTTGCAATGTACATAGCTCTTTATTGAACCTTTTTCATAATATTTATCATGTCTTATAACACGGGGAGAATAGATGCTAAAGTTAAGAGTATCTTAACATTAGTTAGACTCAAATATAGCTGAGGGAATTTGTCTTGCATAGAGTGGATTAGTCTAAGAAATGACAAATATTCAGAGAATACTCAATGTGTTGGTCTATCTAAAGAGATCCATTTGGTATCATTGTCTTTAAGTAGCATCCTCACATTAGTAAGTCATTGAGCAAAGTGTTGAAATTATATTTTGGACATCAACAAAAGTATTGGTAAACCTCTTTGATTGAATATTCCACTATATGAACACAACCAAAATCGCTGACAATTTCAAAAGCTAGATTCATTCAATGGGCCATGCAATGAATGGGAATAGCATAGGGTAACAAATCATTCTAGATCTTTTTGCAAATACTACCTTTATGACCCTGCATAATCAAAGCTCCATCCACTCCAACACACACCAACTTTTTGGAAATCTCCATGTTATCCATACCTCCACAATCAATTAGCGTACTCTTTAATAAATTATATATATTTTCGATTGTTGCATTATAATTCAATTTAACAACATATAGTATAAAGGGTTGATGAAAAAGATCGTTTACAGTATAAACATGCATGCACACCCATGAAATATTATCAATTGTTGTAACTTAATCTAAAGACAATGTAGTGAAATTTGATTATTTAATTTTTTCCGTCATATATTCTTTTCAACCTATGCAAGACAACTAGCCCATGCCCACATGTTGTTTACTGACCAATGATTGTTCATATGGTTTCAAACTTTAAAAAATGCAATAAACTAGTAATTGAAGGGTAGTCTATCATAGGATGCCCTCTACTCAAAATATAAAAGATGACACTTAACAACTTTTCCCATATTTTCCACTTCCATTGCTTTTCCAAGGAAATCTTCAATAGAAACTTTTATTGCAAAATGCTTCTCCCATAATTTCTCCTATAACTTGTATAATTTAGAATTCCTGATATGCAAACAACTATCCTTTATTTTCCAAGTTAGCACAAATTTTTCAACTCCATCTATAATTTCCTTTTTGTAAACTTTACCAACATGCTTTTCTATGGTATCAAGTTCAAGTTGCAACCTCTTTTCTTTCTTTGTTAGCTCTATGCAAATCTTACATCTACATTTTATAGGAGGCTCACCATCAATTAGATTGGGCACTAGTTAAATGAACTAGAACTTTTCCACTCATTCTAATTGAAACTTCCTTTTGGATAAATCCCAGTGAGATCGATCTTTTTTTTAATTCCAATTTTCTTTTCCCCTTTTGTGCACGAACATCATTTATGGCATCACTTTTGGTTTTCTCACCCAAATCTATAATATCATTTTGTGAGTCCCTACTTAGGGGAACTGCCTCAAAATCATGTTCAAGTTCGTCCTTGACTAATATATCAGGTTCACCAACTTGAACTTCTTCAAAATGGTCTCCAACTTGTGATGAATCTCCTTTTTCAATATGCATTGAAGATGTAAGTTGTGAATCTTGTAGATTGCCAACATTTCCACCACCAAAATATGTGGATAAGGTTTTGAATTTTGGTGGCCCCTCTTGGCTTTTAGGGATCCTACTAGAACCCCTCTCATTTGACATTGCAAACCAACAAAGGTTTCAAAAAAATAAAAATCAACTTGTTGAACAAAAGACTCAAAGACTATGGTAGTAGACTACTTAGACTACACATAATAATAATAATATGATTCATTTTCATAAAAACTTAAAAGGATACCATGGTATTACCCAATAAAATTTGAAAACCTATTTGAGCATGTGAGATGTCCAATGGATAGTAAAAAATAACTAGTACCCATAAAAAAATAAATTTAAAAATCACCTACCTTTTACAAAAACCATGGTCCATGAGTCACAACTTCTCAATGAGCAATGCACTTAGCATTCTAAAACTTCAACAGCAATAAGAAATGTCAGTCTCTAGACCAAAAAAGAGTAAATTGTGTAGAATAATAATATTTTATGAATGTATATACTACCAAATTAGGTTGGTGAATTGTGTGGAATTAAAAAGCATGAATGTTAAATGTAGGCAAAACACACCTTCCTATGTAACTCCAAAATAGAAAATAGTTGGCTTAATAGGGCTGGTGGTTGACACACATCAGGAAAATGGTAGGTGATGCCAAAACCAAGCCAAAATTAATTGGTTATACTAATGGCAAAAGAACATTGTCCAATAAGAAAATAACATGTAAAGGATGACAATTTTTTTGAAATAATTGTATCCAAAATGTATATAATAGTGGTGATTGGACTGGGACTTTCAACCAATCATGTGAAAACTAATAGGCGACTAGTATGGGCATTAGACCCAAATCTTGTAAATTTTTACTGGCGTGGTTGACCAATGTTACATGCTTTATTCACAAAATGACAATTAACTAATGAGATAGGATCACCAAATGGAAAATATTTTCCACTAAAATAATCTCTACTTGGAGATGTATGGGTCAAAGTGCATTTTGGTGATGTGTCAAAAGGTAACCTAGGCAAGAGTGGTGTGGGATGTGTCATCCTAAATACATGGAATAAGATTCTATCTAATGGAGCCAAATATCTACCAAAAGGGACCAATAATGTAGTAGAGTGTTTTGCTGCCATCTTTGTGCTCCAAGTGGCAAAGCAAAATGGACATAAGAAAATTCATCTTCAAGGATATTTAAAATTTTTAATTAATGAGATTGTGTGAAGGGTAAACTAGAAACATGGGTTCTAGATAAACACATTAAATGCATCAAAAAGTTACTAGAAAGCTTTGATGTTTATGTTGTCTCTCATAACTACACAAAGGGAACCAAATAGTAGACAAAGTGAAAAATGTGCAAATTATGATGAATGAAAAATTAGAGATGGTGGATAATTTATCTCAATTACCTTTGTAATCCTGTAATAATGTGGGATGATTTAGTATGATGGTGAGACACTTTTTAAATTCATTATATGGTGAATGATAGCGATGAGGCAAGTAAGTTACTTGGCTAGTAGAGTATGATGGATTAATGTAGTACCAACGATTCATGACTTTGGGTGATGTGCCTACAGAATTCTCTAGACACAGGAGGCACTTTAAATGAAACATTTTTTGCTAAACTTGGCACAACATGTGTGCTCACTAAGTTGGAGAGTGAATCATGGAGCCAAATTTATATTTGGAGACTCCCAGTTAGACACAAATACCTAACTTTGGATAGGAGATCATGATGCTTAGGTCGGGGGAAGTCTTAAGGATAGAGGAGAACAAGTTTATTTGTATTTTGAATGAACTATTTAGAAAGGAGTTAATCGAGTGAGACTTTTGTCCATGTACAAATGTTGACATCTCCTCCATGTTTTGTACATGGGCATTCTTGCTTGCCCAAAATAAGGAAAAATCTCTACACATGGTGGAACGATGTGTACTTTTATGACATTTGGGTGTCATGCACTAGTTGAATTTGGTAGAGATTGGAGTAGGATTTCACACAAAAAAGGGATGGTGGTGCCATATAGAAGGTGCAAGGGAAGGATTTTAGCCATTTTTGGTGTTTGCCATCTCAACACCGATTGTGTAGTTTGTGGGTGAAGCTAGTATGATATGGATGGTGGTGTTTGCATACATGAACTAGTGGGAGGCTGATCAACAAGGTCTAGAAGAGGAAATAAATTGCAAGTGCAAACACAATCCTAGTAACATTTGTGAATGAGATGAAGGGGAGATTCCTCTCGGGAGGTGTCGCTACATGTTCAGGGTTAAAAGAAATCTAAGGTGGAGACAATTGAAGGGATCATGGCCAATGAAATACATGAGGAGATGCTAGCTAAGTTGGGGTTCAATGAAAAATGAAATGGTGGATTTTGTGTCTAGCTTGCATGCTCCTTTTATTTAGTAGGTCTATTTTATTTCCTTTGTCTTTGTGTAGTGTTGGTTGATAATATCTTGATGGGTAGTTGCGTAGATGGCAGCTATGTAGATGGGAATGCAAAGGATTATGCAAGCTTAAGGCCTTATTTTGGCATATGTAACTTTTTATTTTCAATTCAATAAAAATTATCACTTATAAAAAAAATCTACCCATCAAAAAATAAAATAACAACTATTATTGCTATGAAGATTTTATTACAAAACAAAGTCACAAATCACAAATATTTAAAAAGCCTTGATTAATTTCTTAAAAAAAAAAACATTTTAAATATAATTATAACTCATAAAAATATGTGTATGTGTGTGTATATCTTGGTGTCTTGCATGGGATTTGTGGCATGTGTTGTGTCTATATGCTTTCTTTTTTTGTTTTGAATTTTCTTTCTTTTCATATGTGTTTATTTTTCCAGTTGATGGTTCTTGCCATTTCACGAGTTTTGATCTCATAGTCTTTTCCCCAACCCAGTTTCACTTGTGCGAGTGATATTCAGTCTTAATGGAGAGAAAGATGACATAAAATTTATTGAAAATAAGGAGAAAGTGGATAGTGGTGCTAATGAAAATTGTACCCTCCAAATGTAACACATGAGAAACTATCTTATAAAGATGTGATTTTAGAGAATTCAACCCCATTAAGTCAATCATCTATGTGTTTTGATGGGAAAATTTTTAGGCATCCAATCATGGGTTCCAGAGGAAGTTCGGGAGGGCTCATAGCTAATTTATGTGGACTTGGAGATGGAGACCTTATTGAGTTTGGACACCCTAAAGGAGGATGTGATTGGAAGCCTCATTCTTGCAGTTTGAAAACCCTCTCTCTTTCCTCTAACGAGGATATGGTTAAGGCTATTAGGTCTAAGCAATCTTGTTTAAGAAATATTGCTTTTCTTTTTGTATGTATGGACAATGATTCTTTTACATTGATGAATGGATTTTGAATGTTTGGGGAAATAAATTAGGTATTCATGTTAATTTCTACATAATGGTTCAAAAGAGATTTTTTTTTATCTTCTTGAAAATGCATAATTCGCAAGAAATGGTTTTGAGGAAATGTTTTTGGAATGTGGGCCACTTGTTATTCAGAGGCTTTCCCTAGTCTCTTAAAGGAAATTTTGAATAGGTTATTGCCAGGTCTTCCCCAAATTAGGTTAAAATTAAAAACATGTAGCTAGACTTATGGCCTTTTATTTTAGATATTTTGAAGCCATTGGGCTTTATTTTATTGATAAAAGAACCTAGGGTTATTCTCCCACATCCTAATGCTAGAGTTCTTATTACTTTCTTTCCAAAAATTCCTTTAAATATTGAAGATAATTTTTTTATATGGGAATTATCCTTGCTTGGTAATTTAGGGATGTGTTGTCACTATAAATTGAATGGGCACACAAGATGTGATTTTTTTGTCTCTAGAAAGCTCTTATGAATTTAATGTGTCCTCAAAGGGTAACTCTAATGGAATACCTAATGTCAATAAAAAAGGTGATAATTCTCATAAGGAAGATTATAATTTGAAAGAGCCTATAATGGTGGTTGATACCTATGGTATAGGCCAATATTATAATAAAGATAAGGAAACCCCTACTAATAAAGTCATCTTTTCACCCTAGCTAATCCCCTCTTTGAGGAAGAGTTTGAATTCCTCCATGTGGCTAATGGTAATCCCATTAATAATAATAGTCTTCCCTCTACCTTAGTGAATGATTAACCAATTGAGAATAATTGCAATTCTAATGGTAAAGTGGTGGGAGGGAGTGTAGCTACCCCAACCAAATTGAATGCTTAGCAATTAGCCTTGGCCTCTATTAATGAGAGGGATGAGAAAATTGAGAATGATAAACAATCTCCAACTAAGGGGACAAATCCATCATCGAAGGACATGTCTTCCATTATGGAGGTTTCTATAGATAGTGCAAATAAATTTACTGAGGTCCTTAATAAGAGTGTTAGAAAGAAAAGAAAGCAACAAATAGAAATCCGTATATAATTGTAGTAAAAAAAAGAACAATGAGATTCTAGATTGTTTCAATAGGATCTATAAGAACCAAAAACCCTCCTATAAATAGTTTCATGAAGTTGAACATCTATAGTTAGAATGTTAGAGGTCTAGAGATGCCCAATAGAAAGTATGTGGTGATAAGATGGTGTAATAACCTTAAAGATATAGACATTATATGCCTACAAGAAGTTAAGGTTGTGTGATTTCAAGCCCATACAATTTTGAAATTCCTTATGGATTAATATTTTGGCTTCTACTCCAATCATGAAAGAGGAAAAGGTGGTACAACCATCATCATTGGGCCTAAATGGGCTAATGGATTTTTACATTGCCAAATGGCCTTATGGGTCACCTTCCACAAGAATAACAAAGTATTTGGAATTTTTAATGTTTATGATGCAAATGATTATAAAGATTATACTAGTTTACAAGCTTGGTTTACTTTTGGGCTCCTTGATGCCCGCTAGATGTTTATGGGGGATTTTAATATGATTGAATAGTGTAAAGATAAATATGGAGGTAAAAAGCATTATTGGAAAGGAAATGAGCACTTTTGCTGGGAAAATTTTGATAAGAATTTTTGTTTATCCTAATATTTGGTCTACTTGGTGTAATAATCTAGCAAGGAAACAAGAGTTTATTGTGGATCTCTCCATTGTCACCCAAACCTAAACCTTTGAAACGTAATGGTCTTAAGTTGAAGGTCTCATTGTTGTAGGATGATGACTCTTTGGAAACTATCAATATGGTCTCTTACCTTTCTAAGTTTTGTAATAATAATATTAGACCAATCTAATAATGAGAATCCTTACAAGTACATGGAAGGATATGTTTTAGATTATTGGCAAGAAAATAGATATGGATATATCAAGGGAAGAATCCTTTCTCCAAAGAAAATTAAATGTTATTGAGAAGGACCTTCAGTTGAAAGGGTTTTATCTACAATTGAAAGGGAAATTTTTATGTGTCATACCACCTCACAAAGTTTCTGAATAATAAGATTCAAGGATAGTGAGTTATGCCTAGGATGAATTGGTGACATAAGGACGATAAGAGGTCTAAGTAGTTTAATTTGATTAGGGCCAAGAATAAAAGGGAACTTATTGAGGAAATTATAAATTGATCTTGGTCCACTAATGATCTTGCAACTATTAAAGAATTATTTTACAATTTTTTTTGCAATTTATTATCTTTAAAGAATTGTAAAAAAATAAAGAGGTTCTTATCAAATGTCTAAAATTAATATCGAAGAAACTATCTCATGTAGAGGTATCTTCTATTGATATGAGATTGTTTTGAAGTGAAGAACCTATAATGGAATAGTTATTATTTTGTCAATGATGTCAAACTTGCTACTTACTAGTGAGACAATTACTCTGTGGTCTGAAAGCTATCATTTAGTTGATTGATAATGAGGATTTGAAAAGAGGAGATAACACAACGTCCCAAGAAGAATGTGGCAGGTTGGCCCCCTACCCCTTATCCTACTATTATAAGGGTAAGGGCTTATTATTTTATTGTGCCCTCAAATAGATTATTGTAGATCTAGCAAAGGCATGGGTAGAGACCACATGAGAAATGGGGTTGGCAACGGTAGAGGATAAGGCTCTCGAGACTTCCCATTTGTTTGGATCTCCCTCACTTCACCATTCATGCTTCTCATTAGTTGAATGAATTGCACAAAGAAGAAGAGTCCCACTAATGAGTGCTACCTTTGCAAGTAGGTAGGCCTATTAGCCTAGCTTGATAGAGACCATAACACTCATAAATCCTAGTAGAATAGTAGGGTCCTAGCCCCCAATCATGTGCCCTTTCTGACCATAAGAAAAGTAGGCCTAGATCTAGCTATTAGATCATGAATGAATCCCACTCTTAATACATGTAGAGGTGAGAGTTGCCTTACTCTCCTTCCTTTTTCTTCACCAACGGAAAGAAAAGAAGTCAAAATTTGGATGAGAAGAGAATACATTAGAAAAATCATTTTTATATTCTTAAAGTAAAAATGATTGACACAATCATTTGATTCTCTTTTTTTTATTACTATTTTTTGGGGCATTGGATTCTCACTAATGTTTGTGTTACTCAAGCACCTAACCTCATATCATCTATCACACCTTACCCTTCCACTCCCCCACTCACCCCTGTAGGTCCCTTAGCAATTATAATAAAAAAACTCGATTTGAGGGGCAAGAGAGAGTTTCCCTCAATTCTTAATTACTCCCAATTTATAGTGCATAAGTATTATGACTTGAGCCCCTAGTAGTGGGAGAAAGCCCGATTTGGTCAAGCCTTTACTTATCTTATTAAAACACTATCACCCACCCTCCCTTGGATGAATCTAGCACTTTTGCAGACATCTACACTAGGGTAGATCCAAAAGGTTCTTCTTTTATCATGGATTGACAAATTGGGAAGACCGCTATAGCTATTTATATCATATCAAACCATAAGTGCTCCCATTGCTTGGTAAGCACCTCTGATAGTGTGTATCATGTCCCCTCTATAGAATTGAGGTAGATTATTTGTAGAGGGCTAGAATATTATAGTGTGTTGGGGCTCCTATTATAAACAGTTCTAGAATTTCCCATAGAATTGTAGGTCAATATTATTTGGAGGGTGTATTGATGGTGTTGCTATTGGATATGCTATTTGTAATGGTAATGGGTATGTATCTGTCATTGGATATTTGGTGATAGGAAGGCAAAGACTTAGGCAATTCTGCTATTATAAGGGATGCGAAGTGAAAAGGAAGCTTCCCTTATAGATAACCAATCAATTTTTGAATAACTGCCATAGAATAGTATGGGTCACCCTCTATAATTGCACCTAGAGAAAGGTTGAGTTATTTGGTATGTAAAAGAAGCAGTAAGACCAAGTAAGACATTGATACTATAGTGAATTGTTTATCTACTTAAAGTCTAAAATGAAATATTACTCAAGTTAAGATTGGAAGAAGATCAAGTAAGAAAAGTGTTTGCCAAGCCTTACCGAGAAATTAGTGCAAGACAAGCAGAAATTAGTAGAAGTTGAGTGAAAATCAAGAGGTGTTGAGAAATGAAGACGTACAATGCAAGCCAAGTGAATGTTTGTATATGTTGAGTAAAGTTTAGTTGGTGTAAAGCATCAGTAAACTTTAATGTTGGTTGAGTAAACTAGTGTTGGCCAAGTGATAGAACAATATATAGATGCTGAGTGATAAAAGACTATTAAATCGAATATTTGATGAATTTGAGCTGATTATTTTGATTTCTTGAATTATGTGAAGTGTGTGGAAGATAACTATGATGAGCTGGTGGCACAAAATTCAAGATAAACCATTTTGAGGTGAATACAATGAAGATTGTAGAGAAAGTTTCTAGAGGAACCAAATGAAAAAGTAGGTAGATTCATTGAATCCTACCTAACCCTAAAATGGACAATTGTGGTTAAGTGACAAAAGATATAAATTCTCAATTTATAGAGATAGTTGGTCAAAAGAAAAGGTTGTCATGTGTGAGAACCTAAGGAAGACAAAGAGTTTAGGGTATTGCTTCATTCAATGGTCGAACAAAAGAGACTATAGTTGACATACAAAGCAAGAAGGCTTAAAAGCATGAATGCTTGAAGGATGAACAAGCTATCAAAGATGAAGAGTATTAATGCTAAGTAGAATGGAGTACTAAAACAAAGATCTATAATCTACAATTGAGTTTTAAGTTTTTATTGATCAAGTCCTAATGTTACTTTCTAATAATTGTACTAGTGTGGATAAAATCCTTTGGATTAAGGTTGACCTAATAGTCATTTGTAAATCCTTTAACCAAATGACATTCTAATGGAATGGTCTAAAGTCCTCTAACAAGGCTCACTCATAATAGGGTGATTGAAATCATTTAACCAAGTAACATTTAACAATGTGTATTGTAACCTTTAATAGGGTTGGCCTTTCATAGGGCATTGCTTCAGAAGAGTGAGAATTAGTAGCATGTTACAATTGTTGTCCCCAAATTGGGTTTTCACATAAAATCCTTATGTAAAATTGTGTGAATTTTCTTATGGTGTTTCATGTTTACATTTTTGTAAAGTTGTTTTGACCTAGGATAGTAACCTACAAAGTTTAAGTATTGTATGATCTAATGGATGCATGCATGTTGAAGTTTTATGGATATGGGTCTACTAAGCATTGAAAACTTTTATTTGTACATTTGGACCTTGGATAACTGATTCACACCCCCCCCACCCCAAGTTATTCTATAGAATTCCAACAATTGGTATTAGAGCCATAGTGCTTGTGAGGTTAGTTTGAAAGTACTAAAAGCAAAAGATCATAGATGTTTAAAAGAGAGGTACCCAAGTTAACAAGGAAAAATTTCTTGCATGGAAAAGTTTGATGAAGCTACACGTAGGAGATTTTGGAGACCATGCACAATCTACCATCACCATTGAGCATGTTGAAGATTGCCTGATTGTTGAAGATTGCCTCTACCCTAAGTTACTCTGAGTTCAATGACATCAAGGATTGTGATAGTGAAAAGAAGATGTGGGATGCTTTACACACAATTTATGTAGGAGATACAAATGTTTTGAGAGCCAAATTTGAAAGTCTAAGAGGGAAGTTCGATGACATGAGAATGCAAGAAGGTGAGAACATTGTTTAATATCGATCTAGAATAAAAGATGTTGTTAATACTCTAGAATAAACGATGTTGTTCATGCTATTAGAGGAGATAATGGGATCATTGATGATGTGACTATAATAAGCAAAGTACTGAGAACTCTACTACCTATCTATGCTATTAGTGTTTCTTCAATACAAGAACTAAGGTGTCTACCTAGTACTAATTTGTTCCTTGAAGGTTTGATGGGTAGGCTCATTGCCTTTGAACTCTCTAATTTTGATAATTTCAAAAATGAAAATATTGAATCTACTTTCAAAGCTAAACTATCATTAAAGGAACCTAAAAAGAACAAGAAAAAGGTCAAATATGTTTCTAGTGATAGAGATACAGATGAGGAAGATGTAGAGCAAATTGAAGCATTCTTGGCAAGGATATTTCACATAGACAAAGGAAAATTCAAAGGTAAGCTACTTATCATGTGCTTTAATTTTAATGAGGTTGGTCATATTGTTGCTAGATGTCCAGAGAAGATGAACAATAGAAGTGGAGACAAATACAGAAGCAAAAGAGACGAGGACAAAAAAGATTATAAAGATAGAGAAAATAAATCTTTCTATATTGATAAAGAGGAAACTATTGTCACTTAGGTTTTCACCCTTGTCCAAATCCTATGCATGAGGACAACCTAGTGAAACATGTAAACAACCTCCAAGCTGTGGGACTTGAACTGTGAGGTTGAGTCTCTAGAGAAGGCCGGCTTCCTCTTACTATTAGGGTGTACCTAACTACTCTTGGAGGGGAAAAGGGAGAAGGAGAGCATGAAGCAAATCTACCTAATCTAATCTAAAGAGGTGATGCACCAAAATAGAGTGTTCAGACCAATCTCTGTCCATACATACACTATCAGACCAGAATGAAACCAAGGATATACGCATTCGGATTTGCTTTAATCTAATAACCACATACAGATCAGAGAACCAGAATTAATGACACAAGGAAAGAGAAGATTCATTTATACATCATTCACAGGCCAAAAGAGATATAGTCATGCAGGTTATAGATATCCACAAAACACTAGTTGGAGGCAAATAGTTCTTGCACTTTCACGCCAATGGCTGAAGGAGATAAGACAGTATGTCATACAGTTTAGAGGCATAGGGGAATTTACACTAGAATTGTAGAGCAATAGTAGAGAACAACAGAGAATGATCTGACCTTAACAAAATCTACAAAAGTTGCCTTTATAGTTTAGGCATAACTGAGATCTCTTCCAGCTGAAGTGACTTTGCAGCTACCTGCCATTAAGTCCTGCAGAGAACAATCAAGGGGAAATCTGATCTGGATGCGGATCCAGACACAATGATTTGGAATAGGGCCCTGAGAAGATAGAAATGGTGCCATTAATTGTCCTAGTTAGGTAGATGGGTCAAAATATGGGTGGTGGAGTGTTCTTCTTGTTCTGCATTCATTTCATGGTTGTTGGGATCGATCATGAAGATCAGATCACGCAACAAACTCGATTCCTTATCATTTTTTGTGCATGAATAAGAAGGGTCAGCCAGTCAACCATTTTCTATAAGCAGGACAGACCACGTGGACCAATAGCCTCTTTTTATTTTGCAACCTCGCGGAAGTCCTATATAGTTGACCATCTCTTTCATCACTAACCGCACCAACTCCTCAAACTCTAGCTGCTATGGTTACACTAACTGCCAGCCGTTAACTGTCAACCTTGGTTGTGCCCACAAGACATATGTCACCAAGGTGCTATGTCACTATGAATATCTTCCTCATAGCTCTCCATAGCGAGATAGTGCCCGCCATGGATCTTTCTTAATCTGACAATCATGGAGACTCGTCATATCCCACGCTTTGCTTTTCAACTTCTGGGCCCACAAAATGCTGTCAGCACACCTGGTATCTACCTGGCATAACCTGGCATCATCCTTGAGGTTCACGAGATAACATGGGCCCACCTTGCATGTGTTACTAAGGCACTATGTCGCTATGGTATATAGTGTGCAACTTTCAATAGCGCGATAATGCCAACCATCGATCTTCCTAAAATTTGATGATCGTGAAGACTCATCGTAATACTATGCTTGTTCTTACCCCGGGCCCATCATACGTGGCGCCATCTTGACAACTGCACCACACTTGAATGACACCTACAAATCCTTAACACACATACCTTGGCGAGACCTGGCCCCCCTGATCCACGTGGTGAAAGGGTGCTATGTCGCTATGGTTAAAATTCTCACAGTTCTCCATAGCGAGATAACACCTACCGTAGATCTGCCTTAGATCTACGGTGATCCACAAAACTGTACAACTGCATCTCGAGCTGGCTGAATGGACCAATGAAAAAATGCCACTGTATTTTGACCCATCTGACAACTGCCACTGAGGATGAGATGTACTATCACTTTGAAGAAGGGTGGGCCCATTACGTCATCTATGCTATGCATCGTTGAGGCATTATGTCGCTATGGGTAAAATTCTTGCAGTTCTCCATAGTGAGATAGCGCCCATCATTGATCTGAACTGATCTAACGATGAGCAAGATAGATCTGACTTCTTAGTGCATAGCCAATAGGAACTGGCCACGTGCCAATTGTCTGATGAATCCTCGCTGATATCTAACGGGGCACACCTGGGATCCACCGTACTTCCAAACCTTTTCGTAGGATCACTTTCCATCTGGGCGCTATGTCACTAATGGCGAGAAGCTCTTGATAGCACCATGGCGCCCACTGTGGAACTGGAAAAACCTAACGTCAGAGAAACAATCGAGGAAAAGGGGACCCACCTGACACGCGACTAAAGGGCGCTATGTCACTAATGTATCCACCGTGCAAATTTCCATGGCGAGATAGCACCAACCGTAGATATTCTTTAGATCTGACGATGGAAGACTTGCGAGCCGCAGGACATATTATAAGGTTTGATCGGGCATTTAAAATAATATTAACTCTGCACGCTAGTCGTTGGCAGGTAAACATTTGAAATTTGAATTGGCGGGGCGTAAAAAATGATAACATTTCTGGTGACTCATAGGGGATGCGAGCCTGCTATGCATAAGACCAGTGGCCTAAAGCATCCATTGGGCTACAGAGTCAAAAGATGTAGATCCTGTGCATTGTGAAACCCTAACCCTACCTCTGATAGAAAAACCCAAAAACCTTTGTCTTTGCAACTGGAACCAAAGACCAAAACTCCTTGCAATCTTCAAAATTTTGAAAACCTATTATCTCATAGAGAGACAACCCTATGCTCGTGCACTTCTTGGAAAATAGGAAACAAATAAAGAATAGAAATAAACTAACTATATACATGGAACCCCAAACCTTGTCAGAAACATTGCTTAAGGTAAATCCCATTGACTGGGATGGGCAGAATCTCACCATTAGGCCTGCTTAACTAGAAAGCATTGGCCTGCTTGCAACTAATAATTAGATAGGGACCACTCCACAACACATCAAACTTTGAGTGTCTTCCTGGTTTTGCCCTATTTGCATCCCACTTCAGAACCAAATCTTCCTCCTTGAAGATTCTGACCCTAGCCTTCTTGTCAAAACTCCTCTTCACCTGCTACTGGTGTGCCTCTAGGGTTTGCACGACCTGATTTATCTTTTCTTCTAGCTCCATCAGTTCTACCATTCTCACTGTCATGGCAGATCATCCTCAATCAACTCCAGCTGATGAGCTAGTTCCAAGGCTGGGAACTCCAATGAAATTTGAAGCCTTGCTTCTCTACCATATACCAACACAAATGGTGAATTCCCTATTGATCTTTTAGGTGTTATCCTATCAACCCACAGTGCAGTCTTCAACTTCTTATGCCAACACCTCTGATTATCCTCTATTGTCCTTTTCATGATCCTGATTAGGTTCTTGTTGGATGACTCGGCCAAACCATTACCCTGAGGATAGTAATTTGAGGATGTGCTCATATATATATTATGATCCACTACCCATGCAAAAATCTGAGCTCCAACAAAAGACTTGGCATTATCTGAAATAATGGTTGAAGGGGCACCAAACCTGGTCACAATTCCATCAAGGAACTCAACAACTGAAGATTCGGTGGCATCCTTCAATGCCACTACCTTTGTCCACCTGGTAAAGTAATCTGTAGTAGCTAAAATCCATTTGTGACTAGAACTAGAAGGAGGATTGATAGGGCCTGTGAAATCCAACCCCTACTGAGAAAAAGGTTGATCCACCTGGATAGGATGGACGGGAAGAGCTGCAAGTCTTTGTTTGCCAGAGAAGAAGGCACATTTTTGACACTTCCTTACATACTTATGACAATCATGGAACAGAGATGACCAGTAATAACCAGCCCTCATGATCTTCATTGCAGTTGTTCTAGCCGAGAAGTGGCCACCATCAGGACCATCATGAAGTTCCTTGATCATTCTTTTAGCCTAGTTTATATCAAGGAACCTTAATAGGGCTCCATTAAAATCTCTTCTAAAAAGGATATCATCAACTATGACATAAGGAATTGATTGTAGCTTATACCGTCTCTTTTTAGCTTTGTCTAATCCTTGAGGGTATCCATTCCCTAATAAGAAATTCTTCATGTCATCCATCCAATTCCTTGGGCCATCATTTCTTGCTTCTTGTTCTTCTGTTAATACCATGACAACTTCTTCATCAAGCTCTTGAGATGATAACATCTGCTTACACAATCCCTTACCTCTTACCAGCTTAGTAACTTGGATATCGACATCATACTCCATCACTCTTGTAATCCAACCAGCTCTTTTCTCACTAATATATTTGCTCAAAAGGAAATCCTTCACACTAGCATGGGGTACTAACAAATGAATCTTGTTATGGGACAAGAGGTGTCTAAATTTCCTTAAAGCTCTGATGACCACAAGGGATTTCTTCTCTACATAACTATACCTATCTTCATACTCCTTAAGCCCTTCACTAAAGAAAGCTATGGGCTGTTCTTCATTCTTGTCATTTGTTTGAGTCAAGACAGTAGAAATGCTTGACTCACCACCTAAGGTATAAAGAATGAAATCCTTCTCAAATTTTGGGTTCATGAGAATAGGGGCTAAGGCTATGGTTGTCTTGATCTCTTCAAAACTTTCCTTCCCTTCCTTGGTCCATGCAAAGACCATACCTTTCCTAAGCATAGCTGTAAGAGGTTTCACCATGGTAGCAAGATTTGGGATAAATCTTCTCACAAAATTTATCTTGCCTAGGAAACTTTGCAGCCCTTTCTTGTGTTTAGGAAGAGGGAGAGCAAGTATTGCTTTTGTTCTCTCTGGATCAATGGTTAAGCCATCCTTAGATACAATATGCCCTAATAATTTTCCTTGGTTAGTACCAAAGACACACTTGCTTGGGTTAAGGGAAACCCAAAACTCTCTACATCTTAAGAATACTTATCTGAGATGATGAAAATGATCATCTACATCCTTTGAATACACAATGATATCATCAAGGTAGACTAAGAAAAACTTATCAATCAATATTTTGAAGGCCATCTCCATTTCCTTCTGGAACATAGTACCTACATTGGTTAGCCCAAATGGCATCTTACAATAAGCATAGGTACCCCATTTAGTGGTAAATGCAGTCTTGTACCTATCAGACTCTTTACCTAGCACTTGATTGTAACCAGAGAATCCATCAAGAAATTAGAATCTCTTTGAACCACTGACCTTGGAAAAAAATTTCTCCATAGAAGGAAGGGGATGGTGATCTTTAAGGGAAGCTTGGTTAAGGTCCCTAAAGTTCACACACAATCTAATTTCCCCATTCTTCTTCCTAATAGGGACAAGGTTTGCTACCCATGATGAGTGTTTGATAGGAAAAATTATGTGGGCCTCAATCAATTTGGATAGCTCCTTTCTCATTAATGGTTCAATTTTAGGATTCACTGGTCTCTATTTTTGTCTTACTGGCTTTACATCATCAATTAAATCTATGGTATGCTGAAATAACCTTGGGTCAAAACCCTTTAAGTCATCATATGTCCAAGCAAATACATCATTAAATTCTTGACATAGATGAATAAAATTTTCTTGTTCAATTTCATAACATACCTTCCCCATGTTCAAGGATTTTCCATCAGCAACCATGACTGGAGTATGATCACCCTCATCAGCAGCTAGGTTCATGGCCCTGCCCTTTGCTTGATCATCAGGATTAAAAACACTCTCTAAAGTAATGAGACCTTTAGGCAGCTTGTTAGAACTAAGATGAATGATCTGATCACCATACCGATCTTGCAGTCTTGACTGATTTCTCTCTAAAAATTCTGCCTCATTCTGCAAGAAGCTAACAATTTGCTCATCAGACTCAAACACTTGCCAGTGGGTGTTATTGTCAGGGATGGTAGGCCTTACTACCACTCTAATTTTTTGCTTCTCCTCCTCCTCAAGATTCCCTGGCACATCAGAAGATGCACCTATTGCTGCAAGTCTATCAACATGTCTATTTTCTTTTCCAGGGATGCTTTGGATGTTAAATGCATTGAAACCTTCAAGAAAATCCCAAACTCTATGTTTATAAGACTTGAGCAAACCATTTTTAGCGATATTCTGATTTCTCACTTGATTAACCACCAAGTCACTGTCTCCATAGACCCTTAAGGCTTGAATTACTCTTTTTTGAGCAAGTAAGAGACCTTGGATCAAGGATTCATACTCGGCCACATTATTGGTGCAACTAAATTGGAGCCTAAAGGAGAAGTAATACCTTATTTGTGCAGGGGAAATTAACATTACACCAGCTCCTGATCCATTTTTTTGAAGTACATACTCCATATCCCACTTTCATCTTCTTTTGCATCCACAAGATTTGGAACCAGGGTATCCTTTTCCAATATACAATATGTACTAAGACCTGTCTCGAGGATCTCTGACATAGGGTCAAATTGATATGCATCAGCCCACTCATCCAAGAAGAAATCAGGTATCTCTACCAGGGGAGTGGTGGGCTCCTTCACTATGTCATTCTCATCCATCTCTAGAGTAGGGCAATTCATGTTGATGGGGTTGGGGGTGTAAGATTTAGTATGATGGAGGGCTTGAGGCTCTGCTCTGATTGAAGAATTGGCTCCATATCTCATTTTATAAGACATATATGACCAATCAGAAAATATGAAACCACCTATTTGGGCAGTAAAGTCTCTTGATAGACAGATGGAAAAATATGGCTTGATTTCAGCAATAGAGATATCTTGAGTTATAGTATAACTAGGGCATGCATGTAGGGCCATCTCCACATTCCTAAGGATCCCTATAGTCTTGACAGTACTACCATCCAACTGTAATAAATCCCTAACAATGGGCTCATATTTCATTCCCAAAGCATCAGCAACACACCTAGGCATCAGTGAACTACTGGCCTCTGAATCAATCATGCAATTATGGACTAGTTTGCCCCCTATAATTAGGGAAACATAGAATGGAGGAGTTCTAACCCTTTTACTTGTTTCTTCCTCCCTTGATGGTTGTACTAGGCTTGTGGCACTTTCCATGCTAGGTGTTTGATCCTTTGGTTCAATTCTTTCTAACTCTTCTTGCAGCAACCTCCTTTGCATTGGTATAGTAGCAACAACATCCCACATGGAGATATTCACATTTATCTTCTTCATTTTCTCTACCACACTAAATGGCACAGCAGGTGTTTTGGTAGAAACCTTGGGGGCTACAACTATATGAGGTTGAGATGGGATGGCTTGAGGATCACTTGTATCATTTCTTCCATGGTTTTGCCTTTGTTGTTGAAAGGCACTTGATTGATTATTTATTGCTTGCTCATGAGGTACTACATTTGAAGTTGAGGCGTGATTGGGAGGAGGAGGGGCAACATCTTCCATAGCTCTTCTTTTGCTTCTAGTGTTATGAGAAATGGAATCCTGGTTTACATTACAATGCTCCTCCATCTGATGATTCATAAAAGAGCAATCACCTTGTCTTTGCATATCTGAGGCATCCTTATATTGATCCTCCTTGTATGCTTGTTTTGCTACAGGTTCTTGAACTGTCAAGGCCAAATAAGATTCAGCCTTCTGACACATACAATAGGCATAGGAGTAGTTACAAGAGGGACAAAAATCTTAATCTTGAGCCATATTGTTTTGAGGGACTATGGCCCTACTTTGGTTTACATTTGAGGTTGAAGCCTGGCCACCCTACCTACTTTGATCAAAAGAATGGTTCCAATGATTAGGATTTGGAGGCCTACCACTATTCGGAGTTTGATATTGCAATTGATGAGGCTTACTACCTTGAGCTTGCTGTCTTTCTAAAGTCACCACTTTGTTGCTCAATTTATGGATCATAGAGAAATTATCCTCTAGCCTCCTTCCTTGGTCTTCTAACTTCCTCCCTTGATCTTGCAATATTTTATCAAGGTTCTTCTCTTGATCTTGCAATATTTTATCAAGGTTCTTGTCTCTTTTGTCCATGTTCTGCATCATAGATTGCATCATCTCCTTGATTTCATCTATCCCATGTGAGGATGTGGAAACTTGAGGGACTGGAGTAAGGGATTATGATGTAGAAGTTGTGGGAAGGGGAACCATTGCTTGTTGATGATTTGGAACATTAGGGAAGAAAGGCATAGGAGGCCTTGGAGCTAACTTACCTCCTTGTATCAAGATGTTTTTCACCCTTATTGCTATGTCATAAGTGTTAGGCAAGGTATCTCCTCCCATAGTTTGGATTGTAGTGGCAATATCACTGTTAAAAGCTCTAAGGTAATGCAAGAAGGCATTACCAGGGGTAGGCTTCACTGAAGTAGGTATTCTATCCCATGTCTTTTGGAATTAATAGTTAAAATTAGTCATACATTCATAGGGGGCTCTTTTTATAGTAGTCAACTGCTCTAAAAGTGACAAATAGTCACTCTTATCCTCAAAATGTTTGCACAATCCTGCTCGTAATCCATCCCAATATGTTATAGAACCATGAGCTAAACCTCTATACCATTGTAGTGCTTTTCCTTTCAAGGATGAGGCTAGGAGCCTAACTGCAACATCATCCTCTGTAATGCCATGGATATTGCAGACATTTGCAACCTCTTGAATGTGTTCTGAGGGGGAGATAGAAGTTTCACCAGTAAATTCTGGTATACTTTTGAGTGCAGCTATTGGTATGTCATGTCTTTGGGCTAACAAGAGAGGGCTCCCACCATTAAATGTAGAAAAAGTATGAGCTCTAGGAAATTCCATATAGACAAGTGATCTATTGATATGTGCTGATGGCAGTCTAGGCTGAGATCTAACAACAGGAGGAGTAGAGATAGATCTTGCAGGAGTATTTGTTACTACTACACTCCTAACTGGTGATAAAGATATTCTAGTCTTCCTTCTTCTAGGGTTTGAAAGTGAAAGCTCTTGGTATTGAAAATTATCTCTAGAAGATGTCCTTGTCTTAGCTTTGGGCATGAATCATTGCAACTTTGGTCTAGAACCAAATATTTGTTTGAAGCTCAAAGTCGCCAAGTACTTTGAAGAATGAGCCTCTTGAAGGCTTAAACACCGAAGCCAGTACTATCTCTTCAGTATTAATCTTGAAATCTTCCCTTTTGACACCAGTAGACTTGAAATTTTTTGAAATGAGTCCCACCGAGCGTGCCAAAAACTATTTTCACTTAGGTTTGCACCCTTGTCCAAAGCCTATGCATGAGGACAACCTAGTGAAATATGGAAACAACCTCCAAGCTGTGGGACTTGAACTGTGAGGTTGAGTCTTCGGAGAAGGCCGACTTCCTCTTACTATCAGGGTGCACCTAACTACTCTTGGAGGGGAAAAGGGAGAAGGAGAGCATGAAGAAAATCTACCTAATCTAATCTAAAGAGGTGATGCACCAAAATAGAGTGTTTAGACCAATCTCTGCCCATACATGCACTATCAAACCAGAATGAAACCAAGGATATACGCATTCAGACTTGCTTTAATCTAATAACCACATATAGATCAGAGAACCAAAATGAATGACATAAGGAAAGAGAAGATTCACTTATACCTCATTCACAGGCCAAAAGAGATACAATCATGTAGGTTACAGATATCCATAAAACACTAGTTGGAGGCAAATAGTTCTTGCACTTTCACGCCAATAGCTGAAGGAGATAAGACAGTATGTCATACAGTTTAGAGGCACAGGGGAATTTACACTGAAATTGCAGAGCAATAGAAGAGAACAATAGAGAATGATCCTACCTTAATAAAATCTACAAAAGTTGCCTTTATAGTTTAGGCATAACTGAAATCTCTTCCAGCTAAAGTGACTTCGCAGCTACCTGCCATTAAGTCCTGCAGAGAACAATCAAGGGGAAATCTGATCTGGATATGGATCTGGATATAATGATTTGGAATAGGGCCCTAAGAAGATAGAAATGGTGCCATTAATTGTCCTAGTCAGGTAGATGGGTCAAAATATGGGTGGTGGAGTGTTCTTCTTGTTCTGCATTCATTTCATGGTAGTTGGGATCGATCATGAAGATCAGATTGCACAACAAACTTGATGCCTTATCATTTTTGGTGCATGAATAAGTAGGGTCAGCCAGTCAACCTATTTTTTTAAGAAGGATAGACCACATGGACCAACAAACTCTTTTTATTTTGCCACCTCATGGAAGTCCTACATAGTTGACCATCTCTTTCATCACTAACCGCGCCAACTCCTCAAACTCCAGCTGCGATGGTTACACTAACTGCCAGCCATTAACTGTCAACCTTGACCAAGCCCACAAGAAATGTGTCACCAAGGCGCTATTTCGCTATGAATATCTTCCTCACAACTCTCCATAGCGAGATAGCGCCCGCCATGGATCTTTCTTAATCTGATGATCGTGGAGACTCATCGTATCCCGCGCTTTTCTTTTCAACTTCTAGGCCCACGAAACACTATCACCACACCTGGTATCTAACTAGCATAACCTGACATCATCCTTGAGGTTCAAAAGATAACATGGGCCCACCTTACATGTGTCTCTGAAGTGCTATGTCGCTATGGTATATAGTGTGCAAATTTCAATAGCGCAGTAACGCCAACCATCGATCTTCCTGAAATTTGACGATCATGAAGACTCGTTGTAATACTATGCTTGTTCTTACCCCAGGCCCATCATACCTGGCACCATCTCAACAATTGCACTACACTCGAATGACACCTGGCAATCCTTGGCACACATACCTTGGCGAGACCTGGCCCCCTGATCCACGTGGTGAAAGGGCGATATGTCGCTATGGTTAAAATTCTCGTAGTTCTCTATAGCGAGATAACACCTACCATAGGTCTACACTGATCCACAAAACTATACAATTGCATCTCGAGTTGGCTGAATGGACCGATGAAAAAATGCCATCGTATTCTGACCCATCTAACAACTACCACTGAGGATGAGATGTACTATCACTTTTAAGAAGGGTGGGCCCATTACCTCATCTATGCCATGCATCACCGAGGCATTATGTCGCTATGGCTAAAATTCTCGCAGTTCTCCATAGCGAGATAACTCCCATCGTTGATCTGAACTGATCTAACGATGAGCAAGATAGATTTAACTTCTCAGTGCATAGCCAATAGGAACTGGCCACGTGCCAACTGTCTGACAAATCCTCACTAATATCTGATGGGGCACACCTTGGACCCTCTGTACTTCCAAACCTTACTGTACGATCACTTTTTGTCTAGGTGCTATGTCACTAATGGTGAGAAGCTTGGATTTTTTGATAGCACCATGGCGCCCACTGTGGAATTGGCAAAACTCAGCGTTGGAGAAATAATCAAGGAAAAGGGGACCCACTTGACATGTGACAGAAGGGCGCTATGTCACTAACGTATCCACCGTGCAACTTCCCATGGCAAGATAGTGCCAACCATAGATATTCTTTAGATCTGATGATGGAAGACTTGTGGGCCATAGAATATATTATAAGGTTTGATTGGGCATTTAAAATAATATTAACTTTGCTCACTAGCCGTTGGCGGGTATACATTTGAAATTTGAATCTTGGCAGGGTGTAAAAAATGATAACAGAAACCAAATATGGATCTGACAACCATGATGATGAAGTGGTGCATGTTACGATGAAGGATGATTATGATGAGAATAAGGCAAACTATACTAGTATCTTATGTTAGCAAGAGTGATAGATGGATCATTAATAGTGGGTGTTCACATCACATGACTGGAGATATAAGTTCATTACCCTTTATTATTACAATGGAAATAGTGTAAGATTTGGTAATGATGTACCTTGTCTGATAAAAGGAAAAGGATCAATCAAACTCACAAAAAATATTATGTGTGACAATGCTTATTATGTAGAAGGACTTAACTATAACTTGCTAAGTTTTTTAGAACTGAATAGTCTAGGTTGCAAAGTTGAGTTCGAGAACAAGATAGCAAAGATCTATAACACTAATGGGAAACTAATTGGAAAAGGTGATCAGATTTGAGGTAATCCATTTTATCTTGACATGAATGATGCTACTTGTCTTGTTGTAGCATTTGATGATGTGTAGTTATGGCACAAGAGGTTATGTCATGTTTTTAGATTAAGGTAAAAGCAGGTTTTGAAGGGGTCCCGAAACCCTTTACAACAAAAAGAAAGATAAAGCATTAAGCACACCCAAGTTTTAAGAGGACCTGAAACCAAAAAAACAACTAAACTAGGTTTTATAGGGACCTGAGACCAACATATGTGACTAGAAAAATCGACCATAAGAACACTGGAACTTGGAAAGTCAATAGACTAGAAGCAACTTGACAAACTTCCCAAACCAATTCTAGCAAACTAGAAAACTCGGCCAGTTCAACATCACTAAAAAATTAGTCAGAATAAGGGAACATAAAATTTTCCTTTTGATTTGAAGTTGTCCTTACACAACTAAAGGATCATATCCAAAGGGGGAGTAGAAGACTTAGTCTTCTTCCTTTTAACCGCAATCCAACCATCCTCAAACTTCGCTACTTTAGTAACCCAATCCTCAAAAGATAAAGACCTAAGGAAACCAGGGGACACAGAAGCCACATCAAACTCCCTGTGAGAATTAGACTCCCTAGGAGGATCATTCAAAGCAAGGGAAGCTATGAAAGCATCCTCCACAACCACCGGTGCAGAAAGAATGCAATCCACAGCCACAACATCTGTAGGAGCATCCAGGGAATTCACCAAAGCATCCACCTCAACCATCAACTCAGAATGGATGCTAGCCTCAGCCTCAGAATCCATAGGAGAAGCCTAAGATTTTCACTGTGTAGTGCTTAGAGGAGGCCCCAGACCACCAAGAAGGTGGTCATCTAGAATTGGATTTCCCAATAGCACAACGGGCAACAATGTGCCCCATCAAGTAGCAGTTCCTGCAATGAAAAGGGATACACTCAAAATCCAACATTTGTGTCCAAGAACTCCTCAGGGAATCCAAGCAAATCACCTCAAGAAGGTCCTTAGAAACATCCAAGTCTACAAGAAAGTGCACACAGGTCGAATGGAGAATATCCGAAGTGTCAACATCCACATATAAGAAATCACCAATAGCATTACCAATAGTTTCAAAAACTGAATCCTACCAAAGGTGAATCAAAATATTAGGAAGCCAGACCTAGATAGGGAACTTATTAAAGGATTCTGAGAGTGGATCAAAATCCATGTGCCACGGTTTGGCCATAAGTGGAAATCTTCCCTGCCAAGAAAAAATATTTTGACACAAAATAATCTTCCTATCAACAAAACTTTGAAACTTAGCTATAAAAAAATCTTTTTTACATGGGAAGATGTGGACATTATTTTCTATAAGTGGCATCCAGTTCTTGGAGATCCAAACATGTAGATCAGCAGGAGAGGGTTAGTAACCTTAGAAGAAAAAAATGGTAGCAAGAGAGGAAAGCTTTTCTGCATATGAAAAATATCTTCAACAGATTCTGGATCAAGAGAAACCTTAATGGGTTTTAAAGCTCTTACAGGTGACACAAGAGGGGGCCCAGATGGGGCCACATGAGGGAGAGCACCATGTAAGCCAACATGAGGGAGAGCACCATGTAAGTTGGCTTCGAAGGCAGCCACATCTACAAAAGTTCTTCCCCCCGAACAAGGAGGAGACCCAGGAGCTGAGCGATGGGTAGACGAAGCCCTAACCCCACCCACAGAAGAGGTCAAACGAAGCCCGTCATCACTAGTAATAACAATACCTTCACCTGAGTGACCAACAGGAGGACCAAATGTAGAAGGAGGGATGCCATGAGCAGAAGGTCCAAGTTTTTGAATGGGAGCAGGAGCAGAAGAACCAGGTTTATGAAGGGGAATAGAAGCCATTTCAAGCCCTAAAAGAGCCCCATCCCCAACTGCAGACCGTCCTCCAAAATTAGCTCGACCACCTAAATCATTGGTGGGAGCAAAGACCTCAGCATAACCAAATGTTGAAGAAGCAGAAGCACCATGAGCAGGAGAACCAAATTTTTGAGCAGGAGATCAAGGTTTTCGAGCGGGAACAAGAGCGAGAGCCATTTTTTCCATCCTATGTAAGAGGTTATGTCATGTTAACTTTGATAACTTAGTGAATATTAGTAACATGAAGAGAATTAGAGGTTTTCCTAAACTAAAGAAACTTGATAGTATGATTTGAAAAAAATATTTGTTAGGCAAGATGACAAAATCTAGTTTTAAAAGTAAGATTCACACCTCTAAAGAAATTATGGAATTAGTTCATACTAATTTGTGTGGACCAATTGATGTGCAAAGCTACAAAGGTGACAAGTAGATTATCCTATTTGTTCATGATTATTCTAAGATGATGACAATTATGTTTCTAAAACAAAAATTTGATGCTTTCCAAATGTTTAAGTGGTACTTAGCTAGAGTTGAAAAGGAGATAGGCAAAAGCTTGAAATGTCTAAGATCTAACAAAGGTGGAGAATTCACATCAAATGAGTTTGAGATATTCTGTAATGATAGAGGAATCAAGAGATAGACTTTTAAACCTAGGACCCCTCCACAAAATGGGATTGATAAAAGGAGGAACAAATCTATAATAGACTATGCTAGAACACTCATGATGGAGAAGAATGTTGCTTTGAAATAATAGAGAGAAGCTATAAGTACAAGTGTCTATACCTTGAACTGTGTACAAGTCAAGAAAGGTACTCATTCAACACCTTTTGAACTATGGTATGGATACTCACCCAATGTAAAATATTTTAAGGTATTTGGAAGTAAGTGTTATATTCTTAAGGATTTTAAGAATGGTAAACTTGATGCTAAAAGTGAAGAAGGTATATACCTTCAATATTTCACAAAAAGTAAAGCTTTTAAGTGTTTGAATACTAACACTAACAAAGTTGTGGAAGGTGTAGATGTGAAGGATGAATATACAGAGGTACATGAAGTTGGAGCTATGAAGGAACTTGAAGAGTAAAAATAATTTATACAATTTTATGAAGGTATGCCTACTGGTGAAGATTCTATAAACCAAGTTGCAAATCAACAACAAGTTTTAGTGACTGTCGAGTCACATACAATGAATGTTGAGTTGTATTTTAGTACTGAGTTGCCTTTAGGAGTTGTGTTGTAGACAAAAAGTTGAGGTACATAGTGATTCTTAGATAATTGTACATGAAAGGAATGTTGATTTACTTGATAGAGAAGTACATAGTGATTCTGAAGTTGACATACCCATTGAAGAAAGAAGAGCATAACCAAGATTGTCAAATTATGTCAAAAGACATCACCATACTAAACAAATTATTAGGAATAAAGAAGCTAGATCAACGATAAGGAATAGATTGAGAAGTGATATATGTTTGGTGAGTATGAATGAGCCTAAGATAGTGAAAGATTCCTCAGAGAATGAAGACTAGAGTAAAGCCCTGAAAGAAGAGATTGATCAAATTGAGAAGAACAAGACATGGACTCTAGTACCTAGACCAGAGAACAAGAATGCAATTGGAACCAAGGGGGTGTAGAGAAACAATTTAGATGAGAATGGTGAATCACAAGAAATAAGGAAAGATTAGTTTGCAAGGGGTATGCACAAGAAGAAGGAATTGATTATGGAGAAACTTTTTCCCCAGTTGCAAGATTGGAGGAGTAAGAAACCTGCTTGCTTACTCTACATACAAAGGTTTCAAAGTTTATCAAATGGATGTGAAGTCAACATTTTTAAATGGTATATTAGAAGAAGAGGTTTACATAGAAAATCCTAAAGGATTTGTTGATTCAAACAACAAGAACATGATATGTAGACTACACAAAGCTTTATATGGTTTAAAGTAAGCCCCAAGAGCATGGTATGAAAGGCTTCACAATTATCTTGTGAAGACTGGTTTTGAGAAGACTAATGATAACAACAATCTGTACTTGAAGAAAAAAGAAGGTAAATGTATTTTACTAGCTAAAATTTTTGTTGATGATATCATATTTGGAGGTCAAGATACATTATGTAAGGCATTTTCAAATGAAATTAATAAAGAATTTGAGATGTCTATGTTTGGGGAGATCAAGTTCTTGGTTGTTTTGCAAGTATATCAGATGAAATATGGTATATACATCACTTAGTCTAAATATGTGAAGGAAATATTGAAAAATTTTTCTTTGGAGGATTCAAAACCAGTTAGCACTCCTATGGTGATAGGACACAAACTATCAAAGAATGATGATTCTGCCAATGTGAGCTAAACACTATACAGGTCTATGATTGGTAAGTTGCAATATATAGTACATAGCAGACCTGACATTGCATTAATTGTTGGGATTGTTGTAAGATTTTCTACAAATCCTAAGGACAATAATTTGATGGTTGTTAATAGAATTGTGAGATATTTGAAAGGAATAGAAGACTATGGTCTATACTACAAGAAAAATGACAAATTTGAGTTAAGAGGCTATACAAATGCTAATTAGGCTAGAAGTATTGATGACAGAAAGAGGATAAGTAGTGGAACATTTTCTTAGGAAAGAGATTGGTCACCTAGAAGAGTAAGAAACAAAATTGTATATCTTAATCTATTGCTAAAGTTGAATATGTGGTTGCTACAGTAAATTGTACAAATGTGGTATGGATCAAACAACTACTCAAAGATATGGAGGAAATCACTAAACCTGTGGTACTTTATTGTGATAATACAAGTGCTATAAATATATCAAAGAACATCATACTTTCTTCAAATCCTCTTCACCAATCAAATGATATGGTACTCTATTGAATTAGCATAATGTCTAACCAACTATGACTCGACATTAATGACAACATAACAACTGATATGACTCCTTTACAAACAATAATAACATTATTAGTTACATTATTAGTTGGGGCTAACCAAAACTTAACCTCACCTTTGAAGATATGAAGAGAACCATCATAGACAAGAAACATGAACTTACTTTTCAAAATATCTATAACTAAAGAAACTCAAGACATGATAGAAAATGTATGAGTTTAAACTTGAGGAGCCTGATATTTCTATTTTGAAAAACCTCTGTATTTCTTTTCTTCCAAACAAACAAAAAAATCATAGGACAATATGAACCAAAACCTATTAAGATTTAAATCAAAATAGTCCACATAACTAGCAATAATTTTACTCCAAGAGATACTAGGCTAACAATTCTAAACAATGGGAGAATAGAGAAAAATATACCAAACCTTGTAGAAAAAATCACATTCAAAGAAATAAGATTTAAATTTTTAGAAGAAAGTATGATGTTAGCTCAAACAAAAAACAACATGGTATGTAGACTACACAAAGCTTTATATGGTTTAAAGCAAGCCCCAAGAGCATGGTATGTAATCTACCATATAGAGGTAGGATGAAGATAATTGTGAAGCCTTTCATACCATGCTCTTTGGGCTTGATTTAAACCATATAAAGCTTTGTGTAGTCTACATACCATGTTCTTGTTGTTGAGCTACGAATGATGGCCACGATGTTGCTATAATTCTTCTAGACTTTGGAAATGTATATAATAGGGTTGGGTGTTCATTCATCATGGGTATGTTGCAAGATTTTGGTTTTCCTAGATAATTTTTTAGATGGATCAATATTCTCTTTAATGACTCATCCACTATCATTGAGATCAATGGTTATATTTTTGAACATATTCCTCTTGGAAGATAAATTTGACAAGGCTATCCAATTTCTATAGCCTTGTTTGTCATTATTGTAGATTCCTTGTTTTACATTCTTATGTCATTTGACCTTGGCCCTCCTATTATAGGTATTTTTCTTCTTAACAAGGAGCAATTTATTAATGCTCAATTTGTAGATGATACTACCTTCTTTATGGTACTCAGTGAGGATGATTTTGGGGATGCCTTGGTCGGATTACAATTTTTTTCCTTGCCTCTAGTTCAAAGAGTGTTCCTTATAAATATATTATCCTTGGATGGAGCAATGAAGTCTCTAATTGAGTGGTATCTAATGGTTTTTAGTGAGTTGGGCCTAATATTATTATCAAATACCTTGGGATAACATTTTGTATTGAACCTTCTACTAAGGATATGTGATTTAGATATATAATAAGATTGAAAAGAAATACTTGAAATGGAAAACTCATCTAATGTCTTTGGCAGGTAGAGTTCAATTTTTTCAAAAGGTCTTAGCTTTTCATCATTTTAATTTCTCTTATGCTTGGTTATTTTCTAATTATAAAATGAACATGGTTGACAAGATCACATGGGGGTTCCTTTGGTCGTATATTTTGGAAAATAAGAAATGTCATTATGTTAATTGAGATTGGTGTTATCGACCTAACAAGATGAGAGATTTGGGACTAAGTGATATTATATCTCATGGTATTACCTTGGCTTCCAAGTGGATCTTTAAATCACTTTGGAACAATAAGTCATAGAAAATTTTAATTAGAAACAATGTTGAAAGATCTATCATGAAGGGTAAATAGTAGAAGGGCATACCTCTTTGTGAAATCATTATGGGTGATTTTAATATGAATATACATAGCAATAGTGTTTTTGATAAATTATGGAAGGTTTAGTCTCATGCAATGAAACTATTCTCATCGACAGGTGCTATAAGTGGTTCTCCTTTGTATTCTATGGATAATAGGTCAATTTGGTGGGGTATATACTTGAATGAAAAGCCTCTTGCTTTCGATCAAAGTTGTTCTACTAAAATTTGGATTTGTAAAAGCATTTATATTATTAAGGATCTCTTAATTAATAATTTACTAGGATCTTGGGAAGATATTAGCACTAAATTTGAGATTCCCCCTTCTTAGAAGAAGACCTATACTTTAGTTGCTAAGGCTATTAGACATTCTTCTCTAGGTAATATTGCTAATATCGAAACCTTTTTGAAGTAGGTTAAAACTAGACTTATGGATATTTCCTTTTGGAGATATCTACTAAATAAATATATAATTTGTTAAAGAATAACTCTTGTATCTTCAATCGAGTCAACCAAGGTTGGGGTTTTGATTGTCCTTTTTCTAACTGACACTTTTTCTTTGAATATTTTTGGTTACCTTCAAATCCTAAAGAATTGTGTTTTAGATGGTTGCTTCTTATTAAGAATTTTTTATGGGTTTTGTTTTATCATTTGTAGATCTTGAGTCTATTAGTTGTGGACTTTTCTCAGTTGCAAAATTTTTTTAAATCTTATTCTTTGAAAGTGATTTTTTCTACAAGGTTTGGTATATTTTTCTCTATTTTTCCATTGTTTAGAATTGTTAGCTTGGTATCTCTTGGAGTAAAATTAGTGTTAGTTATGTGGACTAATTTGATTTAAATCTTACTAGGTTTTGGTTCGTATTATCCTATGATTTTTTTTTTTTTCTTGGAAGAAAAGAAATGGAGAGGTTTTTCAAAATAGAAATATCAGGCTCCTCGAGTTTAAACTCATACATTTTCTATCATGTCTTGAGTTTCTTTAGTTATAGATATTTTGAAAAGTAAGTTCATATTTCTTATCTATGATGGTTCTGTTCATATCTTCAAAGGTGAGGTTAAGTTTTGATTAGCCCCAACTAATAATTTAACTAATAATGTTATTATTTTTTGTAAAGGAGTCATATTAGTTGCTATGTTGTCATTGATGTTGAGTCATAGTTGGTTAGACATTATGCTAATTCAATAGAGTACCATATCATTTGATTGGTGAAGAGGATTTGAAGAAAGTATGATGTTGATAGAGTTGATAAGTATTGGTATTCAATGGGTACTTGAATGAATCATACTATGATAGTACAATGTTGGTTTGATTATTTTGCAATCACGTTATGTTGTGATTAAGTTCATAGCTAGTGAGTTGGTAAAAGGACTATAATATTATCTGA
This sequence comes from Cupressus sempervirens, assembly GCA_028749045.1. Classification (NCBI taxonomy): domain Eukaryota; kingdom Viridiplantae; phylum Streptophyta; class Pinopsida; order Cupressales; family Cupressaceae; genus Cupressus; species Cupressus sempervirens. Next base: position 540,633,039 of record CM053789.1, read on the forward strand.
GTTATTACAATTATCACCAAGTATTTGGAAAATAAAAGTTAAAATTAAGTGTTAACTGAGCAATTATAGTGTTAACCAAGTGATGTGTTTCCTAAATAAAGTTGCAATGTTCACCAAGTGAAGAACAAAATAATAGATTAATTTGAAGGTGAAAAATGATGAAAATTGAGAATATTTGAGAAGCATAAATGATTAGGAAAAATTTATTTATAAGATCTACAGATGAAATTATTCAAAGATGATCATATGGAGAAGATTTTATTTTTTTTAAATGAGCACAAACTTTGAGGTGAACTAGTATTGACCGAATGACTAGATGTAATGAATTTGATATTATGATTGTATTTAAATTTTTTTTTTGAAAGGATATCAAAGGAAAAAGCTAGCTATTTAAGGAGATGATTGAGACCATTTTTGATTCTTGATCATTGTTGACTATTGATGAAAAAGTGGGAACTATTAAAGGAGAAAGAAGAACGAGGTGAACTGAATAGAACCAGGGAAGAAAGATCAAATAGGGGAAGTGTCAAGTAAAAGTGAATGAGTGTGAATTATTCAGAATGAGATCAAAATATAGAAAAAAAGAAGATAAAAGACTTGAATAATCAAGGTAGTGCTAAACCTAGCAAATAATTTGATAGTTTCTTTCTTACCATTGTAGCAAATAAAATCTCTTAACCGAATGGACCTAACAAGTCTTTGAAATCCTATATGGTAACATTGGTTAGTGATTTTTGTAAGCCCTTTAAAGAAGGCCACTCTGTAGTAATGACAAGGAGTGATAAGGTCTAGATGATCTTTGGTGAAAATCCTCTAATCATGTCACACTAAAAATGTGCATGTAAAGATTTAACAAGGCTGGCTCCTAGCAGAGCTCACTTCAAAAGAGTGAAATTTTTTGGTTGTCACTTCTTAGGTGGTTTTTCCATTCATAGGGTTTCCATGTTAAATATTTGTGTCAAAATATGTGAATGATTATGTGTTGCAAGTTATTTTATGCTATTTACATATTGTCATTATACACAAGAGAAACATGTATGTATGAAACTTCAGAATGAAATGCAAGAAATGGTAGCAAATATATGACAAGGTAAGCCCAAGAAATAACCACCAAATTAGCCTTTCAAGAATGCCTCATGTATCCCTAACTAAAGCTATTAAAAATTTCTCTCAGACTTAACGTCTTACTAACAATCCTAGAATGAGATTAAGCTATGATGAAGATCTATAATGATGCTTTCAAGGTTTGAAAAAGCTATATGAAAGATATATGAATAAGTGATCTAATATGATATAAACATGAAATAATTCTAATTATTGATCTCTAAGCCTAAGTTTCCTATTAGTGTCTAACACTTAGTCATTTTGAAGGCAACATTGGACTATCATCACTACAACCAAGTCATCTAGAGAAGGCCGAGCTACAAAGGACTTGTCTATATTTTATCATAAGCTAAACAAGTTAGAGGTTGCCCAAGCTATAACACCTCACTAGGGAACCCAAAATAAATTAACCTAAAGTTTCACTAAGTTTTTCAAAAAAATTATTTATTTATTTATAATAACAAGACTAAGAACAAGAGATAAATAGTGGAAGCAATAACTCACAAAACCATCATAAACATATTACATCTCTTAAGGGTCCCATGGTGTTGAATCACACACACACACACACAAGTTTTATTAATACTAAATCTAATACACAAAAAATCCTCATCAAAGAATAACTACAAGTGCAAATCCACTTAAATAATATACAATTATATAAGATTCCACTTGGTAAAATTAGAATGCATAATCATCCGATGTACAAGTCACATGGCATGAAAATCTCAAAGAATATACATCATGAATATAATACATCATCTCATAAGATATCCAAAAATAAAAAATAGTACAATAGTTTATAACCATACATCAGAACACATGATCAAAATGAAAGGAATAACTGCACAAGGACATCCAACATCGACATCCATCCTTCGGATCTTAATGGTATAAGAAACACTATCACCGGGCCTCATGGGACCTAAATGGCCCATTCCCATTGTCTTGAGGAGATAGACTCAAGTCCCATACATATATCAATCCCAAAAGTCAAACCAACATCTAGGTCAAGGAAAACCTCATAGAAGTCTATCTCAAAGGTACCAAGACACAAATGACATCTAAACCTAGAGGTAACAAAGACACATAGGAAATCTAGTGTGTAAGTGGGCAAGTGTCATCACATGAGCTAACTCTAAGGTTACCTTAGCAACCTCTCTAGACTCTAACCTCCTAGTGTCTCTATGCGACATTAGTATCCTTTTGTACATACAAGACATACTAACAAGGCAAGGTTGCAACCAAGAATCCTCTCTACTCCCATCCTAGCCTGCACAAGTATTCAAGTCATGGACAAGGAAAAATATTGACTTATTAATTCATTTAAAACCAATTTAATGAAATATTATCACTTATTAAAACAACTTACAATGGGTTGCCCATGTAGCCTCTTTGGGGCTTTGGCCTCCATTGCAAGTCATTTCCCAAGATACACATAGATTACCTACCCTAACCTCATGAAAAGTACAACTCATAAAATCACAATAAAAAGTACTCATAAAAAGTACAACTCATAAAATCACAATTTTTACCTTAGTCTTTTATAAGCAATTGGAAATAACCTATATTTAAACAAATACAATATTCACCTCAGTCCTATGTAAGCAACTAGAAAGCACCTATAAATAACTCACAATATTCACCTCATTCATATACAAGCAACTAGAAAGCATCAAAGTATAACTGATTGAAACTCAAAAGGTTACACTAGGAAAATCACATCATTCACCTCAGTTCTACACAAGCAACTGAAAAGCACTAAGAAACATTTGATCAAAAATCATCATAGAAATATGTGAATACATCACCATGGTTGGGTATAAAAGATTGTTACCAAATAATAACCATAACATCATTACAGAAGAAAAACCCCCAAGCCTCTGGTAAACATCCTAACTAGTCAATGTACTAGGTCAAACCCAAACCCAATACCAGTAACCATACATCACATTAAGTGTAGTTTCATATTTTATTTGGTTTTAAGCATAAGGTTTTGATTTTAAAATTGGGTTCAAGTTTTCGTTTCGTTTTAAGTCTCAGATTTGCTAAAGTTTTCGAGTCCACAAGAATCTCAACACTCAACAAATCATTAAAAATCATTTAAATATAACACCACATATTTTAAATATAAAAATGAATTATCATAAAAAAATCCAAACTTCAAAATAATTTTCTTCTAATTAAAAATTTATTTATATTGCACAATTACTTAAACTATAAAATCAATTATATTAATAATTATTATTAAATTTAAATAATAATAATAGTTTAATTATTAACAAATAATATTAATAAATTTATTAGTAATCTATAATTACTAAAATTAATAATATAATAAATATTATTTAATATTAATTATTAATAAAAACTTATATTAAAAATTTATTAAATTAAAAAATAATAAAAATGATAAGAAAACAAAATGCAAGTTCATTTTTAGCGTTTAAGGTCCATTGATCGACATAGCACTGCTGTAACTACAATAACTACTGTGCAGCTTGCTATTTGCATTCATGGGTGGGTTGAGAGTTGGTGGCCCCACCCCCTTCAAAATGCCCTTTTAAATATTTTTTTGAATATTTTTAATGTGATAGTATAATTATCAGAGTAATTTTTAATTACTGTGGTAATTATATATATATATATATATATATATATATATATATATATATATATATATATATATATATATATATATATATATATATATTTACATAATAGATCCAATAGGAAAAATACAAACAACCAATCAAATTTTATATATAATTTTTAAATTTCTTTTCTAAACCCTACCCTAATTGTAATTTTCTAAATTTGTCCCCTTCCCAAAACAAGAATACTCAGGCAAGGGTTTCAAATTGATTTAATTCACAGACAATATAATAATGAAAACCAAAATTTTTCTCAAACAAGGGTTTCGACCCAAATTAAATTATGAAAAAATATCCATTCAAACAAGAAGAAGACAAAATAATTTCATAGAGGAATTTACTACACAAAACTCAACAAGATCCTACCATGATCTAATACTAAATGATCGGATGCTTAGAGCTCACGAGTAAAATTCTTGTCCTTTTGAAAACCATTTTTCTCAGAAATTGGCTCCTCCAAACCTGTGTGTGGAGAAATGAGCTCTAATTTCTTAATAAAGAGCTTTCTCCCTCTTATAGTTTTGGTTTTGCAACCACACAAAACCTTGTTCTTTATTATTTTATTTTATTTTAATTTCATGTGCAAATTTTTTTATATTTTAATTAAAATAAAATTTATTAAATTAATTTTATCTCTCTTTTATTAAATCACAAGACGTCTTTAATAAAATAGTTATTAATTTAACTAATAATAATATTTAGAGTTTACTATAAAAATGAAACTTCTAAATAAATTATTATTAAATTAAATAAATATAATTATGCCAAAATTAGAACTTAATTAAATCTTTTAACTCTAATTATTTTATTTAATAAATTTCTCAATTAATTAAATATTAATTTTTAAAAATAAAATTTTCATTAAATTAAATCATTTAATACTCTTTAGTTTGATTTAATTATAACTGAAAATCACAACAGACTCACAAATCTAAAATAAGAAAACCCATGATAAAGAACATAGTACTAAATCAAACTTAGGGGTACAAATCACGAATTCACATCACTTGAGAATTCATAAGGGTAAATAACTCAGATACTTGTCCTACTTTCTAGGACAATTGGCTTAGGGTTAGGATTTTGACTCAAGAACCATCTCCCCTCTTTTACCATTGAGATATTGCGACAGGGCACACTCATCCTGGCAATTTGAGAAAGTCAATGCATGGTGCTTACAATTTGCATAAAATTTGAGCATGTACATACACATAAATCTAAACTAAATAGGCAATGGCAAGAAGTGGTGCATCGTGTAGATCTTGACTAGCAGGTGACTATGACTCCCTCCCTCAACAATATCATAAATGTCAAACATAGAGTAAAACATATAAGTACACCATTCACATGCAAGTATGGGGTAAGCAACCATAGAAACTAAATATAAATCATTCATCTAACTATCATCATGAAATAAATGAAATCACTATATGAGGATACATATATCATCATCGAAATAATCATGAATACATCAAATAACTGAGTATCAAGTAGCTCATCACATAAATCAACTAATTTTGAAATAATAGCCAATCAAATCTGGTAACCTAGTGAATATAACCATAAAGCTTGCCTAATAGAATCTATCAATAAAACATGAAAAGTGAACTAGGGGTAGGCATTACATGAGCACCCCAAAAGAGACCAAGTCAACATAGAAGTCGTGTAATATAGAAGATACTAAGCATTTGGGAAGTCAATTAATGTCAAGCAAGTCGGTATGTTCCTAGCAAGTAGAAGCCAAGTGACAACATAAATGTTAGCTATGATCGAGTGTTAGAACATTCAAGTATCAAGTAAAATAGTTTTGAGATATGAGTTTATAATTGCACAAACACTTATGTAAATCATTTTAGCCAACTTCTACATGATACTTAAAGATTGTAGAGACAATTAAGGAGGAGATTATGTATTTTGTCAAAAGGCATTAATCCCTAGAAAAGTAGATTAACCAATCTAAAAATCAAAAGGGAAAATGACAAAAGGATGGATTACAGATCATTGATCCTAATCTAGAACTTTCTACGATTATCTATTTAAGAAGGGTTCCTACCCTAAATCATTATGGGAGAGTGGAAGCAAAGTGAATGAGCAAACAAGCTAAGTATAGAGTAAAGGAAAGCTAAGTTTAAAAGGAGATCAGATTGAGAAACCGAGGTAGTGAAGGATAGAACAAAGATATTAGATAAGGAGATTAGATTGGGATTTTGAAGGGAGGAGATCCATAATAAGCTTTTAGAGAAAACTAAAGGATCAAGTACTAGAGCAATTTTAACAAATTGAGTCAAGAAAAATTTCTTAATAAAGTGGTTCTAATAAACCTATTTCAAATCTCCTATCAAAGTCCTTCATTTATTGTAAGTATTAAATCCTTCAACAGGGTAAGACCTAAAAGTATTAAATGCTTTTAATAGAGCAAACCCCTCATAGGCTAGGTCATCATATATGATCAAATTGTAGCCTTAATAGGTAAACTTTTTTGTTGCAATAGTAAAGATTTGGGGGTTTCATCCCCACCCAATTTTTACCTTCAACTTGAAGTGTTTATAGGTAACCAAAATCATTATGTTATGTGTTGATATTTTGCATGGATGTTATACTTAGATTTCATTTTAGCATTACATGTTTATGTTTATACGGTATGAGATCTAAAATATGAGATGTATTAGGTGTGAATACAATTAGTTAGTGAAAGTTTTTATAGATCCTGATTCACCCCCCTCACCTCCCCCCCCAGTATCTTATTTCCCATTAAAATTTCTAACAATTAGTATCAGAGTGTAGTTCTCTTAAATGAAGCCTAAGAACATGAGAGCATAAGATCTTGAAATGGAGGAATACAAAGTGGGAAAAATCATTGAGAACTAGATGATTGAAATCTATATCATACTTCAAAAAATTGAATGAGAAAAATATGAGTTAAGGAAATTATTAAAGAAAATGAAATATTTGGCCATTTAGTAGAATGACAAGCTCTATAAGGAAATTGATACAAAAGAATTTCTTAATAGTGGGAATACTAATGATAGTAATGCATAAATAGAAGATCTAAAACTAAATAACAACATCCTAAACAAATAAGTCAAAGTACTCAAGAGAGAACAATAAATTCAATCAGTAAGACTATGTAAAGTGATTGAACAAAAAAATAAAGCTAAAGAAGACAAAAGACAAATTACTACCATACTTGAAGAAAGAGGATTTGAAGTGCAGAAGCTTACAAGAAATTAGTTGGACATGATGAACTAGTTGTTAATTGTAAATCAAGAGTTGAATAGAAAGGACATGGAGATTACAAATTTGAGATTACAAAGTGCCCAACTAAGGAATGAGTTGAGATATGAGAAAGAACTGTTGGAAAAAATGAACAAACCAAATGAAGCTATTAGATACTTTAAATAATACATGAGATCACCAAGGTCATCTAGTAATACTTCTGGTCTAGGACATGCCAAACACTCTTCACTTATTGAGGATGAAGCATCATCAAAGAGTGGTGAGCAAAGAAATGTAAAATCCAAGGAAAAACCTACTTTTCATCATTGTGGAAAACTTGGACATAATACTACAGAAGAAAAAATGGTATGTAAGACCCTAAACACAAGTTTACTAGTAATTTTTTAATTGCATGAAACAAGGACACCAAGAACATGAATTCAAGACAAAGATAAGTGATGTGCTTAATTCATCTAGATTTGAAGGACATTGTTATAACTATCAGAAATATGGACATATAGCTTATGAATGTAGATCATAAAAATATAACTAGACATCTAAAAAGAAAACACATGCACCTAAGCAAGGTAATGCTTACAATTGGGATTACAACACATGATATAATTGTCATTATTGTGGAGAGTATGGGTACATTCCAGAGAATTGCATTAAAACACATTCTAGAGGTAACTATAAGAAATGGTTGAATGGAAACCTAGTTTTTTTCAGTTGTCTTAAGGTTGGACATGGTAGTAAGAAATAAAAGACCCAAACACCAATCCCAAAAAGTGAAAGAAATAAAGAAAAAGGAAAAGTTGAGATGAACAAAATATAGAAAGAGATATTAGAAGCTAGAAGTAGTGAAGAAAGAAAAGTGAGATCACCCAATCCAATAGATCAAGTGATCACACCACATCTAACTAAGAAAAGAAGGTATATAAGGGACTGTATACTTAAATGATATATCATACATCAATTCCTTACAAGTAAAATGATTAAAATTCCATATCAACACAAGTCAAGATGCATTAGAACAAATCTAAGAGAAGTACTAGGCAATGGAGTATGTTTTACTATCTAGTGTCGAGCATCAGTGATAAAGTCTGTATTGACCAAGTATTGCAATATAGACCAAAAGCTTACATAGACTAAGCTAGTGTATTGGTAAAATGAATTGGTATTGACTGACAAGGGTGATAGTGACTAAGTATTTGAATGAAAGAAGTGCAAACACAACTCGTAAAGGTTGAGATAGTTTTTGTGCACCTATTTGAGTACAAATGCATTTATTGTAGACCTAAATGAATAAATTGAAGGTATATATCAAATTTTGCATTCATTTATATTTTACCAAGCAATTTTTAGAGCTCAAGCAATTCAAAGGAAATTTAAATGGTATAGAAAGTGAATCACAATGTTTCATTGGTGAATTGAAGGATCACAATAATTTAAGTTTTTAGTACTAAGTAAGTTGTTTTCAAAGATATTGAAGTAAATTTGTTTGAACCCTAATTTAGAGATGGCAACATTTGTGTCTATATCTATAAAAGAAAGTCTAAAAGAGAGCAATGCACATATTGTGAGGAATGATCAGTGTCCACCAAATTTCCAAGAATATCTAAACATTACATTGAAGGGTGATGAATTTGGCACCCTATCATCAATTCCACCAAGAGTATTGATGGTTCATGATGTATGATCATGTTATATGTGTAAAGTTGGAGAATTGGAGACTATAAAATTTTTGTAGAATATGTTAAATTGTATGATAATGGAGGGTTGAAGGATGAGTGCAAGATTATTGCAGAGAAAGGGTTAACCCATGGCCTAACCTTTTTGAAGGTTTTCATAGTTAAATGGGTCAGTTTTGTGTTCAGTCATATACATGACATAAAAATATTGTTAGAAGGTGGATCAATTAAGAATAACAAGTCCATCATATGCCGAGTTACTAGTAATCCTACTCTAGATAGACCTAAGTCAATAAGAATTCTCACAAGCAATATTGTTGAGAAGTAAACAAGGGTGAAGTGGAATGATCCTAGCATGTTGATCACTGGGATCAATGACCTTGTCATTGAGTTTGTGATACGTGTGATTGCATATAAGTTCTATTAGTTAGGTTGACTGAATAGTGTTTCTTGCATTGCAGTAAACTTGGGATACATAATTGTGAAGAAAGATCATAGTTATGATCTAGTCGAGATGTAACTGCAACAATTGTTAGAAAATATTGGAGAAATGAGGAAATCCAAGAATACATTACATAATTTTGGTTCCCTACTTATCTACATATTTTTGTATGTACAAAATTCATCTCCCACCATTGGCACCATAACATGAGATATGAGCAAACTGACCACATAACAAATAACTGACTTGACGAGTCAATTAGGAGAAAATTTTGGGGCAATAATGGACAACTATTTTGAAGAATTCAAGAACAAGATGAAAAACCAATTAAGGATACCCAAATCAGTTGTAGATAACTATTTTGATGATAAATGTTTATCATAGACACCAATTTTATATATGCACATGTAGTAATACCAAGGGTTGCATGGTTCAAGCCGATGTAATATGATGTAAATATTGATGAAGTGATAGTAGTAGTAATTGCACTTCTATCTAAAGATATTGATGCAAATGTCAAGCCATTTGGTACATATGACACTACCAAAATTAGAATGACATCAAAAACAAAAGAGTTCAGGACACATAAGAAAAGACAGAAGGATCTTGAGGGAAAACATGGAAAAGGTCTACTTCAAATTATTGAAGAAAAAGGTGAGGATGAGAAATCCAAAGAAGAATCCCAAGGTGAGTCATCTAAGGGAAAAGAGCTAGCTATTACTAAGCCCAAGGCAACAAAGAAGAAGAAAATAGTGATTGTTGATCCAAATTTAAAGAGGATCTTAAGAAGGTTATGAAGAATGTTATCACAATGCTTGAGCTAGAGACTAAAGCAAGAGTAGTTGCAAGGTCAAAGTGATGTAGGAGCATCTTGGGGTAGCTAGAAATCCTGCACATTAGATTATTTTTGGCCTTGGAGGTGGAGAACTTGGTCAAATAAGAAGGGTGGATGCTCGGTCATTACTCGGTGTAATGTTGACTGAGGTACTCACTCGTCATGGTGCTTGGTCAATGAAGGAGCTTGACATATACTATTTCTTGTTATATACTATGTTTCTCAGCATATACTATTGCTTGACATGTACTATGTTTCTAAGCAATGCTTGTGGGAGCTTAATGATGCTTGCAATTTTTCTAATGCTCAACAATGTGGCTTGCAGGATTTAGTTTTTGCAGTTTAGATTGGTTGACTTAGTGCATTTAATGCATGTAGCGTGCAATCATGGCATGCATCGATCTAGGAGTTTGTGTAAACCTATTTGGGTCATGGTTATCTCTCTTATGTGCATTTAATTAGTGTTGTAAACTTAGGGGATTGTCCTAAGTATTTTAATGTGGTTATCATGGGTTAACATGAGGGTTAATATTTTGTATTTAATGTTTTTTGTGAGCCAAATTGTGGCTTAAATATGCATTTAATGTAATGGTTCATTTAATTTGTAATCTGCTAGGTTGACTTGTGGATTATTTAGGTATAAGTAAGGGGGTTTAGGAGAGTCTCAAGTAATAATCATCCAACTTAGACAAGAGGATGTGGAAGAGGAGTGAATTTTGAAGAGCTAGTAGTTGAGGCTTGGGAAACAAGGAGATTGCTTGGTGGGCTTGCGAGAATAAGCTTAGATCTTCCTTGGAGGTTTCTACTAGAGTGTGGATTTGGACTAAATAGGGTTTGGGTTAGATATTGAGGATCTTGTAGAACTATTATGTACTTTGTATTTGGCCATAACTGGGAAGGCCTTATAGCTCAACACATTGCATGTAATCAATTATTTTTTATAAATTGAGTATTGTGAATTAGTATTAGATCTTGTATTTTTTTTTATTGTCTATTTATTTTTTGGGGGCTAGGACATCTTCTTTGGGGATTCTCATGCCTTTCCCTATGTTAGGTGGTATCAGAGCACAATTTATCCTAAGTGTGTAGATAGATCATTAAAGTTGAAGCAGTTTGTACCAGGACATGGGGTGAAGATTATCTAATCAAAAGGTTAGATCTAGTTGATTTGTTGCATAGGGTTTTCAAAGATCTTGGAAGATGCCTTCAAGAAAATTGGACCCTAGGGTGATTGAAGTTCTCTATGATGTTGTGGAAGCAAGGATCTCAAAGAAGATTAAAGCAGAATTTAGATCTAAGATGGCCCTGATGAAGAGTGATATGATCATTGAGATCATAAGTGCTATAGGTGGTGTACCTCAGCATGTAGGTACTAAAGATGGTTATGAGGAAGTTGTTGAAGACTTTGAAGTTGTTGGATCAAGTGGTGAGGACATAACTAATCATGTGGAGAGACTTGTGGAAAATAGGGCTGGTCATTTTTCTAGGTCTGGATCTTAGTGAAAGATGAAGCATAAGATGGAGGTTTCTAATTTCTTAGGTAATTTGAATCTTGAAGACCTAATTGATTGGATTGGTGATTTGGAAGACTACTTTGAGTTCAAGGATATTAGTGATCCTCTCAGACTGAGGTTAGCATAGACTGAGCTGAAGGAACATGCCACTCTTTGGTGGAAGAAATTACAACTATACAAAGAAGAAGAAGGTGAAATGAAGATCACTCGTTGGAGATTGATGGTGACTAAACTAAAGGCTAAGTTCAATCTCGTTGATTATAAATTTGAGTTGTTTAAGAGGTTGCATAATCTGAAGTAGAAGAATTTTTCTACGAATAATTATAAAGGAGTTCTACAAATTGACTATTCAATCTAGACATAGAGAATTGTCTAAAGAGAATGTGGCTTGGTACATTAATGACTTGAGATTTAATATTCATGATGAGATCGATATATTGAAAATTGATTCAGTTGAGGATCCTTATTAGTACACTTTGAAGGCACAAGATAAGTTGAAGCAAAGACATCAAGATAATCCTTGAGGGAAGGAGAAGCACAATCTCTTGGTGAAGAACAAATAGATTGCAGAAGATGAACCAAAACTTATTGATCAAAAGATAAGGACAAGCAGAGGTGAGTTTAAAGGTACTTGTTTTAGATGTCATGAAGAAGGACATAAAGCTTCTTAATGTCCTAAGGCTAGTGATAAAAGAGTTATTATGTTGAACAAGGCTAAAAACCATATTAGTGAATTGAAGCAAGGGGAGAATTTACTAGCTCAACGAGTACTAGTTGGTCAGCGAACACTGGAATCTTGTCAGAGGGGTAATTTTTTTAGGACTCATTGTAAGTTTGGTGGTAAAGTTTGCACTGTGATTATGGGTAGTGGTAATATTGACAACCTTGTTGCTAAGGAGATGGTTCAAAAACTTGGTTTGAAAAGATTAAGGCATCATTGTCCTTATAGGATTGGTTGGTTTCAAGATGAACATGCTTTCGCAGTGAGGAAGCAATGTCTTATTGATTTTCAGATTGGGTAGTATAAGTATCAAGTATTGTGTGATATTGTAAACATGAGTAGTTCTCACATATTTCTTGGTAGATCTTGGTAGTATGATTATAGAGCTATGCATGATTGCATCAAGAATGTGCTTACTATTGAGAAAGGTGGCAAGAAGCATTACCTGATTCCTTTGTAGAATGAAGGACTCAGTAGGAGGAACTTGAATATTGGTGGTCGAGTTGAGTTGAAGGATTCTAAGAAGGTTGGAGATCAACATGGAAAGAAAACTTGTGGAACACCAAGGATGGATGTGAAGAAGAAAAAGTGGACCAAGGGAAAGAGTGTAAAATTTGAAGACTTGGAGGATATGTATGTGAATAACTAGTTTGGGATTTATGTGTTGAATCCCAAAAGATGTTCTTCTAGCTACATAGAGTATCTTTTTGTACTTGGGTTTTTTGATATAGGAGCATCCTGGGGTAGCTAGAAATCCTGCAAGTTGGAGTGGTTTTGGCCTTGGAGTTGGAGAAATTAGTCAAAGAAGAAGGGTGGATGCTTGGTCATTACTGAGTGTAGTGTTGTCCAAGGTACTCAGTTGTTGAAGGAGCTCAACATTGTAGGACTAGAAAATGGGCTAATATCTAACATACTATGAGAAAATCACAAACTCAATGAACATACATTGATACCATCTATTCTACCATGAAAACAAAATAAACAAAGAAAGCAACACAAAGTTAAAACTCCCTGTTTCATTTGTAGCTCCCATGTCCTTCTTTCTTCTCCATATGATGTACCTCCAATTGTATATAATACACACAATTAGGAAGAAAAATTATATGATAATGATAATGACATGAGAGTACTAGAAGAAGTGATTTGAAGCATAAAGAGACTAAGAAGTTAGGACCAAGGACTTGAAGGACTTTTGAAGGACTTAAGGAGTTAGGACCAAGGGACTGGAAATGAGAGAAAGAATACTCAACTTATAACCAACACACAAGAGGAGAGCATTGGACTTGTCACCTTGGATATGCAACTTGGCAAGAGATTCCTTTGAGAATCCATGACACATATGACACAAGATGCCAAATGTAGGATTGTATGATGCTTAGAAGTCAAACATGGCTATAAATGGTGGAGGATCTATGATGCATCATGTGACACCTCAAACCCACTTAAAGCCAAGAATCTATGAAAATGGAAGCCAAATATAGACATGCATAAGGAATACAAATATATGAGTTATGACAATTCTTAGCCAAGTGTAGATGGAGAATCCATGATGTGTCATGCCCATGTGTCATGATGATATCAAGTTTATGTCAATATTATGCAAAATATTTGAGTTAACAATTTATATATCCACACAAATGGAAATTAATGGTGGAAAATATGACTTAGGAAATTGTGAATTTCCATGGTCTGTGAATAATGAATCAATCAATTAATATAATTAATTAATTAAGGATGTTAGTTAGGAAGAATAAATAGTGAAATGACATAGGATTAAATTATGGGTTATTTAATCCTATAGAGAAAATTAGTAGATGATTATCCAATTTGATTAAATAAGTGCGGCAATATCCTTTGATGAAAATGTGATGATTATGCAGATTGACTAAGATGATGATAGGTATATCAAGGCCATGGTCAAATTTATTGATTGATTAAAATTGATAACATGCCAAAGACACATGACATGGATTAATGACATGTAACATTTAACTAACATTATAAATGCTACAAGATCGAGATTGATTAATAGAGTTGATCATGATAACATCGACTGACACTATCAATGTTATTAAATTGACATGATAATGCAACAATTTGACACTGAGAGACTCGACAATGTCAAAGATCAGATGATGTGAATGACAGTTTGACCTAGCATTGAGAACCATGATAGTACTAAGGTTAGATTGATAGGTTTGATAGATTGATAGGTTTCTAAGGCACTAAGAGATGCAACAATGCCTAAGACTGGATAGATGATGGTAGATTTGGGATGTTTGACATGTTCTGAATTGATTAGGACTGATTTTGGGTTGATCTAGGGTGATTTCAAGTTGATTTGATATGATTTTGAGTTGATTTGATATAATGTGAAAGAGGATATGAATGATGAAGAATATCGTTGTCCAAAAGATTAGAATTAGTGAAATGATAAAATGGGACAAGTTAGTATGAAAAAGTGATGAAACCATAGATGCGAACTATTTTTGAGCATCTACAGACATATACTATTGCTCGACATATACTATGTTTCTTGACATATACTGTTGCTTGATAATGCTTGTGGGAGCTCAGTGATGCTTATATTTTTTCTAATGTTTGATAATGTATCTTACTAGATGGAGTTCTTGTAGATTGGATTAGTTGACCTCATGCATTTAATACATGTAGCATGTGATCATGATGTGGGTCAATGTAGGAGTTTGTGTGGACCTATTTGTGTCTTTGTTATCTCTCCTATGTGCATTTAATTAGTGTTGTAAACTTGAGGCTTGTCCTAAGTATTTTCGTGTGGTTATCGTGGTTAACATGAGGGTTAAAATTTTGTATTTAATATTTTTTGTGAGTTGACTTATGGCTTAAATATGAATTTAATGTAAGGGTTTATTTAATTTGCAATCTACTAGGATGACTTGTGGCTTATTTGGGTATAAGGGGTTTTAGGGGAGTCTTAACTAATAATCATCTAGCGTAGAGAAGAGGGTGTGGAAGAGGAGTGAACTTTGAAGAGCTAGTAGACAAGGCTTGGGAAACAAGGAGATTACTTGGTGGGCTTGTGAGCAAAAATTTAGATCTTCCTTGGAGGTTTCTACCAGAGTGTGGATTTGGACTAGCTATGGTTTTGTTTAGATCATGAGGATCTTGCAAAACTATTACTTGCTTTATATTTAGCCGTAACTAGGAAGTCCTTATAGCTAGACACATTTCATGTAATTAGCTATTTTTATGAATTGAGTATGTATTAGATCTTGTATTGTTGTTTTGTTTTTGTTGTGTGGTTATTTTTTGGGGGCTAGGACATCTCCTTTGGGGATTCTCTAGCCTTTCCCTACATCACAAAGGCAACTCAGTCCCTAGCTAAAGAGGAGAAAGGAAGTCCAACAAATATAAATTCAACTAGAACACCAAAGAAAAATCTACCTAAGAGGCCGAGAAGAAAACTAATCATGAGACATGAAGAGGAGGAAGATGATGAAGAAATATAGTCTGATGATTTAAGAAAGCTTCAAATTGTACCAAGACCACCTCCAACAACTGTTGACTAGGTATGTGATACAATGAAAGAATAAAAAAGTATAGAAGCATTAAAGACAATCAAATTTGATTATCCATTGAAGATAGATTAGGGAGACCACTTTAGCACAAACTATGCCAAATTTAGGGAAGACACATATTTCTATAGCCTTGAAAGATTTTGTGAAGAGATTTATGCCTAAGGAGAGGGCTTATAAAATTTTGATTAATAAGGCTCATGAAGTTGAGCAAGAGAGCATCCTAATATGGAAGGATGCATTTGGGTTTCTTATTCCATTAGTTTATAAAGAAGATGATGAAGAAGAAGAGAGAGGTGAAGAAGTCAAGCAAGAAGAGGATGATATAGAAGAAGTGGCTAAACAAGTAGAAGAAATTAGGCAATTAGTAGCAGGGTGTGAATAACAAGGTGTTGTCATAGTTGAGGACATTCCCAATTCATCCCCACAAAATCATAATGTATTGATTGAGGATTTGCAAAATACTACACCAAATGCCTTAGATCCCTCCCTACCACACACCAATATAGTGTTACTACAAGTGCATGATTATCCAATGATTGAGAGTGAAAGTACTAAATTTTTCAATGTTACATTAGTTACAGTCATTTTTGACATGGGTGCCAAGCAATAGGGCAAGATAATAATTGTATTTCCATTATTCACCCATGTCAAGTGAAAAATCAGATGAAAGTAAGGCAAAAACAAATAAAGAAATGGTAGAGAAAGAGAAACCCAAAGAAGAAGAGGTTATCCAAGCTCTTATTCAATTTTCAAGTGTCATACCTATAGAGACCTTAAATATTACACCTATACAATAGGTTAAATCTACTCAAAAGGATAAATCACTTGGATTGAGTGCAAAGGAGAAATAATTGTTGATATCACTACCTAGCGATAACACCCCTCAATCTCAAATGATGGCATATATAGATGATACATTAGAATAAATAATGAGTTTAGATGAAGCCATCACATTACCTATTGAATAGGAAGAAAATAGGTCCTATCCTCAACCCTAATTTCCAATAGTGATGATCCAAATTGATTAAACTCAAGAAAGTGATAAATGCATAAATGGATCATGTAATGGAAAATAAGGAGAAAAGAGGTCCTATAGTCATCCTATTTGAGAATAATGTGCTTAAATCTTAAAATAGATTAAAAAAAAAAAATAAATTAAAGTCAAATAATTCTATAAGATGCTGATTTTGGGTGTTTGTGTATAGTTTTGGGGATCTTTGCAACCTATTTTGGATTGAAAATGTCGAGACAATGAAAACCCAAAAAAAATTCATCCTTTTGAAGGGAGGTCAACCTTGACCCTGATAGTAGGGCACAATCTTACCTCGAGGCACAATTGTACCCCAAAAAGTTGACCTTGACCTGCACTACTGCAACAAAATTTCTATTCACAGATGTCGCAAGTTCGACGAAAAGGTATCAAAATCTTCTCTTAAATTTCTTGTTCCACACCTGATTTGCAAGAAAAATGGTTTCTTTTTTTGGATGGGGAGTTTTCCTTGGTCAAACCCTAGTTTGGAATCAACCTTGAAATGTAATTGAAATTGCAATATGCATAAACAAAGTAAATGGAACTATTGACCTTACTTATATTAAAATCCTTATGGAGGATTTGAATCCTTGAATCCACAAGTATGGGTGCTCCAAATGAATGTAGAAATGTATGTAGGATGTCTCAACTAAATTACATTAGATCTTCAACACAATTATTTCATGTATCTTTGCATAGAAGAAGGCTTGGATGAATGTGGATGGAGAAATCTTCAACAAGAGGACTCTATAGAGATTGAATCCTAAAAATGGCTAACAATGGACCTGCTTAATAAATTGGATGCTTGAACACTTGAATGCTTGAATTTTTGAATGCTTGATAGATAGTAGATCTTCGCTTCATAGTAGGTGGATAATAACTTTGCTCAAAGATAATGTATGCACTCATGAAATATGGATGTCATGATGAGGGAAGAAGGCTTCCTTATATAGAGATCTAGGGCACAAGCTCCTCAAGAAGGTCGACATGGGAGCATTAAATCCTATTTAACCTTAACCCCTATAAATGGACCTAGACTAAATATAATTTAAGAGTCTACTATTTTGAAACCTAAAACAGCCAACCCAAAAGTAGGAAAAAGAAACTTTATGAAGCTGGATATCTTGAAACTCCCAAAAATTGAAAAATGGACCTAAGGTTAGGGATGAGGTTGACCCTGCCCTAGGTTAGGGTTAAGGTTATCCTTGACCTAGGTTAGGGTCAAAGTTGACCTTGACCTAAAAGGTCATCCTTGACCCAGAAAGTCAAAGTCCTCAGCTTCACAGAGAAAGTTGTCAGAAATAGGTTGGAAATATAGAGAGAGAAGCAAAATAGGGGGAAAACAACCAGATCCATGCAAAGACCCATTCAAGGCACTTGGAATAACCCCAAACCACTTACTCAAAGGACTAAACACTCTTAATATAGAAGTGCTTCCATTTTAAGATGATACATTTAGCCCTCGCTTTAGCAAGAGTATGGACTTGATGCAAACTCTTGGTAAAGTAGATCATAATGAAAAGATAATTATTAAAATAAAAGGGACAATAAATCTACAAGCCCCTAGAGACTTAAGTCTTCATTAAATCTAATATCACAATAAGAGGGACATCTCTAGAAAAAGAGAAAAAGAAAAAGAGTGTGATTATCTCGCCTAATGAGAACTTATGTCTCATTGTGAACCACACAAGGAAACTAAGAACTAGAAAGATGGAATTGAAATTACTAGTGAATATGACTACTCACTAGTCAACCAATCAAGGATTCACTCTCAAGAATATTCTATTCTATAAAAGTAAAACCAAAAAAGAAAAAAAAGATCCAATCTTAAGGACACCTTTGACATTAAGGGATCAAAAATATTTTTGAAACTGGAGGGATCAAGAGATCCTAAAATATAAATCCATGCTTTAATGATTAGTCATTAATCCAAAAAGGGAGAAAAAGTATCTTTAAAAATAATATATATGTATTGAAAAGTGTGTGTGTGTGTGCAATAGGTGAGTAGAGTGTATGCCCCCATGTTAAAGGCATTGCTAACACTTTAATAAGAGTAATGGCTTTGACAAAAACATAGACAACTCTACTAATTACATTTCCACTATGAGATGCACATAGATGAAGACAAATCAAGAGAAATAGTACATAAACATACATAGAACACAGAAGGGATCTACCTACTATGTGGATACTATGATCATAAGATAATATATATTATATTATTGCAAATGAATTGACATCATTCTCCAAAGAAAGTAGAACTACAATCGCAAAGGAGGAAAGATCACATAAGGGATAAGAAGGAGAATCTTTTCGGACCATGAGCCGAGGAAGAAAAATAATTAGTGCTACTAAGTCATGAATCCAAGTAGATTACACAAAGAAATATGTACAAAAAATAGCACAAGTACAACATAACATGAAACAACATATAGAAGAATAGATATACATATATAGGAATATTACAATAGGTTTGATTCTTTTATTACCTTGCACCAAAAAAGAAACAAAGATCATATAAAACAATCTAACAACATTTAGCAAAAATATCATGAGAGAAATATAGTGCAACAAAAAAACACACAACAAAGCCTACCATGGAGGACTAGCCAATCAAGCATGCCACCAACTCTCCCCAGCTAGTTGTATATTATTTAGGGAAGGTGGGTGAGTCACAAGAGGGACTATATCCAACATAGTAGGAATGATAGCTATTTAAAAACAAGGATCCTCTTGAGAATCACAATGTTCAATACTAGGTGTAAGTGTCAATTGTGAGGAAAGCATATTAGGTAAATCAATGTCAATGTCAACAGTTTCATATTCATCATTACCATCGTAAACATCATCAAGATTATCTTCTTCATCTAGATTAATCAAAATAGGATCTAAGATACAAATAGAATCATTAGAATCATGTAGCTTACCATCTTTATTAGCAACAACTTCTTCTAACACATCATGCAATGTTGTATCCAAAGAAGGTAAATATTTTTGAAGAATAGAATTGTGAGCTTTAGCTTGAGCATGACACTTTTTATGATGTTCATTAGCAAATAAATTATGTTTTGTCTTACTTGAAATTTGTTGAGAACTAGGCAGAATAACTATAGGATCCTTCATAGGTTTTATAGGAGGATTAATAGGATTATCAAGAGATTGACAAGTAATAAGAGGAGCTTGATTAAAATTAATAGAATTCATGTATAAAGGATGTAAGGACGGTGTAGGAAAAAGGCCACGGTTAACATCTATAGGAGGTAAACTTAACTCAAGAATCTTATGATGCTTATAGGCTTGATATAAATGGAAAAGATGTTTGGGATGAAAAGGACATGAATTAGGTATTGAAGGCCAAAGAAGGAAATGGTAGAAGAATCCTTGGGCCTAGAAGTAGGTGAAGCAACAACATGCATGGCATTTAACCATGGTAAACCAATATTAACTTGAAATTGACCAGAAGTAGGAACAACAACAAAGGTAGTGCTCACAATTTTTCCACAAAGTTCAACCAATAAATCAATAGAACCAAATGATGGATAAAGAAAACCATTAAAAATTTGAATCCACATATCAATTGTAACATAAAAATCATGATGTAAACCTTTCATAAAGATTTTCTTTTGTAATCACATTAACTAAGGAGGTAGAATCAACAAGACAACCACGAGTGAGTATCTCAACAATCTCAACATAAATATAAAGGGGACCATTAGGAGCTTGAATAGTCTTAGAATCATCAAAGCTAATCAAAAGTTCCCAAGGTCATTTTTTCTTAGGTTGTTGTCAAGATTTAGGTTGGGGCTTCAATTTAGGCTTAGGTTTCAGTTGAGGTAGAGTTGAAACTTGAGATTGAAGCGGAGGTTAAGACTGAGGTGGAGATATTGATTGAACCACATGCTTCACTTGATTAAAAACATGATTAAGATCATCCATCTTTGAATCATACACAATATCCATAGAAGATGGCTAAGCCATAATATTAGTATCATGTGTACGTAAAGGATTTGTATAGATTTGTAGATTTTGATTAAGAGGAGAATTTATTCCCACTACCATCAAAATTATCAATAGATAAAGCATTAGAATCAATTAAGTCCTAAACTTTATGTTTTAAAGAATAACATTTCTTCGTATCATGACCATTCTGATGATGATATTGAAAAAAAGCTTTTGGATCAAAAGATTTAGAAGCCATTGTAGCAGGTAAAAGAGGTCAAATAGGAGGTAAAGTAATCATATTAGTAGTTAACAACCTATTCATAATAGAATGTAAAGATTCAGAAAGAGGATTAAATGTACAATTTAATCGAAATGAAGTAGTTGCAGAAGTGACATTATGAGATGCAACAACAACTTGATCAAAAACTACATTTTCTTGTTTATTTATCTTGACATAGTTGTTGAATTTTTGAAATTTATTTAGATTAGGAGTAGCATCACTTTTATCAATAGGAACAGGAGCCATTGGAGTGGTGCTCTCAAATTGACTCCTTTGTAATTGATAATGATGAAGCGCTGCACAAAGTTGGTGAAAAGAAGTAAATTTAGTAAGAAAAATCTTATCTCTAATGTCATTTTGCAAATTGAAATAAACATACATTGTATATCAATATCAGAAACATGATTACCAATAAATCTACCAATAAATTCAGT
The DNA here is from genome assembly GCA_028749045.1 of Cupressus sempervirens. Classification (NCBI taxonomy): domain Eukaryota; kingdom Viridiplantae; phylum Streptophyta; class Pinopsida; order Cupressales; family Cupressaceae; genus Cupressus; species Cupressus sempervirens. The sequence continues at coordinate 540,654,456 of CM053789.1, forward strand.
TGATTTTTCTTTAGAATTTTGTTTATAATGCATCAAATCAGTCAAAGACACTTGTGGGCCATTGTTGTTTTTAAATTGTTGAATAAAAGTATTAGAAAGTTGAGGAAATGAAGTAATGGAATAAGGATTCAAGGAACAAAACCATTGTAATGCCTTGTCACAAAAAAATCTAGCAAATAACTTAGCTAAAATCCTATGATCATGAGCATAATCACTACAAAGGATTTGAAATGTTTTAACATGAAGAACAATATCTCCCTTACCATTATAATTCTCAAGATGATGCATATTGGCTTCCTGACGAACAAGAGTATGAATAATATCCTAGGAAAAAGGACTTCCCATGTCACACATAGGAATACTAAATGTGTTTTGAGTTAGGGATGCAAGTTGTTGTAAAGATGATATAATTTGAGCCAAACTGATAATTGTAGAATCATGAGAAGAAATAGGAGAACTAGAAACATGAGAAACACTAGGTAAAGTGTACAAAGCTATAGGAATAGAAGACGCGACTAGAGGAAGACTAGGAACTATAGTTGATATAGGAGTAGAATAAGTAAAAGGAACAATATGATAAGAAGGTTTTGATGTAGGAAGGGACACATGAGGAACACTCATAGGGATAGAGGGAACTATCATAGTCACCACAGGAGTATAAATAGGAACACTAGGAAGAAGAACAAAAAAAGGTTCTACATTAGTGATAGGAGGAAACTTTATCACCTAATTTAGTAGTGTAAATTGAATACTCACTATTAGCAAAATCATTCACAAACCAAATAAGACAACACTTATGATAGGATGAGGTTATTACCAAGAAGGAAGGTAAACCAAGAATGGTAAGCTCCTTGGGTGTAACCTACAATGACATAGATATGTCCTTGATGGATAGGGGATGTATGCTCACAATGTGCTCAAGCTTCCAATGGATGCATATTTTATCAAGCATGTAGATGGGTGAAGGTTTCAACAATAGAGGTGTGGATGTATTTCAACATGGTGATGGTGCAAAATGGTTGTGATGTAGTGGTCAGTGGGGCATTATAAGTTTGCATCAAAGTTGATTCTTTTCGTGAAGGGAGAGAGTTTCATTTATAGGCTAAGGGGTGATTAGATGAAGGGTCAGGATGTGAGGATGGAGAAAGGATTAGGGAGGGCTAGGATGCAAGGAGAGGGAGTACATGGATTATGCTTCTTCAAATCCATAGTATTGTGACAAGTGTCACAAAGGGATTGGATAGGGGAAGAGGTTCAAGATGGGTGTTCAAAGGGAGTTATGAGCGAGGAAGAGTGTGTAAGAGAGATGTAAGAGGCATTTAATGGCATGTAAGAGCCATTAATGCTCTTAGATAGGGATGGAAGAGGACAAGGGAGACTTGTTGACTTTGGCTTGGGTTAGCAAGTCTTAACCCTTGCTTAAAGTTGTGCACAAGTTTAGGAGGGGGATTAGGCTTGGTTTAGGAAAGGGGTTAGGGGGCAAGTTGCTTATCTTTGATGGGATGGGTTAGTTAGGTGGCTAAGTGAGGTTAGTATGGGTGAATTAGTTAGATTAAGGGTAAGGATAGGGTTTAGAGATGATTTTAGGGGTTAGGATAATTTATTAAATGATTTATGTAATAAATAGGGGACATGGGATTAATCTAAATAGATTTAAGTATTTATTTAATTTAATAGAGGAATAGGGTTTTAATTGATAAGTTGATTTTGGGTTATCATTTGATTTTATCAATTGGACTATAGTTAATTAAATTAATTATTTAACTAGGGGATGATGATTAATTAATTAAATAATAAATATTAAATCAGTAATATCTTAAGAGATGACTAAATACAATTACTTAGTGATGTAATCAAATTTAGGTGTCTAAAGAAACACCCCTAAATCTTGAGCTTCTTGAGCTAAAGGTTTAACATTGGAATGCACAAGGTGAGTAATACCACACAAAAGATTAACACCTTGGTCACTATAATGAAGAACTTTCTTAAGAGCCTCAACAGCTTGAATAGAATATTTATTATGATTTTCTTGAAGAAGCCAATTACCCATTTTATCAAGTTCATTGGAAAGTTTTTGGACTTGTTCAAGAGGAACTCTTAAAGCATCATCCTTATCACGAGATAAGTGAGAATATTTTTTGCTCCATAACAGGATTAGAATTAGGAAGAATCAAAGCCTCATCTAGAATCCTAAGGAAAGGAGAAGAAGACTCAGGCTCAAAGATACCCATAAGTCTATGACTATGTCTAACCCTAAGATTAGAAGTAGGACTAGAAGTAATAAATCTCATAAACCAATGCAATGTAAATGAACTAAACTAAGAAAACATAAAGCATAAATATTTTTGTATTTTGAAAGAAATTTTGTAATTTTTTTTTGTATTTTTGAATTAAAATGCAAGAGCATAAACGAAATCTAATCTTAATGCAAGAAAAGACCTAACATATATGAAATGAAATATAACATTGCAAATCACAATAGGGCATATAATTCCACAAAAGAAAAGAGGGTAAGTGTGTCGGATTCACCAAAATGAATAGGAAGAAAATAGGTCCTATCCTCAACCCTAATTTCTAATAGTGATGATCCAAATTGATTAAGCTCAAGAAAGTGATCAATGCATAAATAGATCACGTAATGGAAAATAAAGAGAAAAGAGGTCCTATGGTCATCCTATTTAAGAAACATGTACCTAAATATTAACATAAATAAAAGAAAAATACTAACCTTGAGGTAGAATAATTTTGGAAAATGTTGATTTCAGGTGTCTGTGTATAGTTTCAGGGATTTCTACAATCTGTTCTAAACTAGAAATGTTGAGATGGAGAAAACCCTGAAAAAAATTGTCCTTTTGAAAGGTGGTCAACCTTGACCCTGATAGCGGGGCACAATCTTACCCCGGGGCATAATTGTACCCCAAAAATTCCACCTTAACATGCATTGCTTCAAAGAAATTTTTGTTCATGGATCTTGCAAGTTAGATGAAAAGGGCATCCAAATCTGCTCTTCAATTTGCTGTTCCACACCTGTGTCACAAGAAAAATGGTTTGTTTGTTTGGATGGGGGGTTTTCCTTGGTCAAACGCCAGTTTGGAATCAACCTTGAAATGTAATTGAAATTGCAATATGCATGAACAAAGTAAATGAAACCATTCACCTTGCTTATATTGAAATCCTTATGGAGGATTCAAATCTTAAATCCACAAGTACAGATGCTCCAAATGAATGTAGAACTGTATGTAGGATGTCTCAAATTAATGGCATTAGATCTTCAACACCAATCTTGAATGTATCTTTGCATAGAAGAAGGCTTGAATGAATGTGGATGGAGAAATCTTCAACAAGAGGACTCCATACAGATTGAATCCTAAAATGGCTAACAATGGACCTCCTTGATGAATTGGATGCTTGAATACTTGAATTATTGAATGCTTGATAGATAGTAGATCTTCACTTCATAATAGGTGGATAATAACTTTTGTCAAAGATAGTGTATGCGCTCATAAATTATGGATGTCAAAATGAGGGAAGAAGGATTCCTTATATAGAGATCTAGGGTACAAACTCCTAGAGGAGGATGACATGGGAGCATTAAATTCTATTTAAACTTAACCCATAGAAATGGACCTAGATTAAATCTAATTTAAGAGTCTACCATTTTGAAACCCGAAACAGCTGACCCAGAAGTAGGAAAAAAGAAACTTTCTGAAGCTCGATGTCCCAAAACTTCCAAAAATTGAAAAATGGACCTGGGGTCAGGGACGAGGTTGACCCTACCCTAGGTCAAGCTTAAGGTCATCCTTGACCTAGGTTAGGGTTTGACCCCTACCTAAAAGGCCATCCTTGACCTAGAAAGTCAAAGTCCTTAGCTTCACAAAGAAACTTATCAGAAATAGGTTGGAGAGAGAGAGAGAGAGAGAGAGAGAGAGAGAGAGAGAGAGAGAGAGAGAGAGAGAGAGAGAGAGAGAGAGAGAGAGAGAGAGAGAGAGAGAGAGAGAGAGAGAGAGAGAGAGAGAGAGGGGAAAAACAATCAGATCCATACAAAGACCCATTCACAATGCTTGACATAACCCAAAGCACTTACTCAGATGCCTAAATACTCTTAACAGATAAGTTCTTCCATTTTAATATGATGCACCTATATATGACTTGAATAATATGATATTGGAACAAATGGAAGAATTGCAAACCTTGCTTTGTTGTAAGACAAAGCAAGGACATTTGAGAAGAGAACACACAAATAAGTAGGTATTACATAGTATAAAGGATATTATTGTTGATGCATTTGAAATTTTTGATGTTAATATGCAACATCAAATTTTGGATTAGTTAGTGTATATAGTTGATGCAGTTTAGACTAGGGATATAGAAACCAATGATAAATTGATGAGATGGTCTGAGAAGAAGTTTGAGCACAAAGTTTTGCAAAATTTTTATATAGAACTTGCAATTAGGATGGTTGAACTTTCTAACCTTACCACTCAGTTGGAAAGAAATTTGAAATTAATTCATTCTTTATACATGAAATATTGTGATGTTGAGTTCTTCACATTGGAGAATCAAAGATCAATTGATATAATTCAGGCATATATGAAGGCATGTACACATTCATTGGGAAAAAATGCAAGTTCAAGCTCACCTTCATATAATAAGTTGACATTTGATCAAACAAGGTTAGTTGAGTTAATGGCTAAAGATAGTGGCATAAGGAATAAATTTATTTCTATTCAATTCATGCTATTACCACATTTGGAGATAATTCAGAGGGAATTGTCTTTAGCTCAACATTTAATGAAGAAAGATACACATCTTTCAATTGCAAAGAGCTTAATTGATCTAGTTTTTTAGCTAGAGATACATATTTAAGTCATGGAATCAGTAAGAGATGGGTGAAATAAAGGACTTGAAGAAATTTTGGCTTGTAATCAAACATTTTTGGATAAGTACAAGTTAACCCTAGTGAATCCCAAGCCATAAGTGACAAAAACAAGGGGGAAATATCTACATGACATAAGAGAAAGGGAGAAATATATTCATAACATACATTACAAGGAGGAAATATTTGAATAAATTAGAGACAATACTATCAAATGAAACAACATCAAAGTTTCGAAACATGTATATATTTTATAATAGAGATTAAGTTTTGAAGACTAAGTTATAGTCTAAGGGGGAGCATTACTTTTGCATGCAAAGCTAAGTCATGAAAAAGTGTTTTTCCCACTAATGTCCAAGGGGGAGTTTTTTTTTTTAATCTCTAAGACTAATTTTCCTATTAGTGTCTAACACACATTTATTTTCAAGGCAGTGTTGGATGGTCATTACTGTGATCGAGTCATCCAGAGAAAGCCAAGCTACAAAGGACTTGTCTATATTTTATCATAAGTTGATCAGGTCATAGGTTGTTGAACACCCCATAAGAGATTGGGTCAACATAAAACCTAAGTAACACAAGAGACTGGGCATTTAGGAAGTAAGTTAATGCCAAGTGAGTTAGTATATGTCAAGCAAGTAGAAGTCGAGTGACAACATGAATGTTAGTTATGACTGAGTGTCAGATCATTCAAGTGTTGAGTAAACCAGTTTTGACATATGAGTTTGTAATTGCACAAACACTTATGTAAATTATTTTAGCCAAATTCTACATGATATTTAAAGATTGTAGAGATAAATAAGGATGATATTATACATTTTTTTAAATGGCATTAATCCCTAGAAAAGTATATTAAATAATTAGAAAATCAGAAGGCAAAATGGAAAAAGGATGTATTATGGATCATTGATCCTAATCTAGAACTTTCTACAATTATCTATTTAAGATGGGTTTTACCCTAAATCATTATGAGAGAGTGGAAGAAAAGTGAAGGAGCACGAAAACTAAGTATACAGTGAAGATAGGTTAAGTCTAAAAGGAGATCAGATAGAGCAATCAGAGCAGTGAAAGATAGAACAAAGATATTAGATAAGGAGATCAGATTGAGATTTTGAAGAGAGGAAATCTATAACAAGATTTTAGAGCAAACCAAAGGATTGTATACTAAATCATTTTTAATAGATTGAGCCAGGGAAAATTTCTTAATAGAGTGGTTCTAACAGAGCTATTTCAAATGTCCTATCAAAGTCCTTAGTTTATTGTAAGTGTTAAATCCTTTAATAGGATAAAACCTAATAGTCTTAAATTCTTTTAACATAGTAGACCCCTCATAGGGTAGATCATCAGATATGATCATATTATAGCCCTAAAAGAGGAACACTTTTGTTGTAGTAGTAAAGATTTGTGTGTTTCATCCCCATTGTAGTTCTACTTTCAACTTGAAGTGTTTCTAAGAACCAAAATTATTGTGTTATGTGTTGATATTTTACATGGATGTTTATGCTTATATAGTATGAGATCTGAAATATGAAATGGATTAGGTGTGAATATAGTTAATCAATGAAATATTTCATAGATTTTGATTCATCCCCCTCAGTATCTTGTTTCCCATTAATATTTCCAACAGTAATATGATACTAAATGGTGCATAAGTGTTCTAAAATGTCCTATAGTAATGATGCTTAAAACTTGGATCCTTTTCCGCTTGAAATGATTCTCTATTTATAGATTTTCCAAAGGGGGTGGGGTAGTGTTTATATTTTACCATAGCTTTAGGAGGGTAAGGTTAAATGAGGTCACTAAGGATAAGATTTCCATAAAAGGGGAATCTATTTTGAATGATCGAGTTAATATTTTATCCCAAAAGATATACGAGGATAAATACTCATTTTATTTTTCCTTTTACTGTAATTTATTTTTTGAGATATTTTCCAAAAAGATAAGGATAAATGTTTCTTTTCTTTTCTTTTTGAAATTTATTTTCTCTTTTCCTTTCTAATTTTTTTTCTCTTTTTGAAATTGTTTTCCTTTTTTATTTTTTTAGAATTTGGATTTTAATATGATTGACTATGAGGAAATTAATTGATTAAATTAATGGCATAATAATATGATTCTTTAATTAATCCAAATTTCTTTTATTTTCCTCATTTATTAATAAAATTCATTTGACATTGTACTTAAACCTCACTGATTTGATCAAAATCATATTTTTAAGGTCTTGCTAAATTTAGGGTGTCTACAAGTGCCCCTCTTTGAGATGATATGTGAAGCATATTTGTTCAAGAATGTCTTAATTTTTTGATTTTTAATCCAAAGTTGATGATTGAGTTCCTGATTGTTGATGATTTACTAATTTGATGTTGACATGATGATTCAATACCTACTTGTTGATGATTTACTAGTTTGAAGTTGACATGATGATTTTCACAATTTTGCTTTTAATGCCCTTATTTTGAAAATTTTGTTCTAATCCCCTTGTTTGATTGGTTGATGTTTGGATATTGATATGTTGCCTTCTCAAAAGTGAAATTGGAATTGGCAGTTTGCAAGATATGGAAATTTTGATTTTATTTTGTAAAAATGATGTAGTGGGGAAAATATGTTATTTGAATAACATTTAGAATTGTGTATGATAAGAATTAAATGCTATGGAGAAGTACCCATTTTCAAAAAAAGAGTTAGGTCATGAATAGGTTGTAGGGGCTAAAAATAGGTTTAAAAAATGCCCCTAAGTTGGTTAAATAGGTCCAAAAGACCTTTTATCTATTCATTTTCATACTCACTTTTCATTTTCACTCATTTAAAGTTCTGGGTCCACAAAGATGGTTGTCCCATTGCGAGAGCATAGGTTTAGGGGGGTCATAGTTATTAATGTCCAATTGACAATGGTGCCCTAGTATATCATCAAAAACATCTTTGATTTCAACTTTTCTGATTTATAGACAAAATTTTAGATTTTTCATGATTTTAAGGATTAGATGCTTATATTAGGTGTTTCAGTGCATTTGATTTTTTTAGTCACGCATAGACATTGTTTTAGCACATCTGATAGGTCTAATAACACATCTGTGGATTAAAATAACACATCTAGAAGACCTATTTTTTGGATTTTGTGTGCATTTGAGTATAATTTTAGTGCATCCAATTTTTCTTTCAACACATATATATTATGTTGCATCAATTAAAATTTTCAAACACATAAGAATTTGATTATAATGCATTTAATATTTTCTAATTTTTTGTGAAGAATGTCGAGTAACAAATTGATTTATGCATCTGACAGTGAATAATTAGAATAAATTAGCACATTGGATTTTGATAGCACATTTGATACTAGCAATATCACTTTAGAGAAATATCATAGTGCATTTACATCTTGTAGCACTTTTGTGCTTTGCAATAGCACATTTTCTCTATGCCAGAGCACATTAGGATGCCATTTTCAAATGTTGTCCTATCAAGTATGGATTCTATCAATTAGAATCTGATCTATGATTTGATGTGAATTTTTAATGTATAATATTGATGTTAGATTTAGGATATTTCATATTAGAGTTGGTTTTATCAGAGGAGTTTAATCATTAATTGAGGTGTTTCGATTAATCAGATAGATGAAATATGTAGATAAGATGTTCGCTTGTCAAGATGCAGGGATGGTATAAATAATGTATTGATTCTTGATCAAGACATTAGCTAGGTATCAAAGTGATTGAAACTTAGATTGATGTAGGATGGTCACTTTTGATGATGGACTAATTTGTTTTTTGTGATATGCAAAATAGGTTTGAGGGCGTAAGCTTTATATTTGCAGTTTATATCCTTGGTCCAATGAGTTTATTGATCGACTATCAGCTCTTGATCGACAAATCATACATAGATGTGGATTGGGATATCTATTATTGAAGACCTAATATATTATGATCAAGCTTATGATGGGATAGTGTGTAGAGAGTTGCTCCAAGATTAGGATATTGATGATGATTGTATTCCCTGGTTTAATATGTTAAAATATTATCCTTTTTGATGGTATTAGTAGGATTAACAAGAGGTTTCTTCCTTCCTAATCATTGAGTACATGAATTTCCTATTGGATTGGGGCACATTATATAGGACATGATTGGCCATTCATGTCAATTTTTTTGGGGGATTTGTGTGCTCACACATTTGGATCATGACTTACATCAAGTGGTTTACTCGCGAGCTATCACTCTATCATTTGGGGCAGTTGTTTTATAGATATGTATATGGGAGCACTTACCCATTACTCAACCTATTGGTGTGTGAAAAATACCATAGGATTTACTTTACATCCATGTTTATGTAGGTGTCATTGTCTAGCCCTAGTTAGGCAAGACAAAGTATTGGAGATGGATGATAGATGACATAGATAAGGTTCTGTAGAGGCCTTACAAATATATAAAGCCTTTGATGGAAGATGATGATGATATGTGTACTTCTTCTCACCTAAATATTTACTTGGTTAGGTTCACTTAATGATCAAGACATTTTACTTTTTGAGGGTAGTCAAACAGTTTGGTCGTTGATAAGAGATCACTCATTATGCTCATGTAAAGTTAGAGAGACTGTTATGAGGACCCACATTGGAGTATGAGGTATGTTGAGATGCCTACATGTAAATGTTATAGAATCTATAGGGATTTCAATGAAAGATGATGTAGCCAATGCAAGCATAGATGGTGAGTACACACTATGGTTCAAAGAGGACAAATTTCCTAATTAAGTACATAGATCTAACTAAGTTGATCCTATCTATTAAGGAGGATTTGAGCAGGGATTATGATGATGATGAGGATGATCAAGGTGTTGGCCATGGTAGAGGCAAAGGTAGAGGTAGAGCCATAGGTATACCACTGAGAGTCAATGGTGGTAGGTGTAGAGGCAAGCCACCACTTCTTAGTCAAGGCCAGGTAGTCATGATACCTTCAAGTTTGGCCATACCTCTAGGTCTAGTTGGGAGACCATTTGGTGTAGTAGGTTGCATTCCTAGAGTAGTTCAAGGTCATGGGGCTATGATGATAACACTAGGTATAGGGTCAAGTATGAGTAGTGGTGCAACTAGTTGTAGTATGCCTGGGAGTAGTAGTAGTGTGGGGCCTAGCAGGAGTGCAGATGATTTTGATGGAAAGATAGTAGGCCAACATAGAGGGAGTTTTGGTGATGACATTCAGTTTGAGAGCAGACAAAGGAAATGAGTATAAGGTCTACCTAGATAGGTATAGATAACAACATCCACATGTACAAGAACCTCCTATTTAGACACTGCCTCATTAGGGTCCTTTAGTATAGGTTGATTCTCTACATGTCAGGGCATGTTTGTATACTTTGGAGACTTAGATGGCTCAGTTGATGAGAATGCTATGGGAATTTATTTCTTCAATGGAATTTAGGCCTCCACATCCACCTCCTAGCACAAATGTAACTACCACTAGTCAAACAACATCATCCATACCATAGACATAGATGACAAGTGATGGCTTGGGTGCCCTTAGTGGGTATGGTCCTCCACATAAGATGCAAAGAGATGGGAGTGGTGCCCTTAGTGATCAAGGACCTCCTAATCAGATGCAAATAGATGAAATAGGTACCCTTGGAAATGAGACCTAGTGATGATCTTCCTTTGGCAGATAAATTTTTTTTAATAATATGGATCATGATTTTTTTATCATTTTAAAAAATATATGTATCATTGATGTACTCTTGTGGGCCTTTTTATAGACTATTATGCACATATTTTTTTATATCGATTTTGGTATTTTCGATGTCATTGTATCATGGACTTTACATGTTTCTGATGATATACAACTATATGATTGATGTCTTTTATCTACATGCTTATGTTTGATTTGTGACTTTTTTATGCATGATATTATGAATATTTCTATATGTTCTAGATGATGTAGTTTACTTTGCTCTATGTATGATTATGATGTGTAGATTAGAAATTCCTAATGGATATACTATGTGGATGTGCAAATATGTTTTTGATATGTAGATTTATGAAAAATTGATTTTGTTAATGGATGCAAATGTCATAGACTTGATGATGTACTTAATGAATTATCAGATGGATATCATTATTAATGGATGTAAATGCATATTAGACTTATGTGATGTGGGTGACAAGGTTATGATTATAATGTAATGTTAATGATAATGAAATGATTCATATGCCAAAATAATTTAAATGTGGTGATGAATGATATATAAATATTTGATAAAAAGATGGAAATGTATTTAGATGTAATGATGTGTAATAAAATATAACTTAAAATGATTAATAGGCAAATGAATAATATCACAAGGTGACTAAAATGAAGTACAATGAAATGCAACTTAGATAAGTAATGATAATGATGTAATGAGAGGAGACTAAAAGGCCACCTAAACTTTTGAGACTCAAATGTCACCTAGAACTTTTGATTTTCAAATGCCACCTAAAATGGTGAATGAATAAAAATGACTAAATGTACATAAATTGATGAATGATTTAATGAAGTGTAACTAAATGCAATGTAAATGATTAATGAAGCATCTTAAATGGTGAATGATTAAATGGAATGCAACATAATGAATTCAAATGTTATTGAAAAAGTTCGTGATACTTGATCAACAAAATTCTTTGTGATGTCTTTGATGATTGTGCTTTTATTTTCTTGTGTTTCTTTTTTATAGTACATTAGTGATATCAAAAAGTGTCCTTAGTCCCATGAATTTATGCTAATTTCCACACTTTATGCCAACCCATTTGGAAATATTTGAGCAACATGAAATTGAATTGCAAACGTAAGCCACATGAATTATTGTCAGAGTAAAGGATTAATTTAATTTAATAAATTAAATTACCTTTACTCCCTTCTTAAGATTTTAATTTATGCACTTGAATTTCTATTTAATAATTAAATATTAATTATTAAATCTCATTTACCTTTTAGGGTTTCCCTATTAGGGTTTTATGATCTCCTTTATTAGGATTGATGCATTGTATTTTTAATCCATTCTTTCAGTTTGATAATATATTCTTCCTCATTTTTAGAGCCAAACCCTTGCCTTGACTTATCTTTTTCTTCTCTATGATAGGTTCTTGCATGCAGGTGTTCTATTGGATCTATGAAATTTTCCTCATCAAACCCTTCATGGTATTGGAGTTGGATTTGTTGTAGCTTATTCTTATTGGGAGAAAAAGAGGAACGAGGGTTTGACATAATAGATTTGGTTTTTTTTAATTTTTTTTTTTTATTTTTATTTTTTGTGAAAATAGGACGATCTCTTAATTTCAGAGTGCTTTGAAGCCAAATAGACATCATGGTTGGATTTAGATGATGTCAAAACCCTTATTTTCATATGAAATTTATTGATTTTGGACAATGTTGACTGGGGAGCCAAAAAAATTGCATACTAGGGTTGTACGACCTTCACATGGATATCGATGCAATTTTTCTGTAAAAACATTTATTAAAAAATTGTAGTCATTTTTTAAATTAAAAAAGTGTAGCCTTCTCACCACCACCATGGGCAGAGTGATCACCAAAGCACAACACACAGTTAATCTTTGTCGTTGCCTCCTTCACTGACGTCAACTGCCTCTATCGTTGTTTGCCACCACTATGTTGCTCTTCCACCACTCATGGGTCACTGCCCTACACTCCACCCACCTATGGTCACATGGTTGACTAGGAGGCTAGGTTTTGAGAGCTAAGGCCTTTTTTGTAATACTGTATTTCTCTTATAGGGTACCTAGCATTTGTTGTGTGATATCTTGAGCATTTGGTATCATTTTTTGGAAAATGAAATATCATTGGAAAGTTGATTCCAAGATGAACATATTTATGAAGGCATTTTTTTGGAAAAAAAATCATTTTTGTACCTATTTTTTTGCTCAAGGTCAAATGATGCTTTCTATCTTCGAGGGGGCATAACTTGCTCTTTTTAGCTCTATTTTTTGATCCAACAAAAGTGCTAGAGGTATCTTCTTTAGAACTTTCCAGATTCTATATTATTTCACTATTATTATTTTCTAGGTATTTGTGATACTCAATGGAATCTTATATTATCTTTTCTTTTATACACATTCTTTTTGGCATCTAGGGTTTGGTTTTTTGCATTCTGGGGGGTGTTTTATATTATTGTTTTTATTATTTACATCAGTAAACCATAATTTTTTCAAAAAAAAAATCAAACACCTTCTAAAAAAATGGTCAAGACCTCTTCTTGTCCAGTTCCTCTAAATGCAAATAACTATCATACATGGACATCTTCTATGACATGACTTCTCCTTTCAAAGGGTTTGTGGTCTTGTATAGATGAAGTACAACTAGTTTTATAGAGGCCTCTTGAGGTAATGCAGCATAGGAATAAGATGGATGATGCCATGGGTTTGATTTCTTTTAATTTTTCAGCAAGCTTGTAGTTTCATCTTGATGGGTTGAATTCCCCTCAAGAAATGTGGGCCAAGTTCAAGGGCTTGTTTGGCATCCTCAATGAGTTTAGGGTACTTTAGATTGAGGTAGAGCTTCATCACTTGTACTAGATGCTTTTCCCTCTATTGAGGACTTTCTAATGAGGTTCAAACAATAGAGATCTTTACTATAGGGTTGTAGGAAAGTGAAGACTGATAAGGAGTGCGTTTATTTGATACTATCAAAGCTTTGAGGAAATTTTCAAATTTTCTCTTCTACCTTCCATTCCACTATGGATGCTTTGGGTCCTAGATTTACCATTCCTACTTTTGAGGTATTGTTTGATTGGTTGACTAGAGAGCAAGTCAAACTTTCATACTTGGACTTTTTCATAGGACCAAAGAACTAGGCATTGGTTGCTTAGACATCTATTTGGAATTCAAAGAAAAAACTAAAGCCCAAATTAGATACAATAGGTAATAAGAGTTCCTTCAAGAGTTCTCCTTTATCAAATGCTTGAAAATCCACTCAAAAGGGTAAACCTTCTAAGTTTGGTGAGTCTTCCTCCAAGACTAAGAATGCTATAGGTGATCCTTGTAGTTTTTGTGGAAAGGAAGGACATCCAATTTCCAGGTGTTGGAAACATCTTGAGGCTTTAGAGGAGGTCATGCAACATCATACTATTTCTTTGCCGAAGCCACCACCTCCTGCTTTAGGGAAATGAAATGCTCTTTTTGCAAGAGCATTATCTTCATTAGCTACTTGAATTTTTGATTAAAGTGTTTCCCACCATATGCCACACTCACCTAATTTGGTTGCCTCACTTTCTCAGAGTGTTACTATACAGATTATAGTTGGTGACTGTGTACAAATTTTAGTTTCAGGTTCAAGCACTATCTCTTTTGAGGGTGGTTCCCTATAAGACGTTCTCTTGGTTTTGGTCATTTCTACTAGCCTTGTGTCTATTTTTCAAAATTTTCATTCTAGCTCTAGTGATTTCTTACCACATGATATGGTTATTCAAGATTTACATGATCCTAACTTGGTTGTTACTACTAGGACTATTGATCTTTTGTCTCACTTATATTAGTTTGATGGTTTGGAGAGCTCTGATTCTATAGGTGCTATAGGTGTCTCTCTTGTTTCTCATGTAAACATAGTGAACAAGCTTTGGCATGAGCATTTTAGCTATGTCAGCTATAGATATCTGTAGTAGATGAGTACATAGGAGCTATTGAATAGGATACCTCAGACCTCTTGTACTGACGATGTTTTTCAAGGTTGTGCACTTAGAAAACATCACAAAGATCCATTTCTAGCAGGTAGATCCACACATGCTAAGGCACCATTGGAGTTGGTGCATAGTGATCTAATGTGATTTCCCACTCCATCCTTTTTAGGTGCTCAATGTGTGCTTACCTTCATAGATGACTTCTCTAGACACACATGGGTGTACTTTTTGAAGTAAAAATTTGATGTCTTTGATTCATTTCAAATATTTAAGACATTTGTGGAGAAGTTTCCTGCTCTTTCTGTCAGGCATATATGCACTAACAATGGCAAGAAATATGTGAGCTAGTTTTATAGACACTAAGTATCTTTATAACATCAGTTCATAGTTCTCCATACCCCTCAGTAGAATGGGGTTGTAGAGAGAAAGAATAGGATATTATAGGAGATGGTCAGTTATATGATACAATCTTGAGCTATGAGTTCTTCATTTTTGGCCAAGGCTATCAATTGTGCCAACTATATTTAGAACTAGATGCCTCAAAAGGCATTGTGAAACTTGACTCTTGAGGAGGTTTGGACTCATTTCAAGCCTAACATTTCTACATTTCACATTTTTGGTAGTGAGGCTTGGGTATTTATTCTATATGCTCAAAGGAAAGCCATGGAGAGGAAAATATGACCACTCATCTTTGTTGACTACTATGAGGATGTGAAGGTTTATAGGTTGTTTGATCCTAGTTTTTGAGAGGTCTTGTTTTGGCAAGATGTTTAGTTTGATGAGTGTTATCCTCAGATGGAGCCTCCATCACTAGCTTCTCCCTCACTACTTAGTACTTCCTCTTCTCCTCTATAGGATTATGTATCCTCCAAGGAAGACTATGATGTTGATCCCCCTTCACAACCTCCACCATATTTTTAGTGAATGACCAAATGGACTTGTGATACTATTGATGTAGTAGGACCTATGGAAGAAGATCCTTTAGATTCTTGTCACACTTGCGCTTAGATATATGGTACTGGACTATTGAGTCATGTCATTTTAAATTATCCATAGATTTTTTCATAGGTAGTAGGACACTTAGATTGGGATAAAGCTTTGTATGAGGAGTACTTTTTTTGATGAAGAACCACACATGGGATCTTTATCCTCTTCCAAAAGGAAGAAAGTTGGTTCGATGTTGGTGGGTGTACTATACCAAATATGTTGCAGATAGTTCTATTGATAGGTACAAGGCACATCTTGTTGCAAAGGGATTTTCAGAGGTTGAGGGTATTGATTACTTTGAGACCTTTTCTCCTATTGCCAAGATGAATTATTTTTTCCTTGTACTCTCTCTTGCAGCTTCTTAGGGATGGACAATATTTCAGATGGATGTGAAGAGTGTCTTTTTGCATGGAGACCTACATGAAGAGATCTATATGGAGAAGCCTCATGCTTTTTTTCATGAATCTTCTTTGGTATGCAAGCTTTGAAGGTCTTAATATTTTCTCAAACAAGCCCCTCAGGCTTGGTATGAGAAATAGGTTCCTCCTTGCTTGCTTCATAGTTCACTTAGTTTCCTTCGGATCCTATAGTGTACATTCAACATCATGGGGCTGACTTATTGATACTTGTGCTATATGTAGATGATCTCATCATTATAGGTAGCTCATCCTCTATGATTCAGAGTGTTCTGTGAGCTTTGAGAGAGTAGTTTGAGATGACAGATCTTGGACTTCTGTACTATTTTTTGGCCTATAGGTTGTTCAGTCTTTGGATGGGATAGCCATACTTCAATAGAAATATGCCCTTGATATGATTCAAGTACTCAGCATACTTGATTGGAAGCATGTTCCCATACCTTTTCAATTAGGTGTTGTTTTATCTACCACTTGCACTACTCCCATAGTGGATTCCACTTTATACTAACATCTTGTGGGTAGTTTTTTGTACTTGACACACACACACATCTTGATATTTCCTTTGTGGTTGGACTTGTCTCTAGATTCTCACATGATCCACATGAGATTCATTGGCAAGCTTCCAAATGTGTCTTGAGGTACATATGAGGTACTATATGATATGACATTCACTACACATTAGGGTATCCTCACATTGTTGGTTATACAGACTTAGATTGGTATGGTGATATTGATGATCAAAGGTCTACTTTTGGATTTTCTTTCTATCTTGGTTCTAATCCTATCACATGGTCTTGCAAAAAGTAGCATGCTCATGCATTATCATCTATAGAGGTAGAGTATAGGGTAGCTATTCTAGCTAGTCAAGAAGTTTTATGGCTTTGACAATTGATGACAAATTTTCCTCCTAATAGTTCCACCTTTCTTGGGTGTGACAATCAAAGTACTATACACATTTCTCACAACCAAATTGAGCATCAAAGGAGCAAGCAAATTGATCTTCACATGCACTTCATCAGACATCTGATTAAGGATGGCTCTATTAGCTTGGAGTACATTCCCACTGCTAAGCAGGTTACAGACATCTTCACTAAACCTTTTGCATCCCTACAGTATCTTTATTTACATTTTATGCTTGGGGTGAAGGAAGTTATCCTTGAGGGGTCTCAGTGATGAGTCCTTGCTTCCTTCTTTTATTGCTTTTTAGCTTCTATCTCTTTTTGGAGTAGGGTTTTTCCCACATGGTTTTCGCTATTTCTCCATTTTTTAGAGATTTGGTTGTGATGGGCACCTCATCAAGCCATGTTGTTGGCACCCATTTATGCTTTCAACATTGTAGTTTCCTTGCATTTTTTTTCATTTTTTGTGTCTGCATTGTTTCTCATCTTAGGGGGGTTGTTAGAATAAAGGATCAATTCAATTTCATTTACTCCCTTCTTAAGATTTTACTTTATGCACATTCATTTCCATTTAATAATTAAATATTAAATATTAAATATCATTTACCTTTTAGGGTTTCCCTATTTCCTTTAGTAGGCTTGATCCATTGTATTTTCAAATCATTTTTTCAATCTAATAATATATTCTTCCATATTTTTTAGAGCTAAACCGTTGCCTTCTCTTATCTTTTTCTTCTTTTTGACAAGTTTGTTGGAATTCTTTAGAATAATTGAGAGGTGGGGGAATCAATTATCCAAGGTCCAGATGTACAATTAATTTTTTTCACAACTTAGTGAACCCATATGCATAAAAAAATTTCATCATGCATGCATCCATTAGATTATGCAATCACTTAAACTTGTAGGTTGCTATCAAATCAACTTTGCAAAAATGTAAACATGAAACATAACAAATTCAATAACATATTTGACACAATGATTTAACATGGAAACCCAATTTGGGAAAACACACTAGTAACATGCTACTCATTCTCACTCTTCTAAAGTGATGCCCTATGAAAGGCTAGTCCTGTTAAAGGTTACAATGCACATCGTTAAATGTGACCTAGTTAAAGGGTTTCAATCACCCTATTAGGAGTGAGCCTTGTTAGAGGACTTTAGATCATTCACTTGGAATATCACTCAGTTAAAGGATTTACAAATGACTTTAAGGTCAACCTTAATCCAAAGGATTTGTCGTAGACTAGTACAATGATAAGGCTTGATCTGATAAGAATTTATGACTCCATTTTCATATTAGAGATCTATGTTTTAGTCCTCCATTTTTCTTGGCTTTCACACACTTTCAGCTCTGATAGCTTGTTCACACTTCAAGCATCCGTACCCTTAAGCCTTCTAGCTTTGCTTATCAATATAGTCTCTTCTCTTAGGTCACTAAATGAAGTAATACCCTAGACTCCTTATCTTCCTTAGGTTCTCACACATGACAAACTTTGCTTCTAACCAACCATCTCTATAAATAGAGAAATAAAATATTTTTTCATTCATCCTCCATCGTCCATTTTAGGGTTAGGTTAGCTTAGGTAGGATTCAATGAATCTACCCATCATTTCATTTTATTCCCTTCTAGAAACTTCTCCTTCGATCCTCTTTGAATCCACCTCAAAATGGTTCACCATGAATTTTGTGCCACCAATTCATCAATCTTATCTTCTACATGGTTCAGAGAATTCAAGAAATCAATCTTGTTGGCTCAGATTCATTAGATTCTTGATCTTTCTCATAATGTTGACACTCGACATTAATTGGCTTTTGGTGCTCGACACATACTGTGTTGCTCGACATCCTCTATCAAATCACTTGACATGAACTAAAGTTTATTGGTGCTAAACATCAACTAAACTTTTATTGAATTAGACTATGTCACTTGGCTTACACTAAAATTGACTTTGCTCATCTCTGACTAATTTTTTGCTTGGCACCTACTATGTAGAATGTTAACCTTGGCAGAAAAACTTTATTTAACTTATAGTTCTGAACTTAATTAGTGTAATCATCCTTTGCAACCTTAAGTAGAATATTAATGCACCATAATTTCACTATCTTAACTAATCCTTGTACTCATTTTCCATATCATAACTCAAACTTTCCTCTAGGTGTTATTGTTATCTCATTTGATCAAATCCTCTTCATCAATGAAACAAATGATAGTACTTAAATCATATAAGCAATTGTCTTACCAGAAAGTAGCAGGTTTGACATCAATGACAAAATAATGATTGAAACACATAATCATACTTGTATCAATTTTTTTTCAACAATCTCCCTCTTTGACATTGATGGCAAACCAAACTAAACAAACTTAATCAGTATGACCAACAAAATACCAAAAAGAAAATAATTCCTTGTATTGAAATCTCTCCTGTTATTAGCAACTTTCATCTTCTGAATAGGTTACAAAATTATGTTATGATGAAATAGACAATCAATCAATTCATCCTTATGACTTCCTCTTGATCACTTCTTATATCTCCCTCTTTATGTCTTGCTCCCTTGGTACTCCATCTCCCTTAGCTTGTCTTTCTCTTTTCAATAATTTTTCCTTGAACTCAGATTTCTCCTTCTTTGACAACAATGCAAAAGACTTGTCATCTTCATATGTAGATATGAATATTTTCAATTTCTCCCCCTATCACCTTGCTTGTGACTGATTTGCAACTCCAACTCTTTGATTACTTTAGGCAACTCCTAAATTAAGATCCATTGCATCAATGTGTAACATATGTCTATTAATTTGTTTGATGCAGGGCACTCCTCATGCTTCTTAGATAGCCTTTGATAGGAGTATCACCCCTAGTTTAACTCTTATATACTCATGAGCATCCTTAGGTAATGCTTCTGTGAAGATATTAGCTTTTTTCTTTTTTGTGTTAACATATTCCATCTTCACCTCTTTATTTTGAACTAATTTATGAAGTAATGATATTAAATTGCAATGTGCTTAGTCTTTGTATGCATCAGAGGATTATTTCATATATTTATAGCACTTGTATTATCACAGGTTTGATGATTTCCTCCTTCATACCTTTGAGTAGTTGTTGATCCATACAATGTTTGTATAATTTACTATAGCAACAACATATTTAGCTTCAACAATATATTGAGGAATGCAGTTTTGTTTCTTGCTAGTCCATGTAACTAGCCTTTTGCCTAAGAAAAATGCTCCTCCACTAGTGCTCTTTCTGTCATCAATATTTTCATCCCAATCAACATTAGTGTAGGCTCTCAATTCAAATTTTTTATTTTTCTTGTAGTATGGGCCATAGTCCTCTGTTCCTTTCAAATATCTTATTATTCTCTTAAAAAAATCAAATGATTCTCCCTGGGATTCATATAGAATCTTGCAATTATCCCTATAGATAATGCAATATCAGGTTTGTTGTGTTCTACATATTATAATTTGCCAATCATAGACCTGCATAATGTTTGATTCACCTCAATTGAATCATCATTCTTTAACAATTTATGTCTTGTCACCATAGGTGTACTTATTGGAATCCTCCAAGCCAAATGTTCTCAATATCTCCTCAACATACTTTGACTGAGTGATGTATATACCACATTTCATTTGATGTACTTGAAAACCCACAAAGAATTTGATCTCTCCAAACATAAACATCTCAAATTATTTCTTTGTTTCATTTGCAAAAGCATTACATAAAGTATCTTGACCTCCAAATATGATATCATCAACAAAAGTTTCAGATAGTAAAATACCTTTATGTTTCTTTGTCTTCAAGTACATATTGTTGTTATCATCAGTCCTATCAAATTCGATCTTCACAAGATAAGTATGAAGCCTTTCATACCATGATCTTTATGCTTGCTTCAAACCATATAAAGTTTTGTGTAGTCTACATACAATATTTTTGTTGTCATCATCAATAAATCCTTCTGATTGTTCTTGTCATGAGCCCTAATAATGATATATAATGATAAAAAAATGACTATAGGATATAAATTGAAATAATCTTATCATTATTCTAACAATATAATGATATATTATTCAAAATATACAAGTATAAATATAAACTAAACCAATAAAGGAAAATATATATATATATATATATATATATATATATATATATATATATATATATATATATATATATATATATATATATATATATATATAAAATAAATTGAAATGATCTTATCATTATTCTAACTATATAGTAATAATATATTATTCAGGATATACAAGTATAAATATAAACTAAACTAGTAAAGAATATATATATATATAGAGCCATGATTATGATTATTTATTGTAACTAAGTTCTTGACATAAAATTAATATAAATTAATATATCAAATAATAATCAAGAAATGATATATCCTATTACTTGATGATATATAATAACATAGATAATATTACTATATAGTATTTGATCATTACTATAATTATTATTGATTCACATATTGATTAATAATATCAATCATTATATAATTATTAATTTATTGCCAAATTCCATCTAATTTTAATTCTAATTTAAATATCAACTATATTTGTAAACAAACAATATTATTCCAAACATGTTATTTCATATTGATTAAATAAATGTCCTATAGAAAAGGTAATTGATAGGACATATGAGAGGGCCCACCCATTGAGGAACACAACCCTTAATAGACATAAATATTGACCAAATCAACCATTACATGGAAGGGAGATAAGAAATGGAGAGAAGAGAGCACTAAATAATAAGGAATATGGCATTAGATATACCTAAAAGCAAAAACGTAAAAGATTTATTAGGAATGGAGAGATGAGATAACAAGGTTAAAATTTAATTGTACATTCATCCTGTTAACATTACAAATATTTTATAAATTATTAAAAAGGAGACAAAGTAGCCCAAATTATAGGAGAGCCAAAATTATAGGGAACACAAATACAAAGAATTTTCAGCTAAGCAATTTTTATGGTCCAAACTACTAAAAAGATATGAGTGTAATTAAGGAGGTAGAGATTTAATTTTCAGAATTAGATTTTCATTTGAAGTATTTTATTTATTAAAATCTAATTTTTTTAATTTTATATATATATATATACATATATATATATATATATGTATATATATATATATGTATATATATATATATATGTATATATATATATGTATATATATGTATATATATATATATATATATATATGTATGTATGTATGTATGTATGTATGTATGTATGTATGTATGTATGTATGTATGTAACATTAAGTTACATATGATCTATAATGTCTTTAAATAAGGTATTGAATAGATAAATAATAATTTAAATATAAGGATTAAGAAATCTATGGTGGGACTTTATGCTTATGGGATTATAGGAATAATTAGTATTTATAATTAGATTCATATGTTTATGGATTGCAATTGTAAAGCATTTAGAATGTTTTAAGTCAAACTACTTATTCTCTCACTATAGTTTGAGGAGTTGATAGTTGTTGCTGTGTAAAGAAAGGCAGAGTAAATCCAGATAGTATACTGGTGTCAAGTGCCCTACAAGAAGTAAATTCACACTCTCTTTAGAGAAAATTTAGGAGGGAAGTAGGGATCTAAGAAATTCAAGGCCTAAACATATTAACTACAAAATATAGTACACATTATATAATTTTTTCCTTCAATTGAGTTAGTTGATCCGCAATAATGAGAGCTGAACTGTGGTTAATGACAACCTTTAAAAATGGGTCATTACAGTTCTATATAAAATTCTTCCTCTAATATACCATTTAGAAATACAAACTTAACATTCATTTGATAAACTTTGAAACTTTTGTATGTAGAGTAAGCAAGAAGAGTTCTTACTCCTTCCAATCTTGTAGTAGGGGAAAATGTTTCTCCATAGTCTATCCCTTCTTCTTGTGCATATCCTTTATAAACTAATCTTGCCTTGTTCCTTGTGACTTCACCATTTTTATCTAACTTGTTTATGATTACCCACTTGGTACCAATCACATTTTTGTCTTTTGGTCTAGGAACTAGAGTCCATGTCTTATTTTTCTCAATTTGTTCAATCTCTTCTTCCATGGCTTTACTCCAGTCCACATCCATTAAGGCATCTTTCACTATTTTAGGTTCTTGCATGCTCAGCAAGCATGTATCATTTCTCAACTTGTTCCTTGTCATTGGTCTAGCATCTTTATCTCCAATGATTTATGTAGTAGGGTGATGTTTTTTGAAATACTTAGACAATCTTGGTTTTGCTCTATTTTCTTCATTTGGTCTCTCAACTTTTGAATCACTATGTACATCTCTATTAGGTAGTTCAACATCTCTTTCATGTACACTAATCTTAGAAGCAGAATGGGCCTCAACTTCATTCTATAAGTTGGCACCTGAATGTATCTCGATTCCTGAATGCAACTTAATCTTCATAATATGTGACTCGGTAGTCACTAAAACTTGTTGTTGATTTCCAACTTGATTTACAAGATCTTCATCAGTAGTTATACCTTCATAAAAGTATATAAATGATTTGTATTCTTCTAGTTCCTTTATAGGTTTAGCCTCATATACTTCTGTATATTCATCAAATTTTACATTTGCACTTTCCACAATTGTGAGGCCTCACCTTGACCCATCATAACATGGATATTTTATTTACATTTTCATATTTGAGATCTTGATATTTTGACAGTTATTCAAGACTTAGATGGACAATGGATTTTCTTTATCTATTGATTTTGATACTTCAGTAGTGTTTTACATTGTTATATGCACTAAGAAACTATTATTGTGTACGAAATGTTCGAACATATATGGATGTAGCTTTATGACATAATGTTATTAGATTTTGATGCAATGCAGAATGTTAATTTGATTCTGATGAATTCTAATCTATAAATAAATGTTAAATTAATTATTATGTTTTATGACATGCAAATAAATGGTTAGGATATATAAATAGATGTTAATTTGATAATGATGGCTTATGACATGCATATTTTGATATCTTAAAATTTCAAATGGAATAATTGAAAAGATTAGTAAAGGAAAATCTAATTTGAATTATGCTAATATGGATATTTTTGTTATTATATACACTTATGTTGTATATGTTTATTTGACTCCTTGGACTACTGATGCTCAAGTTTGATGTGCAGGAAGAGGAACCATGGAAATTTAAATGGGAAACAAGGTATAGACACATGTTTAAATGACTCTGCCAAGGTGAATCTTTGTAAGATTCTTAAACTTTGTTATGATGTGTTTACTTTGTAAACTGAGATGTATGTGTTTAGTATGTATTTCATGTGAAGATTTTGAACATGTCATGTGTGATGTATAGTGTATTTTGTGTGTGTCACTTGACACTTGTGCTCGTTATGTGAAATGACATGTTCTTTGATGATGGATCATGTGGCCACCTTATTCTGAGTTAAATGCCTTAATTGATAAATTTGATTTATTGCCCTAAATTAGTAAAGAGAACAAGGTTATCACCATGGGATAATTTGGAATTTGAATTACCTAGCATTGGGAGGGTCATAAAGTAACTCTAAGGTGAGTTTGTGACAAAAATAAACCCTACCCATGTTAGTACTATAGGTTAGGGGGATAATAATGACCTCTAGATTGCCTAGTAGGCCTAGGAGACCTCAAAAAAATTGCATTCTTTATTGAATCCGAAAATGAGAGGGATATATAGAGGCATGGCTAAATTGGGAACTCACTTGGCCATTCTCTATCTTTAGAGACAACTAGGGTTTGGAGAAAGAAGGAGCTCTACTACAACTATCTGTTGCCATTTGCTTGGACTGAGGTGGGTACCTTTGATCCATGGTGCTCATCATTTTGTATGTAGATTAGATGTGGTGTTCTTCATTTCATGGTGAATTTTTGGTGTATTGTAGTGGTGTTTGTGGAAAAGGATTTTGTTGTAGTGTTGTATGTGAGAAGTTTTGTGTGAATCCTTCCTTGAATATTGCTTGTTTTCATGTTATGTGTTTTGTGTAATGGGTGTGAAGCATCACTCACCCTTGGGAGGGAAGAGATGCTTGGGTGAAGGGGTCAGTTGGGCTCACACATGTAGTTGAGGAACTCTCCCATGTGTGGAGATGAATGTATATGTTCAATGGAATGTGTTCATCTTGCTTACTTGCATTTTGGGAGGTATAAGGAGGTGTGTGGAAGGAAGATATTGTTCATCTTGCTTGCTTACATTTTGGGAGGTATAAGGAGGTGTGTGGAAGGAAGATATTGTAAGCCCTGAAAGGGCATGTTGATGATGAGAAGATGTGTATATTGTGAACCATAGCTTTGGAAATCCTCCTCATGTTGAGAGCCCACCTTCACCCTATACTTGAATCATTTGGAAGCCTTGGGATGGGATGTGTTGTAATTGTATTGTGTTAAATCTTGTCATATTGTTGTGAATATGCATGGAATGTGAATGTGTAGTATGCAACCATTTATGCCTTGTTTCCCCAAACTTGGTGGGTGGTCTCCTTGAGGCCTAGGTTGAGAGGTGAGCCTCCATGGTTTCCCATTTTGTCTCTCTTGTTTAGGTATTCATTTGAAGAGCTTGGAAGCTTGATGTTATGTAGATTATTCCTAGCATAGGAGAAGACTCATTATTATGGAGAGATAAACTCCACTTGTTATGTGAAGCAATTTGTATTATAAGAGTGTAGTGATTGTTTCCAATTCATATGATATGTGAAGCAATTTGTATTGTAAGAGTGTAGTGATTGTTTCCAATTCATATGTCCATAGAAAGAAAGAGATTTGAATAATGTATGCTTCAAATGGTCTTTCCATTGTGTATAACTTGATATGGTCATTCCACCACATTCCCCCCCCCTCCTTGTTCATGGTTGATATTTTGTTGAAGGTAAATTTGAAAGGAACATGTAGGAGAGATTTTGTCATGATGATGTTGTCTTATCTATACTTAAATATTGGAATGTGTTGAAGGAAATAATTTTGTGTCATGATATACCATTAGGAATGAATTGAACAATTATCTCCTTGGTATCTTTATTTTCTCTATTACATGAGAATAATTTAGTTGCTTGATGTTTATAATTGAAATTGAATTAGTTGTAAGATATGCAACTGATAGTAATGGATTTGTAGATAGCTTAAATTATGGACTTGGATGACATTAAAGTATTTGATTATTTGATACTATGAAATTTTAGTTCAAAATTTCTTGTGTTCCATTTTGAAATTTGATTTTATTAAGCAATATGATAGTTTTCTTCATGTTAAATTGTTTATTAGAATAGAGAATGTTAATGCATAGTGCAATAATAGACCATCACCAATTCAATCTTAACAACCATAGAGAATGAATGAAAGGAGCTAAACAAATTAGCGAAGTTTAAATGAGACCTGTAGATGCATATTTGCATTCTAGAAAATGTATGGGTAAAGCAAAAAAAGTCTCATTCTATTACAATCAAATAAAATAATAGACCTTGTATAAAATATTAATATCTTGGATTGACAAGTTAGAAATAAATCCTTTGAAAAAAATCCTCCTATTAAATAAATGTCAGACTTAGCCTTGTTCATGATATGACCCTATGGAAAGGATATATACATTTAATAATCAAGAAAAGAAAAATATATGTTCTATAATTTCTAACTGACCTAACATAATAAATGAAATAAGTGTTTTATCCTAACTATTTTGTCTTACCCAAGCTTGGAGTTATTGCAAAAATTAAAATTTCAAACATGGGAAGCACTTGGAAAAGTTTTCCACCTACCTAGCCGACCACCCCAAGTACCTACCACCAAGCAAGTAATAATTTAAACAAGTATAATAGATCAAATATGCCCACCCCACCTAGGCAATATATGCTTTGAAAACATTTAAGTAATCTTTGCAAGTCCTTGACAAAGATATGACAAGTGTCAAGAAACCCCCAACTTGTCCTAGGTGCTTGATGTCCTTGAGATTAAATATGACATTATATATACCTTTTCTACCCATGCAATTACACCTAGAGAAGGACCCATGCTAACAACAATCATGGAACTTGGTGCAAGTTGACTTCCTCCTTTCTAGGTGACCAAGTAGGTGGTTGACTTGGGGGGGAACAAAATCAATCAATTAATATAGACTTAGACATGTCAGACTTCTCCTTTCATACACCTAGATTGGGGAATGGTTGTAAAGGACAACAATTTACTGAGAAGCCTGCCTGCTCACCTACCCACATATGAATAAGAACAAAAGTGGATAAAAGGGGAACCATTTTAAAAGGAGACTTAAAAGGATTACTTTTTTAAAAATAAAATCAAATGCATCAATTACAACCTCTTTGGAAATGGTGGTACCCATGCCCACTTGCACAACAAATCCCTAGGCGATGGGACTAAGAGTATTTCATTTTTTTGTGTGGTGGGTGTGAACAAAACCTAGGCTAATCTGCTAGGAAAGACATAGGGAAATTATATGGTATCATGTATTAGTAAGTGGGATTTATTATAATTTGATTTAGAAATCAATAAGTCATGATTTAAGTGGTTATTTTTAGTTGGTTATAGCTATAGATAAGTCAAGGGTAGTATAATTCTACCATTTCTTTTAAGATATTAGATCATAGTAAAAATTGATTTGTTTATTACTTGCATAAAAAATTCATATGTAGCAGTTTTAATTTTAGTAGTAAAGAATGATATTGTTAGTAGTTAGGATAGAAGATGTGTATTAAATATGGGTGTTTAAATATAATATTTATAATAATAATCAAATAATAATAATAATTAAATAATTAAATAATAATAATATTAATATCACTATAATGATAAACTTAACATTTATGGAAGCAAATGATTAAATGATAAAACATATTCTTGATTCATACCCTAGGTCTCCTACTGTTACATTCTCACAAAATAAGTTTCACTTGAACATGAGAATGTTCATATTGAGTACGAAAGATTAAGAGCTCACAACCATTACACCATACGTAGTTCGACATTAGTATCTAGCATATCAGGTAAGCACCTCAGGAGGAACCCAAAATCCTGATCCGAGTAAACAAACTTTGTACCACTAACATTCTTCATTCCCTCTTGGTTCAAGGATTGATTGTGTTCTTACCATCACTCTCTTCTTTCAAAAAAAATAAAATTAGTTGTGTTTTTGCCTCGTAGAATTGTGGCATGACAACAACTTTGTTATTGTTAGTATTTAAACACTTATAAG
This sequence comes from Cupressus sempervirens, assembly GCA_028749045.1. Taxonomy (NCBI): domain Eukaryota; kingdom Viridiplantae; phylum Streptophyta; class Pinopsida; order Cupressales; family Cupressaceae; genus Cupressus; species Cupressus sempervirens. The sequence goes on from CM053789.1 coordinate 540,682,506, forward strand.
CTTTACTTCTTGTGGAATAACCAAGGAACATACCTTATTCAAATTTTGCATCTAGTTTACCATTCCTAAAATCTTTGAGAATATTAAACTTTCTTTCAAATACCTTAAAATATTTTACATTGGGTGAGTATTCATACCATAGTTCAAAAGGTGTAGAATGAGTACCTTTCTTGACTTGCACAGGGTTCAAGGTATAGAAAGCTGTATCTACAACTTTTCTCCAATATTTAAAGCAACATTTTTCTCCATCATGAGTGTGTCCTAGCATAGTCCATTACAGACCTGTTCCTCCTTTTAGTAATTTTATTTTCTTGAGGGGTCCTAGGAGTAGATTTTTGTCTTTTGATTCCTCTATCATTACAAAACATCTCAAACTCATTTCCTTTATCAGATCTCAAACATTTCAAATTTTTACCTATTTCCTTTTCAACTCTTATTTAGTACCACTTAAACATTTGGAAAGGATCAGATTGATGTTTCAAAAATATAATAATCATTCTAGAATAATAATAAACAAGTATCATAATGTACTTATCTCCTTTATAGCTTTGCCTAACTGACATTGTTTGCAAATTATATTGTCAATCTTCTTTAACTTAGGCAAACCCCTGACTCTTTTCAACTAACCAAGTTATCAAAATTAACATGACACAACCTCTTGTACCAGAGCCACACATCATCAAATTCTACAAGTAAACAAGTATCATCCTCTATATCAAGCTAGAATATATTACCTCTTGTTTGATCACCTTTTCCAATTAGTTTTCCATTAGTATCATATATCTTAGCAATCTTGTTTTCAAACTCAACCTTGCAGCTTAAATTATTTAGTTGTGACACACTCAATAGATTATAGTTAAGTCCTTCAACATAGTAAGCATTGTCACATAGAATCTTTTATGTGAGCTTGATAGAACATTTTCCTTTTATTTGACATGGTGCATCATTACCAAATCTTACACTATTTCCATCATAATAATTCAAGGTAATGAACTTTCTTTTATCTCCAGTCATGTGATGTGAACACCCACTATCAATGATCCATATGTGATTTTTGTTCACACAAGCCACTAGTGTAGTTGCCTCATATTCATCAGATTCAGCCTTCATTGCAACATACACTACTTCATCATTATGATCATCAGATCCATCTTTTTTTTTCTCTTAAAAAATGTAGCGAGACTTCTTGCCTTTGTCTTTGTAATCTTTGTTGTCTTCATCTCTTCTACTTTTGTACTTATCACCACCTCTATAATTCTTCTTCTTTGGACATCTGGTAGCAATATGACCAACCTTATTGCAATAAAAACACATGATAGGTAACTTACCTTTGAACTTTCCTTTACCTCTATGAAATTTCATTACTAGCAATGCTTCAAGTTGATCTACATCTTCCTCATCTATATCACTTTCACTGGACACATATTTTGTCTTTTTCTTCTTCTTCTCATTGAGTTCCTTCAATGAAAGCTTAGCTTTGAAAGCATATTCAACATTGTTAGGTTTGTAATTATCAAAATTAGATAGCTCAAAAGTAGTGAGCCTACCTACCAAATCTTCAAGAATTAGATCATTCCCTAGCATACATCTCAGTTCTTGTATTACAAAAACTCTAATAGCATAGATGGGCAATAGTGTTCACAAAACTTTTCTTAGTAAAGTATAATCATCTATTTTACCATTAGCTCCTCTTATTGCATTAACATCTTTTATCCTAGAGAAATATTAATCAATATTCTCACCTTCTTGCATTCTCATATCATTTAACTTACCTACTTTGTTTTGCATCTCTTGCTCTTCATCTTGACGATGGATCACGTAGTGTGATTTGAAACGTTGATGGTAAAAATCTTAACATAATCAAATCTAGAAACATATCAATATATTACCTCTAAGACTTTCAGCTTTATCTCTTAGAACATTTTTTTCACCTCCATGTATAGTGTGTAGAACATCCCACATTTTCTTTGCACTATCATAACCCTTGATATCATCAAAATTGGAGTATCTTAGGGTAGAGGCAATCTCCAACATTGTCTGGTTGTGTTCTTTCTTCTTTTTCAGATCTTCAACAATTAAGACTCCAATAGGACCAACATGCTCAACAATAATAGTAGATTGTGCATGATCTCCGAGACCTCCTAGGTGTAGCTTCATTATAATTTTCCATGTAGGAAAGTTATCTCTATTAAGCTTGGGTACCTCTCTTTTTGACATCTTGATCTTGTTGCTTCTAGTACCTTCAAACTAGTCCTCTTAAGCAGATGGCTCAAGATCCAAATGTACAATTAAAACTTTTCACAGCTTAGTGAACCCATATCCATAAAACATTTTCATCATGCATGCATGTATTAAATTATGCAATCACTTAAACTTGTAGTCGTAGGTTACTGTCAAATCAACTTTGTTGAAATGTAAACATGAAACATAACAGATTCAATAATACATTTGACATAATGATTTAACATGGAAACCCAATTTGGAAAAGACCACTAATAACATGTTACTTATTCTCACTCTTCTGAAGTGATGCCTTGTAAAAGGCCAACCCTATTAAAGGTTACAATGCACACTATTAAATGTGACCTAGTTAAAGGATTTCAATCACCCTATTAGGAGTGAGCCTTGTTAGAGTACTTTAGATCATTCACTTGGAATGTCACCTAGTTAAAGGATTTACAAATGACTATTAGGTTAACCCTAATCCAAAGAATTTACCCTAGACTAGTACAATGATTAGAAAGTAACGGTAAGGTTTGATCCAATAACAACTTACAACTCCATTTACAGATTACACATCTTTATTTTAGTCCTCCATTTTTCTTGTCTTTCACACACTTCAGCTCTGATAGGGTGTCCACCCTTCAAGCATCCATACCCTTAAGCCTTCTGTCTTTGCTTGCCAATGTAGTCTCTTCTCTTAGGTCACTGAATGAATCAATGCCCTAGACTCCTTACCTTCCTTAAGTTCTTGCACATGACAACCTTTGCTTCTTGTTGAGCTATCATTTTTCATGATGCATAATGGTAGGAATCCTTTCAAATTCCTCTCTTGAAAAGATGATCTGAGATCAACTCCAAGGTTTTGGGTAATCTTGCGACCTATTAGAATCCGCTCAGTAAAAGATAAATGTGAGTGTTCATGAGGAGGCCTTTTCTAGTTTGAACTAATTTTGGATAAAATGATCAATCTTCTTCTTGTTTCAAAATTAACCAAAAGAAAAGTTTTTTTGGTATTTTCTATTTTTTAATGAATGCAATCTAACAATGCAACCATATGAATTCCTAATTCAACCAAGGGTTACCAAAGAAAATAAAAAAGATAAAGTAATGAGAGATGAAATCAAATAACATGGAATGGAAGTTTCTAACATACATAAATCATGGTAACAACATGTCTGCAAGTTAAATCATCAAAAAGATTAGGTAGGAAACCGATGAAAGTAGGAGCAACACTTCCTCAAATTCACTGATGCAATCATCGATGGAAAATTAGTAAAACCAAAAAATGTTTCACTTCTTATCAAATTGCAAGGCCACAAAAAGTGTGCTCATACGAGATGAGAAGCAATGTAGGAACAATAGGGTGATCTTCTCTCCAACTTGTTACATCAGCAAAATTTGTCAACATGCAACAAAAACTAGAACTAAAATATCACATAATAAAATCAACACAAAAAAACTATTAGCTCCATTATTATCATGAACACAAACTCACAAAAAAAAACACTCCAACTAGAATAACTATAGTTAGAATGAGAGCACCAATAACATATATTATTGCATCAAAATAACAACCCGAAATACATATTCAATTCCTCAATTTATAGGAAATCTTTTCTTCAATTTGTGTTGAGAGTGACAAATTCTTTTATGTAAATATATGCTTAAAAATAATTTAAAAAGTCTATTTATGTACAAACTAACTCTCTAAATGGTGTTAAGTAGGACCATGCCCTTGTTTAAATCATTTAATGGGTACATGAGCCTTGACATGTCTTAAAAAAAAAAGCATGATAAAATAAGAAGAATAAAATCATTAGATAATGTAGGAGTATCTGGAGATTCCAAAAATATAATCTCAACCTTCTCTGGATGTTTATAGGAGTTAAACTACCGTCAAAATGCATTTCTAATGCATGGAAAGCTCTAAATTTTGAACTAGCAGATAACTATCAGTGCACTTCTGACTTCTTGAAAAACTTGCAGTGCACCTATGGACAAGAGAACCTTTGGAGAAGTGCACCTTAGTGAAATTTGTGCAAGGTGCTCAATTTGCCAAAAAATCGAAGTTCTCAGTTTTGAAAATGGTTTCTAGGTTTCTCTTAGACAAAGTCTAGGAGCACTCTGGTCTACTTATTTTTCCCTTTTTGAATGATTTATACCCTCTTTGTAGCCAAATTTATATATATATTTGAACTCCTTATGCTTCTTCTATCTAAAATTCCAAGGCACATGTGTTGAATCTTATCATTAATAGTATCATAAGATGAGGAACTTGTTTTGGTTCATGTGTCCAACCTCTGTATCTTTGTTGTTTAGTGTAAATTCATGAATCAAAACTTATGTGTGACTCCTTTGAAAATGAAGATTACCGACTTAGGTAAGATCTCTATTGCTATTGATAATGAAAACATTATGATGATCTATGCACTTGTGCATTATGCAACACATCTTCATGTTATGCACATCTTCATGCATTGTGAAGTCTATTTCTTGATTTTTTCTTCTCTCAAATGCTTGATCCTTCCTAGTCAAAGACCGGGTGATCTAGATTATCCAAAATGATCAAATGTTTGAAACTTTTAAATATATTTTTTAACAAGATTTTCTAGGCATATTTAACTGGCTTTTTCAGAGGTTTTCTTCTCAAAATTTCAAGCTGAAACTTTCATCGGTCCCTAAAATTGGGTAACCAAAGTCTCACTACTTTAGGGACTGAAATTAGATTTTTAGTTCTTCTTTCCAATAGTGTAAATGGTTTTGAGTTCTGAGCTCTAGATCAAAAGTTATGACCCTGACAAGTTAAGGATGCCTTTTTATCTGCACAAAGAAGCAAACATTAGTCCAGAATGCTAAAAATCAAACCTTAAACAAACCCTAATTGTTAATAGATCAAACCCAAAACACCAAAATAGTGAAAAAAAAGCTCAATCCCCCCTAATAACCTTGAAAAGAAAAATAGTGCATCTTGCACACCATCAAAGGTGTGCTAAGTGTGCCAAAAGGGCATTCCAAGAGTCTCTTGGGTGTAGTTGCACACCTAAGTGAGTTGCACAAATGTGCATGTGCACAACTATGCACATGCATAACATGTGTGAAGGGGAGACTTCATTTAAGTCTTTTATGTGCACAAAGGGTACAAACATGCGCACCATGCACACCCTTATGTATGCCTATGTTGTTCTTTTAGAGAAAGGTGTGCATGTGCACACCTTGGGAAGGTGTGCACATGCACACCTTTCCTCTAAGTGTTTTCCTTTTTTGTATAAATAAATGTGTGCACATGCGCACCTTTGGTGTTGTCTAACAAATGCACACTTGTGCACATAGCACACTTGCACACCCCACAGTGGTGCACATGTGTTCTAGGTGCACTAGTGCACCCTTGAGCACTAAAAGATCCTTTAACACTCAAATTCTCTAGTTCTAACCTTTGAGTTTCTCATTTAGAGGGACAGGGCTTGACCCAGACTTTAGGTGGTGTTCACAAAATGACCCAAGCCCTAGACTAGGGGTCTAGGAGACAAAAAATTACTAGGGGGTCCCCATTTCTAGGAGAAATGGGTTGTTCATTGTAAAACCACAACACTTTTGACCAGCCATCTCTATAAATAGAGAAATAACATCTTTTGTTGTTCATCCTCCATTGCCCATTTTAGGGTTAGGTTAGATTAGGTAGGATTCAATAAATCTACCCATCATTTCATTTCATTCCCTTCTAGAAACTTCTCCTTCAACCCTCTTTAAATTTGCCTCAAAATGATTCACCATAAATTATGTGCCATTAGCTCATCAATCTTATCTTCTACATGGTTCACACAATTCAAGAAATCAAACTTGTTGGCTCAGATTCATTGAATTCTCGATCTTTCTCATAATGTTGACACTCAACATTAATTGGCTACTAGTGCTTGACACATACTGCATTACTTGACATCCTCTACCAAATCACTTGGCATGAACTAAAGTTTACTAGTGCTCGACATCAACTAAACTTTTCTTGGCTTACATTGTGTCACTCAGCTTACACTAAAATTGACTTTTCTCAGCTCCAATTGATTTTCTGCTCGGCTTACACTAACTTTGCTTGGCACCTACTATGCAGAATGTTAAGCTTGGTAGACAAAATTTGTTTAACTTTTTCTTCTAAACTTAATCAGTGTAACCATCCTTTGCAACCTTAAGTAGATTATCAATGCACTATAATATAACAATTTTAATTTATCCGTGTACTTCTTTTCCATATCATAACTCAACCTTTCCTCTAGGTGCTATTGTTATCTCATTTGATCAAACCCTCTTCATCAATCAAAAAAATGATAATACTTAAATCATATAAGCAATTGTCCTACTAGAAAGTAGTAGGTTTGACATTAGCAACAAAACAATGATTGAGATACATTATCATACTTGTATCAATATGTTTTCAACAAGGTTCTCACATCTAGGTGTTCTATTGGATCTGAGGATGTGTTCTCATCAAATCCTTCAATTATCATCATTGAGCATTAAAAAAAGGATATATTACAATCACATTTGGTTCAACCATGACAATGTGAATAATTTATCATACCGAACATTTTATTAAAATTTTGTATATGTAAAGCATTATATCCACCAAACACAAAATTGACATAGTGAACCTTTGAGATAAGTTTATCATGTGCACAAATGAGTATATTTAAAATAATAGATCTCACCATTGATTTTATGAGGTACACATGGCCTTCCAATCAAGAGGATACACTTATAAATGGACACAAATTCTGTATAAAATCTAAGGATTATTGGATCAAACACCATAGTTATAAAACAAAGAAAAGATAATGTTTTTATCCTAACTACTCTAGTCTTAGACATCAATGAGTTTCTAGAAAAGAATGAATTTTAAGAAAAGAAAACATCTTTTAGGCTTGGTTGCAATGTTTGTATGAGTATTAATTATGTGTAATTGTGTTAACTCTTTTTCAACCCTATAGAATAAAGTCATTTATGATTCATTTTTTTTAGGGGATGAATATCATGCACAGGTATAGGGATGAACTATTCAAAGATAATGGAAATAAAAGTTGTATGGTCTCTTACATAAAAGTGTCAAGTGCAATGTTTTGATTTGATCAAGTTTATTTCTTATGGTTTGGCACAATGATACTTAGACTCAGTGGTTACCATATCAGCTCCTAGTTTGTGTAGATGTGTAGAGGTAACATGTCAAAAAGTAGGATGTGATGTGTCATGTAGAAATGATAACGTCTATGTAGTTTTGTCCATAAATATGTGAGCATGAGCTTTAAAAACAAGGCATAATGAGTTGAAAGTATCATGCCTTCTTAAAATAAATCACTAAGAAAGAAAAACAAGTGTAAGACTACAATCATGGTGGATTCACAAGATCAACCACAAAAAGAATCAAAGATGGAAGAGGTGGATTTTGGATGATGGGGTGAAGATAATGGTGATAGCTTGGTTGACAAAAAATGGAAGTGGTAGAGGAGAATGGAGAAGAGAAAAGTGAAGCATGGGCAGAAAGAGCATGGTAGAAGTTTGTCACATCCTGACATGTGAAAGTATATTCATGGTTCTATTGAGGATAACAAGGATGATTCAAATTAGGATCCACTTGGGGAATTATATGGAAAAGAAGAGGACCCTTCTCTATCCTTGGTGAAAATGTTGTCTAGTAGTGTGATGCAGCTTGAAAGTGAGGGGGAGCCGGGTGGATTCTCATCATCACAAAGTGAGAGATTGCAACATGTGGCTACAAATATACACCTCTGTGATATAGAGTGTCATGTGAGTGACCAAATTCTAGTAGAGGAGGTTATCCAAACATAGAATAAGAGCCAATGACATCACTTTGGAGACTAGGAAAAATAATTTTGGTGGAGTCCATTAATATCTCTTAAGGTACAGTTGTGACGATGAGTAATCATCCAACTATATTTTCTTTGCCTTACCAAGAGAAAGTGAGTTGTAATGTGGTGCCTACATTTCAGGAATATCAAGGAACATGATATGATGTTTTGCTTCAACTGGCTCATGATGTTGTGTTTACTATGGTGATTGAGCTATGGAAAGTGCTTGTTATAGAACAAGAGTAGACCGAGAATGTAGATCATTCAAGGTCTCATTGAAAGGGCCCAAGAAGATGGGGTATGAAAGGAAGCAAGCCAACTAGAGGCCTTAATGGAAGCACAACAAGTTTGAGTAGATAATGTGGAGGTTGTGTTGGAAATAGAGTGAACTCATGCAGATAACCTCCACAATGAATTTGTTTTTCTACATGACCAAGTTGAGGCTTTTAGGGACATGGTGGAAAAGACCAATATCATGGCTTTTCAATTCAAAATAATAATTGAATGTGAGTAATGTGAGGGTGATTCATTTGTAACAATAATTGAATGAAGTGAATTCAGATCAAGAGCACTAAAAAGTATTGGTGCAAACTATTAAAACTGAGTATAATATCATTCAACATGCCATAACATTGCCCAGGGTGGAAAAACTACAAAGAGATATGATGGATTTTCTATGAATAAGTATTCCAAATTGTGTCAAGAGGTGGTGTATTATATGGTTTTATACCATTAGGAAGTCCTTGTACATCAGAGGAACACATGATGTTTCTCAGATAGGAAGATCACTTATCAAATAAATAATCTATTGAGGCATGGTAGATTTCCAATACCTATAGATGTTGTCTTGGGACAAATGGTTGGGATGCTAGGAGCCTCATCATCTAGGGCTGCTCAAGGGGGAATGCCCCCTACAATGCAAAATTTAAAACCTCCATAAGGGGGCCCCCAATGAGCATTGATGTGTTTAGTTGTGTGCTTTTTTATTGTACCCAATTCTTTGAATAAATAAATAAAATTTATTGTGTTTACAAGTTTCTCTTATTGCCATCATGTGTTTGAAATGTGTCACCATTGTTGTCACTTGTGGAGTTATGAAATATTTCTAAGAGATTGTGTTAATAGTAGATGTCTTTAACATGTAGATAAATTGATTTTCTATCTGACACTAAGTTTTGGAGTTTGTGATCAGTTGACAAGTGTGTTCTTTGAGCCATAGAAAATGATGTACTAACAAAGTGTTTAAAAAACATTAAGATGAAAAATTGATGGTACCAATAATATGGATTTATTTCATTTGGTATATATTAAAATGTAGATGTTTGATTCCAAGATGTAGTATTAGAATGAAAATCAACTTAAATCCATGCTAAAAGACATATAATATCTAGATATTGACCATTTGACTAGGTATGTGAGAATATTTCACTATGGGACCTCACTATTTTTCAAATAAAATCGATTGAGGTATGCATGGCCTTCCAATCAAGAGGAGGCACTTATTAATGGATGCTAGTCAGGCATGAAATAAAAGAATCATCAGATTGAATATTCTCAAATAATTCATATTTGATTATTGGAAAACTCATTGATGGGAAATTTCTGAGGATTTTTTATATGATGTGTATACATTATATTTACACACACAAACACATACATATATGTATATATGTATGTATGTATACAGATTTTTTTATCTCTCTCTTTTTTTTTTTGGGGCGGGGGGAGGGGGCAGGGGGGCGAGAGGCTATATGGATTTTTTTTAGGGGTTTTTGAGATATATGATTTTTTAAAATTTTATCGTCAACATAGATATGTTTAATGTAAATTTATTGTGTGCATTAAATATGATTCATGGTTGGGGAATCAAATTACCTATGGAGAGCAATAAAATTATATTTGTGCTACGAATTGTGATCGTGGTGATTTGATTTTTGCTTACATAAACAAAATACCCACTTTCCTACATGCCCAAATGGTGTTGCTACCATAGGTACAATTCTCCTCACTTTTTAGTTTTGAAGGTTCCATGTAGATTGTGCTTGAGGATTTTGGTATCAAAGTTTTGTGCATTGGTGGATTCATATCAGAATGTGAGATTCTTTCCTCTAGATGAAGAAAGATGGACAAAGGTTGAGGGATGGGGTTGGATATGTCCATAATGCATGATAATGATTAAAATGAGCTCGTCAAGGATATAAGATATGACAATTTTGGAGTTTCTAGGCTTATGCAAGAGAAACAAACTAGAGAGCTTATGGTAGTAGAGAGTAATGTTGTGTTTTTTAGTGAGAATGAGGTGCTTTGTTGTAGATTTTTAATTTAATTAATTAATTAAATTTATTTTATTTTTAATTTTGGTTTTTTAAAGAACATATTGGAATTGGATTTGCAAATATGTGGATATTGTTGTAGAACTACAATGAAATTTGTTAAAGTATAACCATCATAAGCCATGTGCCCTTTTGCAAGGTATACATTAACTTACTTAGATGGATTTTGGGAGAAAAAAAAATATCAATTTATTTCATAAGATTGATATTTCTTGAAAGATTAGGAAATGTGTAGATGTCATGTTCACCCACGTGGTATTACTATTGTTGTAAGGAAACTTTTTCTAGATCAAGGAAAAAGCTCATGGGATAGTGTGGTTTCATTGTGTTATACTCTTGCAAATATCTCAATATTTGAAATGTCATGAATTTGATGTGGGTCAATTTGTTAGAACAAATGTGAATTTTTATGGGGCTGAGAGGGATCTAGAGTTTGAAGTAATTCACAACCAACAAGAAGTGGCAATAATTCTTTAAAAAAGTAACCCTGTGCTATTAATAGGTTGATGCTGGTGTAACAATGGGATATTTTAGATGTATGGCTAGAATTATGCAAACATGTCAATGTTCTTGGCTATTGAGCATAGAATTCAAATTTTTTCATCAAGAAAAGCCTACCTCAAAAGATGCCTAACTAGTTGATTTTTAGGGGAAGAGGTATCCAACTTAGGATAATCCCATGGAAATATTTGTGAAATTTCCAGAGTCATTATGTTTGGGAAGAAGAATGGCACAAACTAAAAAGTGCTTATGTTTCCCCACATGCAGAACTCTTTTTGCCAATTTTGCTCCAACACCCATCATTCTTTGCAAAATAAGGCCATTTGATCCATTGTCCTCCTATCCTTCAAGAGGATGAATATGATATTGATTATCAATTCTTGAATGTAACTGAATTGAATTGGCCTCTAGAAAGAATTCAATCCACCTGAAATACCATTTGGATTGAGAAACATTTGGTTTGGTTTTTTAGCCCTTATCCCTTTGCTTGTTTTCTCCAAGTTTTCTCTATTTAGCTTTCGTGTGACACCATATGAGGCATCTGGTTAGGAATGGGAGAGATCTCACATTTTTGTTGGATTTGGCACATTTTTGGCTAGAATTTAATGAAGTCATATCATATAGCTAGAAATAGTGTGTTTAAGGAGATTCCCAATTTGTTGGTTCTACAGGTAAAATGGGTCCAAAATTGGATAAACTCCTAATAGAGGATTTTATTTGGGTCCCAAAAAATATGATGCTAACTATTACTTCTATAATTTCAATAAATAGATGAATTTCAGCCTCCCATGAAGGCATGGTCATTTTTGGAGTGCCTAACAATAGGATATCATCCTCTTTAGGTACATGAATTCTTGGAAAGATATTTTCAAGATCTATGTTGGCTCTTTTTTTAAAAAATAATAATAATTCTAGCAAGTTTTAGATGTATATGAGCCTTTATATGTTTTACAAGTTGAGACGTGCACTAATTTTCCTTTAATTCATGCCTATATGATCTTAAAACATAATATGACTCCATATTTCCTTTGAGCTACAACTTTCCTTGTCTCCAATTTTCCTTACTTCTATTTGTTTCTAACATTAAGCAACCACTAATTCCCATTGTAGAACTCAAACCCACAATTATCTCTCAATTGGGTATTTACACAATTAATTCTAGTTCTAGTATCCACCTGATAGACTATTCTAGACTAGGGCATAAGTCTCTCAACCTAAGAATAAAAAAATAGCTCCAAATAATTATATTGTAAAGGGATTCCCCTTTCTCCCTTTAACCTTCCTCTATTAATTGCTCTCGGTAGTACTTAAATGAGAAGCAAGCAATAAAGAAGCTACAAAGAAGAAATATTTGTCTAAGAGGTACAAAAATCAATCATTCATTTGTATCCCTACTTCCACATTGAAGGACTTGTGTTTTTTAGGGAAGCACAAAAGGTGTTTCCTCATTTTCCTAGTCCTAGAGGTGGGGGGGGGGAGGGGTGAATCAGTTATGTCCAATTATCTCTCACACTTCCTTCAAACATTTCATCACCATCAAAGCAATATTGACATTAATGACAATAAATTCAATACAGTCAATCACTCGGTAGACAAATCCAAATTAATACTTAACTCATACATCCACTTCTTTCCAAATTGTTATCAAAATGTTCATTGCATTACTAGTTATTAGTAAAATTATAGGTATTACCTAGTGATATCTTAGTTATTACTAAGTTGTAGTAAATTGTAAAACATGTAAATCAACTTGCAACACAAATAAGATTCACACAATTAACACCATAATTTATAACATAGAAACCCTATTAAGGGAAAATTCACCTAGGACCAACAACCTAAAAATTTCACTCTTCTAAAGTGATCTCTTTTAGGAGACTATCTTGTTAAAGGTTACATAGACTCTATTAAAGTGGAATTGTCAAAGGATTTCACCAAAAGATCGTCTAGACCTTATCACTCTTATCTAGGACTAAAAAGAGTGGCATGATTTAAAGGATTTACAAACACCACTAATTGATGTTACCATATAAGATTTCATAGACTTGTTAGGTCCACTTTGTACTTCTAAAATTTTATGCTAAAATGGTTAAATAGTAATAGTGTAAAGTGCTTTGTTAAGAATATCAACTACATTTTCTTGTTCAAATTTCTATTCTTGCTCCTTCTCTATCTTTTACTCACTTAGCTAATCCTGTCTTACACAAAATCTTCTTCTTTTCTCTCTGCTCTTCTCAGTTCACTTGGATCAACACTTTTTTCTTCTCCTACATCAACTTTGTTATTCACAACAACTTTAACGCTTAAGCATAATTACCTTCTAGCCAACAACATGAAATTAGCTCCATACCCTTTTGAAATTAGCTTAGCCTAAACTATCTTGTTCTCCTCCTTAAATATATTTCTTAATGCTTCCAAATCCTTCCATCTTTTGTCACTTAATCAAAATCATTGATCTTAGGTTTACAATAGAATTCCTTCATACAATGAGTTTAGACACAAAAAATATAATATTACATAGAAATTTTTGTCCAACCTTATCCTTCAATTTCCTTCATAAGATCCTCCTTGAATTTTCTCCATCATAGATCTTGCCACAAACTTTGACTATTGTAATAGACCTCCTCAAATTTCCAAATTTCTATCAAAAGTAATCCTTAGATTTCAAATTCTTAAACTTGTTCATCTAGTTGTCACTCAGTAACAATTACATTTAGTTGGGAAACATATAACTTTCCTAATAAAGACTTACATAGGAAACATTGTGTTCTTCCTTCTTCTTTGCAATCACTCAGGCAATACTGTAGTCACTCGGTGAATACAATCTCCTTTCATTAAACTTGTGACTCGATTAAGCTTGTGATCAAAATTACTTCTCAACAACACATGATTGTAAAATAGTCAAACCAATATTACATAATCATTGTCAAACTCATTCGAGTACCCATTGAATACCTTACATATCAAATTTGTCTTCATCACACTTTCTTCAATGTTGACATTAAGGTCAAAGTTTGTTTATCAATGACTCACACTTAATCAATTGGTTAAGCTACTATCGAGCTTACCTTTTAATTTGTAGTGTTAACCAAGTGCTCTAGTTACTACCAAGTAATATAGTTGTTATCAAGTTCTACAGTTGTCACTGAGTTCCATAATCTTCATATAGTTCATGACGAGAAGTATCTACCAAGTTGTTCAATGATAGTGCTAACAGAGCTTCACATTATTAACCAAATTGCACAATGTCAACTGTGGTCTCCAGTATCTACTGAGCTTGCAATATTAGTGATGAGAATCTAGTGTTGACCAAGCCAAGAAGTGTCAACCAAGTGATTCAATTTATACCAAGCTTGTAGTGTTAGTGTTGACCAAGCCATGTAGTGTTAACTGAGTGATTCAGTTAATATACAGAGTTTTGCAGTGTTCACTGAGTCATACAAGTGATAACTAAGTTCAAGCTACTTGGAAGTGATTAGTATGAACCAAGATTCTAATCATGATGATGCTAAGCGTTGATAATGGTTACTGAGTATCAGAACATCATCGAGTTTGTCTTCTGAACCCGAGTGTCAGTAGTTGGGCTGACTTTGTGATTTTGATGGAAACCTATGTTGCAGCTAACTTTGTTGAATTGTGATTTGGATTGGTAAATATGAAATGAATTGTAACATATCCAAATAAGTATGTATGAAGCAATTATGAAGAGCAGAAGTGCAAATTAAGAAGGCTACAATCAGTATAAGGGACAACACAAATTTATCTATCATAGCAAGGTGATCTTTACAGTTCAAAGGAATCTCAACCAGAAAATCAAAGTTGTAGATCAAAGATTAGCCATGAGTTTATCCTAATAGGTGTATGAGTTAAATCCTTTAATAGGGTAGACTTAGTAGTCTTTTAAAAATCTCTTTACCGAGTGCATACTTCATTGCATGTTTTGTAAATCCTTTCACAAGGTGGACCTAGTAGTCCTTATTTCTCCTAAAGGGGTAGACCATTAGAAGTGATCAATTGTAAGCGAACTTTAAACTATAGTACTAAAGCTTGTGGCTATCATCCCCACCCTAGTTTTACTTTCTATTTGGAAGGTTTCTGGGTCACCATATCTTGTGTCAAATTGTTATGAATGTTTATTTGCTTTCATTCTTTCACGAATGCAATTAGATTAGAATATTAATGAAGGATTAATTGGTGGAATAAGATTAAAGTTTTATTGGTTCTTGATTCACCCCACCCCTCTTAGTAACCTTTCCTACCTCATATTTCCAACAATTTGTATTAGAGAATTGTGGTTGTCACAGAAGAAGTTTAGCAACTTGACCAAAGATCAGAGGCAATGGAGATATATAGGCTAGATAAGGCTATTAACAATGAAAAGTTGGATCTTGAATTTGCTAGTGAGAATCTAAAGAAAGCAAACGAGCAACTCTCTCAATCATTGACAAGAAGGAAAGATCTTGTAATACAAATGAATGAAAATCTCTACACTGAAGAAAGAATTGAAGATATCTATTCAGAAAGAAATTTAGATGAAGTTGATGAAGTAATCAAAGACCTATTAGAAAAGAATTCCAATCTTCAAGAAGAAGATAGAAAGCTGAAAAGAGAACAAGAAATCTAGTCAGTAAGATTATGTGAAGTCATGGAAGAAAAGGACAAAGCCAAAGAAGAGATAGTTGAAAAGAACAATGAGATTCATCATCTATCCCTTCAACAAGTAGACTTCATTGATCAACTCACTAATGCAAATGAAGAACTCAAGAATCTAAGATCAAAGAATGAAAGATTGCAAAATGAACTAAACATTGAAAAGAAAACCAATGAAAGAATGTTGAAATCTCAAGAAAACATGAATTAGTTGAATGAGTAAAGTTAATACAGACACAAAGGCAAAGAAGGAATAGGATACACAAAAAAAGATGAATCATCCTAGCAAGGAGCTAAAAATAATCAAAGACCTACTTGCAATCATTGTGGTAAGTTAGGTTATACATCAAACAAATTTTGGAGTAATGGTAAAGAAAAATTCAATGGAAAGTGCTACAATTGCAATAAGCATGGTCATAGAGTAAGTTAATGCAAGGAGAAACGTAAGTTTGAAGGTAAATGTCACAATTGAAAGAAATAAGGACACAAATATTCGAAATGCGAAACCAAGATATTGAATCCAACAGAATAGATTGTGAAAGAAATATTTGGATAGGACTACAACACATGGTGCAAATGTCACTATGGATAATTTGGGCACATTGGAGAAAACTATGTAAAACATCACATGAGGAAAAGACACACCATTAGAAGATGTTTCATTTGTATAGAAGTTGCACACCTTGCAAAGAACTGTATGAACACTAAAATAATTGAAGATGAAAAGAAAGCCAAAGCTGGCAATATCATGAAGCAAATGAAGCAGTAATGGATACCAAAATCTTTGGAGAATACAAGTCCAAGTCAAGAAGTAGATGTCACTCAATAATTGGGTGACTCAATCATTTCAACTTGAATTCCCATAGGAATAACTAGAATTGAGGCTCTAAAGTAGACATCTCTCATTAGTTCTAGCCAACTAGAAGAAAAGATCCATATTAGCATTCAAGATACACAAGGATCACCAAGTGGTTGTGAAAATTCAAAGACCTTTACCAAGCTAGGTTAGGTCACAAGATCTTGTGAAGCAAGGTTGGGTTACATTGAGGTATTGTGTGTGGACACTGAGTTGTTGAAGACTCTACCAAGTAATATTGAGACTATCGAACTATGAATGTCTGTCGAGTATTAAAAGATAGAATTGGGTGGAAGATAGCCTATTACTG
Organism: Cupressus sempervirens; assembly: GCA_028749045.1. Lineage (NCBI taxonomy): Eukaryota > Viridiplantae > Streptophyta > Pinopsida > Cupressales > Cupressaceae > Cupressus > Cupressus sempervirens. Next base: position 540,699,234 of record CM053789.1, read on the forward strand.
AGAAAGTGGTTATACCAAAGCATTTATGGTGATTAAAAAGTGAAAATTTGTTAAAAGGAAGAAAAGTGAATTCATTTTTCACCGTGAAATTTTGAGAGCTATTTGCACAGAGTGATTTCTATGCTTCCAAGTGATCTGTGTGTCTGTTGTTGGAAGAATTCTTGAAGTTTTTTCAAAACCCTTCAAGACCCTACCAAGCATGGCTTTTTCAAGAAAAAAATCAAAGAAAGGATCAGAAATGTTGATTTGAGGAGTAGAATGTGAGCTTCTAACATTCAAAATTAGTCTAGAAATTTCTAAATCACTTGACCTAGTAGGTGCACAATCACAAATTCCTTCCCAGGTATTACTCATGCATGATATATAATCATATTATCACTATTCTATTCAATATCTAGTCACACATGTAATGTATGAGGCATTAAATAAGTTAAGTGTGAATGGTGCTCTAAAACTCAAGCATCAACATTTGGAAGAAAAAGGCTTGATGCATATCTTGCATATGCCAAGGGATTTTTAGGAAAAGTGGATAAGATTCATACTAAGTTGAGTTCACAATGGGAATTTAGGGTCATACGAGCCCATTTTGATCACAAGGAAGATGATCCACCAAATCACTGGCCTTCTGATGTTAAATAAAGCCAAGGTGACCAAACCCTAGGTTAGGTTGAACTAGCAAAGAAAACTCTTGCCGAGTGAGATGGTAGAGGAATGAAGATAAGTGGAATCACAAACATGGAATTGAAATTTGGAATTCATGTGATTGCCCACAAAATATACAGCTCTATTCATCTCAATAGTGTTTCATGTGAGGCAGTGGATTTGGCCCTCAAGGTGGTGAAAAACATGTCATTCAACCTTGTTTAGTTATTATTGAATTAGTTCAACAAGGACACGGAAAGCATTAGAGGTTCCAAGAACAATCTGTATAAGTTTGGTTCACACATAACTTGTTTATTTATCTTTGTACAAAAATTCTTCCCTTCTAAAGGCATAGTTGTATGTAGAAAAGATGTACCTATTTTATATCAGATTAATATATACATAGCAAAGATGGGTGAACATTTTGATAGGATAATGGATAACTACTTTGATACATTCAAAGAAAAGATAAATAATAGATATAGGATACCAAAGAAACTTGTAGAAGACTACAAAGATGATATTTGTTTCATGGTAGATTGTGATAGTGTACATTCAGACAGTGAGACTGAGGGTGGCAAGTGTTAATCCTCTAGAATGTGAGGTAAACATTGATGATACAAAAGATATCATTGAGGCTCTATTGAATGAGCATGTAGATCCTAAGGTACATTATTTTGGAACTTATGAAGAAGCCAAGGCAAAGATAGAACTTGAAATTAAGCTTCCTCAAGTAGTTAACAAAGGAAGAAAGAGGATAGCAAAATTGAAACAAGCAAGTTCTACTCTCCTGTTAACAAAAGGATTAGGAGATGATGTGGAAGAAGATGAAGTAGAGGATGAAGTAGAAGAATCCAAATCTAAGGAAGAAGAGCCTATAAGAAAGAAAGGTAAGGTTATCATAACCAAGCCTACTAAGACATTTGCTATTGTATTAACAAGAAGGGCATGAAAATCTAGGAACAAATTGAAGTTAGGTGAGGATGATGCTAAGAAAATTATTTTCAAAACTTAAAAGAAATAGAAGGATGAGTTGGAATGGTAACTTTTAATCCCTTAGATATGAAACTAGGAATGTAGATGAGAAAAAGTAGATTGAGGACATGATAGTGACAAAATTGGGAAAATGGAAGTACTCACCTAATCAACTTGTACAACAAATTCCTAATGAGCTTATGCAAGAAATCAAGCCTAGATGGGAGCATGCAAAGAAGACTACAAAAGATATTTTTGAATAGACTCTAAGGCAACTCATATCGAGTCTCAATGAAAAAAAGGTGAAAGAATCTTTAAAGAAAAATGGAGAAAAGCTCACTCTTAAATTCAACACATGCATGATATTGATAAAAGATATTTAATATGTAGTAAAGGCAACCACAACTACATGGAAAAATATTTACAACCAACATCAATCTAGTAATTTTTTTGTTCATGTTAGTGATAAAGATGATGAAGATGACAAGGAAGATGATGAAAATGATGATGAAGAAGATGTCAAAAAAAAAGATGTAAATCTAGACAATAAGGGGAAAGAATAGGAAGCTACAAAGAAAAGTCTCCCTTAGATTTAGAGTATTGAGGAAACTAACCTAGAAAATATTACAACAATAGTGATGGCCTCATTTCCTCACTCTTCGAGAAAAGCTTTAATGGCATCAAGATTTAAGAAAGATTCTGTCGAGTTAGTTGTGGCAACCACTGCAACACTGAGCACCCAACCAATCTTTACACCTGTTAAGCTGAGTACTACATTGATTGAAGTGATCAACACTTCATCTACCAAGAAGTAAGTGCCTCCATCATCAGATTTGACAATACAAAAACAAGGTATTTCTACTATTAGTACCATATCTACTTTTTTTGCTATCCCCTTTATCTCTACCATAGTTTCTATTCCACATATAGAGAGTATAATGATAGTTGAGAACTAGTCTCAATTGAGTACTGAAGTATCAGACAAGGGTAAGAAAATTGTTTCTCCTACTTTGAAAGAAAAGGATGAAATAGAGGAAATAGATTTTGATGCGGCTATTGTTATTCCAAATTTGGATATCACTATCCTTACTACTCATAAGATGAACATCCTAGGGAAATTACTACAGAAAAGAGCTAAGCAAAAAATGCTTAGAGAATAGAAAAGGAAGGAAACCTAGGTGCTTGAAGATGTAAAGAACATGTTTGTAAGTGCATTAAGTGTTGAGGTTGATAGTACACAATCTATTTTGAATCAATTAGTAGAAGTTTTCTAGAAATTCAATAAAGATTTTAATAGACAAGATAGTTGCTACAAAGAGAAGAGAGAAATTTGTAAAACAAGGAATTGAAACAAGTGGTGTAGAAAATTGCAATAAACCAAGTAGAATTGTCTACTATTCTTAGTTCATTGGAAACACCTACAAATAATGTAACTTAATTATTTATAAAGTTATGTGATACACCTATCTTCACCAAAGAAATCAAAGAAAAATTATCTAAGATAGATGAAGACTTGAAGGCAAGTGCACACAAGTCATCACTTGACCCAAGCTATAGTTTTGCTCACTATTCAAACATCAGATATCTAACAAATTTACAAGTAGAATTATTAAGGGAAGAAGCCAAGATTAGGGCCACACTCATAGATATCCAAGGCATGATTCTTCCAAAAATGGATGCATTGTAGAAACACATTGCACATGCCAAGACACTCATCCATGACAATAACTTCTCCGTAGCTGATCACATGATGGAGTTATCAACAAAAGTTCAGATTGCATTACATGCAACCGAGGTATTATAGGAAAATTGGGACAAGATAATGACATTAATTTTAAAGGTACATTTTGACTTCTTGTCACATTTTGGCATTAACATGTAGTATACACCTTTGGCATTTATGTCAAAAAAGGGGAGAAGTATAATATAAGATGAATGTATCTATGAAGAGTATTGGAAATACATATAATATGAGATATATGTATGGGGAAGAAACATAGTATTATACAAATACATGTACAGATAATCAAAAACATATTTTACAAAAGCAGTTTTGAAAAATCTCAAAAATAGAGTATGTTACTGAGTTGTACACACAGAAAGTAGATAAAAGAACATTTTGGACTTGAAATTTTGAGCATTCAATTTTGGATTGATAAGTGTTTTTGCCACTAATTCCAAAGGGGGAGATTGTTGACATTAAGGTTAGAGTTTTTTTATTAGTGACTCACACTTAGTCAATTGGTTAAGTTGCTACCTAGCTTACCTTTCAATTTGTAGTGTTAACCAAGTGCTCCAGTTACTACCAAGTAATATAGTTGTTATCGAGTACTATAGTTGCTACCAAGTTCCAAAATCTTCATACAATTCATGATGAGTAGTATCTACCAAGTTGTTCAGTGACAGTGCTAACCAAGCTTCACAATATTAATCGAATTGCATAGTGTCAACTGTGGTCTCTAGTATCTACCAAGCTTGCAGTATTAGTGATGAGAATCTAGTGTTGGTCAAGCCAAGGATTGTAAACCAATTGATTCAATTTATATTGAGCTCATAGTGTTAGTGTTGATTGAGCCATGCAGTGTCAACCAAGTGATTCATTTTATATACTATGTTTCATAGTGTTTTGAGTCACACAAGTGCTAACTGAGTTCAAGCTACTTGGAAGTGATTAGTATGAACCAAGCTTCTACATCTACTAAGTGCATGATGATGCTAAGTGTTGAAAATGGTTTCCAAGTAACAAAGCATCACTAAGTTTTTCTTCTAAACCTGAGTATCAATAGTTGGGTTGACTTTGTGATTTTGATGGAAACCTATGTTGTACCTGACTTTTTTGAATTGTGATTTGGATTGGTATATATGTAATGAATTGTATCATATCCAAATAAGTATGTATGAAGAAATTATGAAGAGAATAAGTGTGAATTGAGAAGTCTACAAGAAATATAAGGGACAATAAAGATTTATCTATCACCATATCTTGTGTCAAATTGCTATGAATGTTTATTTACTTTCATTCTTTCATGCATGCAATTAGATCAGAATATTAATGAAGGATTAATTGGTGGAATAATATTAAAGTTTTATTGGTTCCTAATTCACCCCTCCCCTCTCAGAAACCTTTCCTACCTCATATTTCCAAAACTTCAAATCCTCTTCATCGATCAAATCATCTTCATCAATCTAATGATATGGTACTTTCCTGAGTTAGTATAATGTCCAACCAATTAAGACATTGACATAAATGACAATATAAAAAATGATAGGATTATTTTACTTACATTCATAGCATCATCACCTAAAAATATCCCACTATCAATTACAATATTAGTTGGGGCTAACAGACCTATACCAGAATATCATCCTCTTTATGTACATGAAGTTAAAAGAATCCTTGAAAATAGAGTATTTTAAGATCTATTTTGTTATGTTGAGAAGATTCAATTCTATTTTTGAACTTTTTTTTCTCAGGACATTTTGTCATTTTTAATTTTTTTTTTTAGGATCCATATTGGCTATACAAGGAGTGGCATTGACCCGTTGATTATCTAGTACACTTTGCTCTAATTTTTAAGTATAAAATCTCTTAAACTGGATGTTATTAAGGGGTTATACTAGCTTTTTGGCATCACAATCAACAATTTTATATGTTTGCATACCAAATAACTTGGTGATGATATAAGGACTTATCCAATTGACTTCCTATTTTCCCTTCTTCTCTCTCTCTCTCTCTACTTAATTTTTTGGATTCTCACAAAGAACTAGATTAGCTATTTGGAAGACTTGAGGCCTTACCCTTTTATTTTAGTGCCTGAATAAGTACTTTTGATACAATTTTAAATGTTCATATGCCATGTTTTGGTGTTCCTCCAAAAATTCCAATTGTTATAAGCAAGCTATCCTATAACCTTAATTACTCAAAACATCATGCAAGGTGACTCTTAAGGATGGGATTTCAACCTCTAGTGGTAGAGATGCTTCACTTTCATAAACCAAAGAAAATGATGTTGCCCCTATAGGATTCCTCACACTTGTGTGATAAACTCAAAGTATAGGATTTAATTGGATGTTTCAATCTTGACCAAAATTATCAATAGTTCTTTCAAATTTTTTAATAAAAATATTTTATTTATGGCCTTGGCTGTACCATTTTCCTAAGGATAATATATATATAGAATGAATGATATGGAATTCATCACATAAATTATCTATATTCTAGTTTTTGAAGTATAAATCATTATCTTTTAAGAGAGTATGAGGGATCCCAAATCTACAAATGGTGTGATTTAGTATGAACAAAGAGATTTTTTTTCCCATGGCATTGGTCAAAGGCATCGTCTCTACCCATTTGGTGAAATACTTTGTTTCTGTAATAATCCATTTATAGCCACTGGAAGATTCTAGAAGTATCCTGCCATTTAAATCAAAACCCCATTGATAGAAAAGTCATGGTGCAATCATGGGGTTAAGTTCTTGAGTAGGTGCATTGATTAAATACATGAATTTGACACTTCTTGTAGACATTAACAAATTCAATAGAATATTTTCCATGTTTGGCCAAAAATAGCCCAATCTAAGAATTTTTTAGCCAAGGTAAATCCACTATAATATGAGCCACAAATTCCTTCATGAACTTCATGTAAAGTGATTTTAGACTCTTCGTTCTCTAGATAGCTAAACAAAGTTCCATCAAGACCCTTAAGATACAATGTTTCAGTGATTAGGGTGTAACATGAGGCTTCTTTTATAAAATTTATCTTTTGGTTTCTAGATTGGTCATTAGCTAAGATGTTATCATGAAGATAGGTGTAAATGGGGTCATACCAAAGGGATTCTTGATCAACAAGGAAAACAATGTTGGATTTGGGTTGGGTGAATGTGGGTTGAACCACCTCCTCTACCAAGAATTCATAGTGTGCATTCTTATCTAGTAATTGGAGTAAGGAAGCCAAACTAGCCATAGCATCTACAACTTTTTTTTCTTTTTAGAAATATGTTCAAATGTGATGGTTACAAAACATCCCTTAAGTGCATCCACCATTTGTTTATATGGAAGCAACTTTTCATCTTTGGTTTGGTAGACATTGTTGACTTGATTTATGACAAAATATTAATCCCCATATATATTCAATTACGTTAAATTCCATTATAAAGCCATTTTTATGCCAACAAAAAAGGCCTCATATTTGACAATAGCTTATATGATTTTGGAATAGTTACTCCTTGAGGAGTAATGAACATTATTTTGGCTCCTGATCCATGACGAGTGTAAGAAGCATCAAAATATAGCTTCCATGATATCAATTCTATGTTTAGGAATTGTGCATCTAGAAAGTCAACTTTAGTAGGATGTGAATCGTTTAATAGTAAAGTTGCTTATTGATCAACAATGGCTTGTCCCTTGATTGATTTTTTTGTATGTATATTCAATGTCAAATTAACTTAAAATAATTACCCACTTGGAAAATCTACCATTCAATGTTATTTTTCTAAGAAGACATTTCAAAGGATCTATCTTGTATATTAGTATAAGTATGTGTGCCAGTAGGCAATGGCATAGTTTTTGGGAAGAAAAAAATACAAGTAGGCATGCCCTTTCTATGAATGTGTAGTTTAGTTCATAATTGACCAAGGTTCCACTAATGTAGTAGGTTGATCTTTCTTTTCCTTGATCATCCTCTTGTCCTAAGAGTGCCCCCAATGATCTCTCAATTACTTAAATATACATTAGTAATGGTTTATTTTTAATGGGTGGCATTAGAATAGGTGGATTCATCAAGTATTTTTAAGGTAAAGTGAAAGCTACTTCACTTTGTTCATTCCATTTCAAGGCTATGTCTTTGTGTTGGAGATGGATGAAAGGATTGCATTTCTTAGCCAATTAGAAGATGAATCTTCTTATTGACTGGATTCACCTTGCAGATATCTCAATTAACTAATAATATTGGGTACCATCATTTCTATGATAGCTTGCACCTTATCTGGATAAACTTCTATTCCTTTGGCAAAGATAATATAGACCAATAGTGTTCCAAAGTGTACTCTGAAGGTACACTTTATTGATTTTGACCTTGAAGGCTTCTAGATGGGTAAATATTTTATCTATAATTGGAATTTTATCTTCTTAGTTATGTGACCTTGCTAAAATATCATCCATATAGTCCTCCATGATTGTGTGGATCATATCATGGAAGATGATAGTCATAGTTTGTTGATACGTAGCCCCTATATTCTTTAGACCAAAGGGCATAACATTCTAGAAAATATTCCACACAAATAAGTGAATATTTTCTTTTCTTGGTCTTTTGGAGCTCTTTAGATTTGATTATAGCCAAAAAATCCATCCATTAATGAGAATATGGAATGACCTTCTCTTAATTCTACAACGGCGTGAATGCTTGGCAACAGAGAGTCATCTTTGGGAAAAGCCTTGTTTATATCTCTAAAATTGACAAAAATACTCATTATATTATCCTTTTTTGAAATGGGGACAATATTAGATATCCATAATGCATAAGCTAATGGTCTAACAAAACTTGTTTGAAAGAGATTTTCTTATTGTACCTTGACTAGTAATGTTATGCGTGGATGCATTTTTATGAGTTTTTTCTTCACTGGTTTTTCTCCAGGTGCAATATTAAGATGACATGAGATAAATTTAGATTCTAAGCTCAACATATCAGCATATGACCAGACAATTAATTTTCCTTTCTTTAAAGAACATAATAGTCTAATGATCAATATTGCATATGTCCTAAATGATGTTGAGTTTGATGATATAAGGAACTATACTAATGCAAAGGAAATGTGGGACAAGTTGGCACTTGTACATGGTGGAGATGAAAATGTGTTGTGAGCAAGAGTAGAAAGTATGAGAGGCAAATATGATTACATGAGAATGAAGGAAGGTGAAAATGTTGTGCAGTATGTAAATTGAATCAAGGAAGTTGTGAGTGCAATCAAAGATTCTGGATGAGTTATCAATGATTCTAAAGTAGTATGTAAGGTTCACTGAACTCTTTTACCTACCTATTCTATTAAAGTTACAAAAATTCAAGAGGTTAGATCTATTCATGCTAATAATCTTACACTTGATAGTTTAGTTGATTAGTTGAGAGCATTTGAGTTGACTAATTTTGGTAATAGTGTACCTAAATTTGGGAATGCTTTCAATACTTCACTAACCATGGGTAGGTCAAAGAAAGAGAAGAGAAATAAAAATGAAATCAAGTCTCAATTAGAAGATGATATAGATGACAGTGAAGCATTTCTTGCAAGGAGGTTACCAAGAGATAAAGGTGAATTACTTCTGATATGTTTCAAACATATTGAAGTAGGACATTTTTCTGTTGGATTCCCTAATAAGTATAGGGATAAAAAGAAAGGCATAAATGATAAGAAGGATAATAAGTACTAGAATAAAAAATACTACAAGGGAAAGGGAAAGAAATCATGCTACATTATTGAGGAAGAGCACACCAATTCAGATACTGAAGATGAGAAAGATGGAGTAGAAGTGGTGCATGTTACAATTATAAAGGATTCTACAGAGGAAAGGTATGAGGATAATAAAGTTCTTATTTTACATATTAGTAAAATTGATAAATGGGTCATTGATAGAGGATGCTTACATCATATGACTAGAGATATTAGTAAGTTTGACAAATTTGAGGAATCTGATGGTGGAACTATCAAATTAGGGAATAACATTCCATTTCCAATAAAAGGTAAAGGATCATTGATGTTGAATAACAAGATAAAAAGTAATGATATGTTCAAATTTGATAAGCCTCTAACTCTTTTACTTCTACTGACCTTAACCATATTCTAAAAGTTTACATGGCATAACCTTTTGTGTTGCAACCATACATCTTCAACTTTTGCAAACAAGTAAATACTAACTATAGGATCAAGATGAAAAAGATTACCTTTAATTTGTTTGCCAGTGCAAATTAGATTCCCATTGTCATCATAGATCTTGACCTTTCTATTTTGAAATTTTATCTTGTGAACAAACTATAGGTAATATGTTCCATCTTGATCCTATAGTTGATACTTTCTTGTTTTCAAAATTTGAAGATATATGGTTGTAGAACAAAAGGTAATGTCATGTAAACTTTGAGAATACAGTTAAGGTCAATAGAATGAAAAGAGTTAGAGGCTTATCAAATTCGCATAAACCTCATAATGATATGTGTAAACAATATCAACTAGGTAAGATGACAAAGTCAAAAATTTCAAGTAAGACCCATACTTCTAATGACATTCTTGAATTAGTTCATAGTAATTTGTGTGGACCAATGAGAATGGAAAGTTATTATGGTGATAAGTATTTCATATTGTATATTGATGACTATTCTAGGATTATGAAATTCATGTTCATGAAGTTGAAATCACATTCTTATGATATTTTCAAATGGTATAAAGTTATACACACAAAAATGTTCATTTTTCTAGGTCCTTGTATTTGAGATATCTCATAGATTGGGAGACTCAAATGTCAACCTAGAGCTCCCTAGTCATGGAGAGTAGAGGAATGCAAACAAAAATAAAATGGCTTTTAGTTGAGCATAAGAATGCAACTCCTTGCAAGTACACTATGAAATGGGAGATTCTAAGATAAGAGAAAGGATGCTAGCATCCAATAACTATCATGAAATGCTACATAAAAGTGTAAAGAAGCTATATAGAATGCAAGCAATGCAAGTCACTAGAAATATGAGAGTGTTACAATCCTTCTAATTAATATATATGTGCTACTATAAAATTAGCTATACTAATGCAATATGAGAGTAAACTACTATGCTATTCAAGAACAAGAGTGAGGCCATAAGATCATCCAAAGCTCCAAGAGTACCTATAGAAAAACTTGCATCATATTACTAATACAACGAAGATGGATCGTATGATGAGGAGAAATCTCTCCCTTTTAAAAAAGTATGGATGGTAGAGATCATGTAACAAGAAGATCTAATCAAGGGTGGGGAGTTGACTTTTTCATGATCTATGTGCAATATCATTTCCACCAATCACAAATTGACTTTTGTATGTGAGACAAAAGACTTTTCTTTTGTTTTTAAACTGGAAAAATTACTTTATGTGTGCAACTTAGGATAAGAGATGGAAGTCATATTTTATTTAATTAAAGGGTCACATGTCACTTTTAATTAAATATGATCTTTGGATATAGTGGTTAAACTATAGAATAAAATGAAACAAATTGATTTTTGAAGATTTGATCAAGATAAGTGATTTAACCCTTAAGTGAAAATGTTGAGAAGGGGACTAATAGTCTAAATGAATGTTTTTGGGTGATTATATTTTCCCCTCTTTGACTAATGTGGGATAAATCTAGAAAAACATTAAATTAGAGAATGAAGAAGCGAAGAAAGTGACAGTAGATAGAGAGGTTTGACTCTGAAGAATGAGGTGCAGAGTGAGATAGCAAATTCAGAATGCACAGTATGGTAGTGACAATATTGGACACTAGGAGAGAGAGAAAGATAGTATTAGAATTAAATATGAGGAATAATACATTGAATAAATAAGATATGTCAAGAGAAAATGGGAAGGTCAAGTATATTCCCCTGAGAAATAGATAGCCATAAGAAGCAAGCAATTTGTAGTGGTGATAGAATATCCCTGCCCCCTCAGGATTGAAATTGAAATAAGGTAAAGGGGATTCAAAAATGAGAAAAATATTATCAAATAAAGATAAATAAAGGTCCATGATGATATATAAGTGATTAAAATCCAAGAGTGACCACTAATAAGTGATAGTATGCCCCAGTTTGACTAAATTTGATTGAGGAAGATAAAGCATTAGAACTAGGTCAAATCAAAGAGAAAGATAAAATGAAGGAAAAATGTAATGGAATGAAATAATAAAGAAGCATGGAGAAGAGTAGAAGTGAGGAGGGAATGAAGAAATTATGATGCCCCAACAAGATCCAAAGATTAGGCTTCAAAAGATAGGCCAACTACATAGAAGAAAGGATCAATTTTAAAATATGATTTTGAGCATCAAGATGAACTTGGATTTTGAATTTGATCCCAAAAATGGATCTAGGATATCGAAATGAGCTAAGGGTACAATTTTTGTGCAATTTCAAGGAGTTCAAAAATTAGGCCAAAATAGGATTGGAAGACTATATAAGGAGTCCAAGTGTCATTTTAAATTCATTTGTCCTCTTGTGATTTTGAGAGCTTTTAAGAGAGATAGTGATGGCATAGGTAGGGACTACAATAGATAGACATCATTTTGAGTGTATCTAGTTGCATAATTGGCCTCCATAGTATGGTGCCCCAATATGTTTTTGATTTCTTGAGCATTTAAAGTCATATTTCGAGCATTTTTGGTCTTTTTTCTTAGGTTTTATAAGTTTATTGTAAAATATCATGCAATACTTTAGAAGTATCTCATGATAGGTATATGAATTATCATGTGATATTTCTAGAGTCAAAATAGTATCACACGGGAATAGGAAATATTGTCATACAAACACCACCCTTTAGTCGCACAATATGGTGTGAAGTATCATACGGTTGAAGAGCATCCCATGGGTACTTTGCAAAGTATTACAAGATACATAATAGCCAAAAATAGAACATGCTATTAAGAGGAAGGATCACATAGTGTAGTTTTGATCTTTTTCTGATGTTTTTGGTTATTTAGTTCAGTTTTTACATTTGCATAGTAGAGTAGAAGCATTTATGAGCTTGTTTTGATACATCATGAAAGGTACTTGTTGGAAACTATAATTGGAACAATTGTTATGTTGTCATTGATCTGAAACTTTATTAGTGAGATAATTTTCTATCTGATCTGAGTATCATATCTATATGCTTCATGAAGAGAATTTGAGAAGTTGACCATAGCAAAAGAACCTAGAGGAAAGTTTGAGTTATGAAGATAAAACTACAAATGAACACTTGATTAGTTGGACTTTGACAACATAAAGAGATCATTTAAATCATGTTATAAGTAAATATGACAATTGTACTAAAATCTTGAAGAAATGATCAAAGATAGACCAAATGCATAGGCTTGACCAAGCAAGAGAGTAGAAGATCAAGAAGCTTGAAGTATATGTTGAGTGATGTTATACTCAACCAAGCCACAATAAGTGTCGAGCAGAAATAGTGTTGACTGAGCATCAATATTGATTGATTGATAGGTGTCGAGTAAGAAATCTAGTAGCAATCAAGCAACCCAGTGATCATTGAGTGTCAGAACATAATGTTGGCCAAGGAACAACATTTTGACAATTAATGAAAAATTATAATTTCCAGCTAACTAAGTTGATTTCTTGGAATATGGAAAGTGTGTTGAAGATAAGGATGGGGACCTGGAACATTTAAATTAAGGGAAACCATGTTTGTGTGTTTCTATATAAGGATTCAAAAAGAAGTTTCTAGAAAAGAAGAGGATGAACAAAATGATAGACATATTCATTGTATGTGTTGAATCTAATCATAACCCTAAGATCTATGATAGTGTTTAAGTGGAAAAATATTAGAATTAAATATTTAAGGAGGTACAAGGGATAACTTTAAATGTTGTTGAAGGTTGGAGGAGATGCTGATACTATTGACTAGAAAACTTAAGAAGAAGGTTGAGAATAGTTGAGAAAAGAAGAAGTGTGATTGTTTGAAGGGTTGTCAAGTGAATCAAAGACTGAAATGAAAATGAAAGCTAGATAGTGAATCATCTTGTGAGTCAAACTGACATTTGTATTTACAAAGTGAGTTGTACTTAATAGATCAAAACTCGTTGTTACTTTCTAACCATTGGATCATTATTTGAAATCCTTTAATCAAGGTTGACCTATCAGTCATATGTAAATCCTTTAGTCAAGGTGGCATTCTAATGGAATGTTTTAAATCCCTTATAACAAGGCCACTCCTAATAGGGTGATAAAATTCTTCAACAAGGTCACATTTAATAGTGTATTTTGTAACCTTTAACTAGGTTAGCTCCTAACAGAGCTCTCTTTACAAGAGTGAAAGCTGGTGACATGTTACAGGTGATTTTTTCTAAATTGTTTTTTCACATTAAATCCTAGTGTCATACTTGTGTGGATTCTATAAGTGATGATTTACTATTAATGTTTACATTTTGTAAGCTTATTATATTTAGGAAAGTGGACTACTGGTTGATGTTACTGAAAGTTGACTATAGAGGTTGAGCTATTAAATGTTAAGATCTGAAGTTGTTTAAGTGTTTATTTATTCAATTGGTACATATGGTCCTTGGATAAATAATTCACACCCCCCTCCCCCCGCCCTCTCAATTATTCTAAACATTCTAAAAATTGGTATCAGAGCACTAGTGCTTGTAGAGAAAAGTTTGAAGGTACTTAAACCTAAAGATCATGATGTACAAAAAGGAGGTACCAAAGCTGGACAAAGATAATTTTCCTACATGTCAAAGATTGATGAGGCTACACACAACTATAATTGGTGATGTTGCACTAGAGTTTGTGGACAATGCATATGTGGAGATAATAACAGTCCCTCTAACTGCTCAACAACTGAAAGAGAAGCAAGAGCACAATCAAGAAATATTGGAGATTTCATCAACCCTAAGCTATGTTGAGTTTGATGACGTAAAAGATTGCAAAAATGCAAAGGAAATGTGGGATAAAATAAAGAAATATATGGAGGAGATGATAATGTCATAAGAGCCAAATTAGAAAGCTTTATAGGTAAGTTTGATGAAATGAGAATGACACTAAGTGGGAATATAGTTTTAGATTAAGGTAAAAGCAAGTTTTGAAGGGGCCCCAAAACCCTTTACATCATAAAGAAAGATTTACCATGAAGCTCTACCAGGTTTTAAATGGACCTAAAACCAGCAGTATAATAGAACTAGGTTTAGGACCTGAAACCAATAGAAAAGTTTAGAAATAAAACTAGAGAGAAACCTAGAACCTAGAAAGATAGATTGGATAAAATAAAGAAACCTCCCAGACTAGAAAAGCAAGGACTAAGATTTCAATTTCACTCCCTCTTTATGAGAACAAAAAATCATATCAAATTGAGGGTGAGACTTTTTAGATCTTTTCATTTCTATAGGTATCCATCCCTCCTCAACCAATGCAGCCTTTGACTGCCACTTTGGAGCATCCAGAATAGTTGGAAAATCATCCAAACTATGGCTAGGACCATCAACCATCACAACATCTTGCAATCTAGAGCAGAAACCACGGGATTGAATACCAGTTCTAGCAACAACATCAAAAGGACATACATCTTTTTTACCAGGACAATCTGCCTTCAAAACATTCACCAATTAGGAACCAGTAATCTGAGAACTAGCATTATCACTAAGGTTAGATACTTTCACTTTTTCTCTAGAATCTACAGTCACATTGTCTCGACCAGATTCAAAGATAAGGGTACCAGAATTAGCACCATGATCAAAGATAATAGAAACAGAGTGAACCAAGCCCATAGCATCCTCAAAACCAGAGTCTTGACCTCATTCTGCTATAGGATCCACAACACTATTAACAAGATCATAATTTGCACCAAGAGGACCAGAACAACCATCTTGGGCATCCACCTTGGAAGTAGAAGCATTCACCAACACAGAACCAGAATCCCCATCTATAGAAGAAGATTTGAAAATTGTATAATGCTATTCTAGAACACCCTTCCACTAGGAGGAGGGACGTTTGATTGAAGAGTTCCTAAACTCACACTTAGCAGCCAAATGACCTGTATTGAAACAATTTTTACACCTAAAAGGGAGGCCCTCATAATCAATCAACTAAGTCCAAGATCCCTTTGAATGATGTAAAAGAAGCTCAGCTGGGAGACCCTTAGAAACATCAATATCAACTAGAATCCTTGCATAAGTAGAATGGAAATGCTCAAAGGATTGGGGATCAACCATACGAAAATCCCCTAAAGCCTCACCAACTTCCTTAAAAACATATTTCACCCAAAAATGAAGAGGAAGATTAGGTAACCTTACCCAAGTCAAGACTTTGAAAGTCTCCATTTGAGGGTTAAAATTTGGATGCCATGGTTTAACCATTAAAGGATAGCGGTGCTCCCAAAAAAGGACTTGATCACACAGAATAATATTCTTGTCCTCAGGATTAAGAAAAGTAACAATGAAAAAACCTCTGACCAAAGGGAAAATCTCAATAGTATTTGTAACATATGGATCCCAATTCTTAGAAATCCAAGCATGGAGCTTCGATAGAGAAGGCCAAAAACCTTTAAAATGACAAATAAAAAAATCCTTGGAAAGATCCCTCGAACATTCTTCAATTTCTAAAAGTGACTTTTCCCCTAGAGTAAGAGACATAGGCTTACAAGGGATCAAAGGGGATACCATAGATCTACTCCCGGAGCCAGTGACATTGCTTGAATTGAAAGCCAACACTTCTCTATTTCCAGATTTCCTACAACCACAACAAGTGGCCTTGCTAGGTTCAGAAGCCTCAGAAACCCTAGCACCTTGTTTCCCACATTCATTTCCAGTGAACTTAGCAGATGTAGAAGCCACCACACCACCATTTCTAGAAACCCTAGCAGTGTCATTGCTACTACCACAACCAACTTCCTTTCTAGAAGCAAAACCTCCATTGATTCGACCAAAAGAAGGGATGCCATGGATGAAAGATACAAGTTTTCAAGTAGGACCAAGAGTGAATGATCTAGGAGTACAAACAAGACCATGAGTAGAAGATCCATGAGCTCGATCCAGACCAGAAATGGGAGATCCACGAAAATGAATAGGACCAGACATAGGAGATCCAAGATTTTGAACATGACCAAGAGTGGGAGAACAAGAATTTTGAACTAGAGAAACAACCATTCAAATGACTAGTAATAATTAAGTGGGAATATAGTTCATTATTGTACAAGAATCAAATAAGTTGACAATGTTATTAGAATAGCTAATGGAAAGATTGAAAATAAAACAATAATAAGCAAGGTATTGACAACTTTACATCTTATTTATTCTATTAGGTTTTCTATAATACAAGAACTAAGATGTACTCCAGGTAATGCCCTAACACTAGAAGGAGTGATTGGTAGGTTTACTGCTTTTGAATCTTCTTTTAAATCACAACTAGTTCTTAGCAAGAAATGAAAACGAAAACATGTGAAAAGTGACAGTGACACTTCTGATGATGAACTTGAAGCACTAATGGCTAGAATAATTTCAAGAGGCAAAGGAAAATACAAAGGGTCAACTTCCTATAATATGTTTTTCATGTAAAAAAGTTGGTCATATTGTTGCAAGATTTCTTGATAGAGAAGAAAAGGATGATAAGAGAGAGAGAAAATAAAAAGGGAGAAGAGATGTCTGAGACAACAAGAGAAATAAGGACTACAAAGATAAAGGTAAGAAATATTGTTACATTATTAAAGAAGAAATTGATACTGAATCTAAAAGTAATGATGAAGAAGTAGTCTATGTTGCTATTAAAAAAGTTTATGATGAATATGAGAAAATCACATTAATCTCTTATGTGAATAAAAGTGATAGATGGATAATTGATAGTGCTTGTTCAAATCACATTATTGGTGATAAAAGTAAATTTGAGAACATTGGACCATACAAGGGTGGTTATGTTAAATTTGATAATGATGTACCATGTCTTGTGAAAGGTAAAGGATCAATAAAATTGACTAACAAGATCAAATGTGAAAACATGTATTGGGTTGAAGGACTTAACTATAGCTTGTTGAGTGTTTCATAGTTGAACAAATCATGTTACAGAGTTTAACTCAATCATAAAAAGATTAAGATATTTGGTGCTAATGGTGAACTGATTGGAAGTGGTGATCTAACAAGAGGTAACTTGTTCTATCTAGATTTATCTATTGAGACATGTTTGTTTGCACAATATGAATATATGGGTTATGAAACAAGAGGTTATGTCATGTAAATTTTTACAATTTGGTTAGCATAAGTAAAATGAAAAGAGTAAGAGTTTTTCCAAAACTAAAGAAACTTGGTAATGCTATGTGTAAACAATGTCAATTGGGAAAAATGATGAAGTCTAGTTCCAAGAGCAAGACATATTCATTTGATGATGTATTGGAATTGGTTCATACTGACTTATGTGGAACTATTGATGTTCAAAGTTATTATAGAGATAAATATTTCATTCTATTTGTTGATGACTACTCTAGAATGATGATTGTGATGTTTCTTAAAGAAAAATCTAAATTTTAAAGTTATTTAAGTGGTATTTGGCTAGAGTTGAAAAGGAGATAGGAAAAAGTTTGAAGTGTTTGAGATCTAATAGAGGTGGCGAGTTCATTTCTCATGAATTCAGCATATTCTGTAATTATAGAGGAATCAAAAGATAGATGTCAACACCTTGAACACCTCCTTAAAGTGGAATAGCTGAAAGGAGAAATATATCAGTCATGGACTATGCTAGAACATAGTTAGGGAAAAATGTTTTACAGAAATATTGGAGAGAAGTTGTAAGTACAAAAATTTATACTTTGAATATACTACAAGTCAAGAAAGGTACAAATGCTACACCTTTTAAATTATGGTAAGAGTATGCACCAAATGTAAAGTATTTAAAATATTTTGGAAGCACATGCTATATACTTAAGGATAATAGAAATGAAAAACTTGATGCTAAAATGGTGAAGTCATATTCCTAGGTTATTCCACTAAGAGAAAAGCTTATAAGTGTTTGAAATCTAACACTAACAAAGTTGTGGAAAGTGAGAATGTTGAAGTTGATGAATATGCAGAAAATAATGAAGTTAAAAATGTAAAATAGAACCTAAAGAGTACAATTAATTCATATTTGTGAATGATGGTGCTCCCAGCACCCCACCTAAATAAGAAGACAAAGGTGCAAATCAATAACAAAATGTAAATGTTGAGTTACAATAGATACTTGGCGAGAAGAAAATTGTGGGTGTTGAGCAACAACAAAATGATGTTGAGTCACAAGCAGAACAAGTCGAACATCAAGAAGACATTGTTGAGCAAGATGAACATGAATTGTAATTAAAAAAGAGAGAGATGATGAGCTTGAAATCAATTATCAAGATGAACTTGTAGAAGAAAAAAGAAGAAAATAACTTGTACTAGCAAAATATGTGAGGAAAGATCATGAACCTGAGAAAAATAGTGAAGATAAAGAATATGGTGTTATGACAAGGAAAAGATGTTGGTAGTGGGCTAGCATCCCTCATAGGGTTTGTGACATTCTTAACCACCTCTTGTGGTTCTAGAAAAATATTGGTTGTATCAAGCATTAATAGGTTGATCTTTTGGTGCAACAATAACCTTGTCCTTTCTAGGTATTGAAGCTTGGTCACAGATTTGAATCTTGCAAGCCATAGTGAGTGACATTGGGAGGGGGATTGTTGGTAGTGGACCAACATCCCTCATAGGGTTGACAACATGGATTAACTACCTCTTTTGGTTCTATAAGATTGTTGGTTGTATTAGGAATTGACAGGTAGATCTTTTGGTGTAATGACAACCTTGTCCTTTCTAACAAAATAATTCAAAGTGATACATGCTTACTTTGTGAGTTTGAGCCCAAATATATGAAAAATGCTTTAGAGAATGAGGATTGGATATAAGCAATGAATGAAGAGATTGAGAAAATTAAAAAGAATAAAACATGGACATTGGTACCAAGACCTAAAGAAAAAATGTTATTGGAACAAAGTGGGTATTCAGAAACAAGCTAAATGAAAAAGGTAAAGTCACAAGGAACAAGGATAGACTAGTATGTAAAGGATATGCACAAGAAGAAGGTATTTACTATGGGGAAACATTTTCCCATGTAGGAAGACTAGAATGAGTTAGAACACTACTTGTATATTCTTCTTACAAAGGATTTAAAGTATATCAAATGGATATCAAATGCATATGTGAATGGGATACTTGAAGAAGAAGTGTGCATAGAGAAGCCTAAAGGATTTGTTGACCCCAAAAAGATGAATATAGTGTGTGAGTTGCACAAGGCTTTATATGGTTTTAAATAAGCTCCTAGAGCATGGTATGAAAGTCTACACAACTATTTGGTGAAGATTAGTGTACTTAAAGGATGGTAAGAAAAATGAGGTATTGTTATCTAAAATTTTGTTGATGATATCATATTTGGAGGAAAGAAAGCATTGTACAAATCATTTATAATGAGTTGAAGAAAGAATTTGAAATGTCAATGTTAGGTTAGATCAAATTATTTTTTGGTTTACAAGTATATCTAATGAAGTAAGGTATCTTTATTACACAATCCAAATATATCAAGGAGATACTAATTTTTTTTTGGAATGGAAGATCCAAGACTAGTTAGTACTCCTATGTCCACTAGACATAATTTATCTAAGAATGAATATTCTACTGATGTGGACCAATCATTATATAGATCAATGGTTAGAAAACTATAATATGTTGTTCACAACAGACTTGATGTTGCATTAGTGGTTGGGATAGTTGCAAGATTTTCTAAAAGTCCTAAAGAGAATCAAATGATGGTAGTGAAAAGGATACTAAGATATCTAAAATGAATAGAAGACTATGGATTATATTGCAAGAAGAATGAAAAGTTTGAACTAAAAGGTGTTTACTAATTTTGATTGGACAGAAAATATTGATGACATAAAGAGCACAAGTGGAGGTGCATTCTTTCTAGGAAGGAGGCTAATCTCTTGGACAAGAAAGAAGCAGAATTGCATTTCTCAAAGAGGGAGAATGATGTAATTCAGCTACCATAAAGAGGGAGAATACTTAAGTGGTTACCCATGTTGTGATTGGAAAGAGGGAGTTCATAGAACTTATAAGAGGTTTTTCCAGTAATACAGTATAGTTTGATTAATTTCATGGTCTTATATGATAAAGGGATCTTATGTGTTGCATATTAGAGTTACAAGGATGAGAATTAGAATGAAGCTAAAGAAAGATATTTTTGGACACAAATATGTGAATTAGAATGAAACTAAGGATATTAATGAAGGTTTGATACTATACAAAGAGGGATTTTCTCAATACAGTACATATTTTGGATTTCATGGTAACTAGAGGTATCACCATCAATGTCAAAGAGGGAGATTGTTGGAAAATACAATTGGAAAAACTTTTATTTTTTCATTGATGTCAAACCTTATTGGTGAGATAGACTTCTATCTGATTAGATTGTCATATCTATATGATTGATGAAGAGGATTTGAGAAGTTGGTCATAGAAAAAGCACCTAGAGGAAAGGTTGAGTTGATAATTTCCAATTTTGAACTTTAAAAGACATTGCTCACTTACAAGCAATTTATGGTCCTTCTAGATCCAAGCAACATGGTAGGGTTTAGGATGTCTCATCTCTGCAATTGCAACTTGTTAACCAACTCCTTAGATGCCAAATTATCAAAACTTCTAGTATCAATGATTACCTTGCAACACTTCTAGTGATCCTACATCTGGTCTTGAACAATTTTTTTCTCAAAATAGGTTCTTCATCACCTTCCTCATTCTAAAAAACTCTTCTTATCATTAGGTGTTCACTATGTTTAGGTTCATTAGGTGTTTTACCAACTTCTTCACAAGCCAAAGTATTTCTACTACTACCTCCAATCTTCTTGCAGAGTTATTACATTCAAAAGCTCTATGTCCTTCTCCACACTTGAAACAAGTACCTTTAAAAAAAAAAATGTCCTCTCTCTTACCACCATTATTATTGCTAGAGTAACCAATATAGCTACCTCTAGTGTAATTACCTCTTTTTCTAGCAAGTTCTTTCCATTTTGTTTTACCTTTATCTTGCATTGCATTGTCATATTTGCTACCTTCTCCATAGATTTTTCCTCTACTTCTTTAAAATAGTCCACCTCTACCTCTTTGTTTTTTATCATGTTTCTTTCCAACCTTTCTTCATCTTTCAAGGTGTACTATATAGTTCTTCTACACTATCCATCTTAACATAACTAATCTCATCTTGAATATATGTCCTCAAACCATTTAGGTATCTAGCTACCTTTTCAACTTTATCATCAACATGTCTTGATATGATATACAATTTTTAGAATTCCTTAGTATATTCCTTTACACTCATGTCCTTTTGTCTTAGATTTTGCATTCTTTTCAACATCTTAACTTGGTAATCTATAGGAAGAAACTTTTTCTTCATTTTGCCAATCATCTTCGCCCATGTCTTGATCTTTTCTTTCCCTCTTTTTTGTCTTTTAGTTTGCAAGTGATCCCACCAAAGTGAAGAATGTCCCTTGAACTTTGTGACTTCTTTCTTTACCTTCTTGTTATCATGAGTTCTTTCATGCTCAAAGTACTTATCCATCTTAGAGATCTAATCCAATATTGCATTTTTCTTAAATCTTCCATCATAGAAAGAAACTTCAACAAAAAGTCTAGAAATTTCCCTAGATAATACTCTAAGAAGTATATCCACATCTTGTTCCACCTCAAGTTTAGGGTAAGGATTAGGTGTTGCTTCTTCATCATCACAAACATCCTCAAGATGTACACATCTTCTCTTGGTTGTCTCAACAACCTTAAATCTCATTGAAATCTACCTCAATGTGTCCATTATAGCATTGTCTACATTTCCTCTACTTCAAACTACCTTGATAATGGTTCCTACAAGATCATAACCTTCTACAAGTTATAGGTCATATTTTAGATCTACCGTCCTACAACCAATCCCAATTAAGGTTCTCCATGGTCCAATTCACATCTAGAACCCAAGCTCCCACGTAACACAGGGGATGAAAGGAGGTCCAAGAGGGGTAAAATTAACTTAAAACTACTAACACCCTTCTTAGAGTACACACAAAAGACAAATACATAATTGCAAAAAAGAGACTATTGATTTTACAAATTGATTGATTGATTTGATAAGATAATGACAACCAACATGCTTGACTATAAGGCCTTTTGATTGTGACCTTATACAATTAATTACAACATCAAATTCCAAATGCTGAGGATTTTTCTACCTTCTACTAATCATGCTACTACTCTACTTCTATAATGCTTCTTTACTATCTCAAATCCAAGTGCTTATATAGCCAGCTAAGCCAGAGATCAACTAGTTAGGCATTTAATTATAATATAGGACTAGTATAGGTCCAGTCTTGGAGATGTATACCATAACCCATACAATGGACATCAATTGTTCACATGCTCTTAAGGATAGGTCCAAAAACATATTAGCAGTTAGCTCCCAATTGCAAGAAATGCTACATTATCAAATGAAAAACCACACAAATAGATTCACCTCACCACACAGGATGAAATCTGTAGGAAATAGGTACCAAAAATAATAGCACAAAAAACAAGAAATATGACACTTTAGAATTTGTACTCATAGGTTAAGGACTGAAAATAGGTCCTCAAAAACATGCCAATTGTGCATATCACAAAACTTAAGTTAGCAATGACTACACCATGAAAAAAATATAGGTATAGGAAACAATAAATGTTTTTAGGTGATACAAGATTGCTCATTGATACAAGATGCTCTTGCATCACTCTAAAAAAATCTCTACATCACAACTCAAATCCTTCAATCATAATCATGGATCATAAAAACCACTATTTCCATCACAATCCATACTTGACCTTATATACAATCTTCTAACCAAAATAGCTTTTTCAACTCTAGAAAGTAAAATGTGTATATTCTTAAAAATAGAAATATAATGCAAACTAATAAATAAGATACTTATGTGTCAATCCAATCAAAATAATTTTTTTACCAAAAATTATCCTTCACACAAATCATCTAATCGATAAAAAATTATTGAACTATCTACTTACTCAAAAACTGCTAGCCCAATACTCAAAAACACCCTAATGAGACAAACTTCTCAAAAAAATTGATGATAGAATTATACATATGAAGATGTCTACTACATTTTTCTACAACCACAAGTCCTAACTCCTATGATTCTTCACAAATTGAACCAATCTAATAGACTCTCTAATACTAATTTTTGATAAAATAAAAAATATCTAAGTGCAAATCCTCTAGTAAATATCTTCTATCCAAAATTGACTTCAGGATGAAGCAGTAGTTTCTATCAATGAAAAAGTACCATTCCTTGATATAATCTCTTTCTAATGATCTCTCCCTTTGGCATTAATGGAAACAATTAGTAAAAACATGATGAAGTATCCATGCAAAATAAGCCAAGTCTCAAAAATTGTACTCCCACTACTAATCTTTCCCACTATGATATGAATGGAAAAGGAGAGGCTAAAAAACAAAAAAAATATCTACCAAAATCTCATATACTCGATATGCACAATATATATGAGTATGGTCAAAATTACTTGCAGTGACTTACATACATGAGAGTAAGATTGAAGAATACTAACATGGGGGTGAATCAATATTCTAGCTCTTTTAATAAATTAAAACTTGTTGTACAAGTATCATCAATAATAAATGAAAAATAAATTAAAGTAAATCAAGAATCCAATCGGAGAACTCATAACACCACTTTTTTTTTTTGAGGAAAACCTAGTTAAGGGAAAAACCTCAGTGGGGATGGTACCTATGAGTATCTCACTGCTATAATAATAAGTCTCCCTATTAAAGTTTTTATGATTAAAGTATTAAGTATAATATATAGTTTTTAGAATGCATAAGTATTTAGATACTTTCCTAGAGCTCACTACTCAAATACAAAATAAATCTAACCCTTAATAAGTTTCATAGGTCAAATTAGAATATGAAATTGGATGTGTTGTCCTTTACTGAACTAACTTGTATCATTCACAATGCTTAAGTTTTAAAAAATGAAGCTAAAAATAAATATTTGCACCACAATTTGCATTTTCACAACATAACCATCAATCATACAAACCACTATTTCCATCACAATCCATACTCAAACATATATATGATCTTCTAACCAAAATAACTTTGTCAACTCCAAGAAGTGTAGTGTATAGATTCTCACAAATTCAAATATAGTGTATGTTGATCAAGAAATAAGATAATCATGTGTGGGTCCAATCCTTCATATCAATCATTTAATCATTAGACTATTACTAAAATGTCTTCTCACTCAAAAAATATCATCATAATACTCAAAAGTGACTATCTCTATATAAAAAATCACAAACCTTGCAATGATCATATTAGACATATCAAGATGTCTACTTCATTTCTCTATAAACTTAAGTCCTACCTCCTTTGAATTGGATCACACCAAACTAATATGATTGATTTTCTATTACTAACTTTTGGTAAACTAAATAAATTTAAGTGTGAATCCTTTGGTAAACATCTACTATCTAAAATTGGTTATACGGTGAAGTAGTAGTTTCCATCAATGAGAAAATATTGTGCCTTGATAGACTCTCTTGCCAATAGCTTCATCTCTCTACCCTTTGGAAAATCATTTTTCTATTGGTCTTCAAAGCTTATTAGTTGGTAATAAAAAAATGATAGATTCATTCTAATAAAAGCATGACAAGATGCTTCCTTATTAACACATATTTGAAGATCTTAAATAATAGTTCAATTTGCATGAGTGTTACAAAATCCCATGAGAAAAAAATTGCATAGTTGATGCTATGGAATACATTGCATAATTGGCATCTATTCCTAAGAATCACTATCACTATGAATTTCTTGTTGAGAGCCTGAGTCCCTACTTATAACCTACCAAAACTAGAGATAGTGTTTGCTATTGACATTTTTGAATCACCTTGGTATCATGATATTTTTTCCTACCTCCATGATAAGATCATTCCTCTTAATCTTATCCCTAATCAATGAAAAACCTTTATCCATTGCACTTCCCTCTATAACATCATTAGAGATGCCCCTTTCTTATAGAATTTTTATGGAGCCCTCCTTATATGTTTAGTTTCAAAGGAAGCTCATACTTCATTAGAAGAGGTGCATCAAGGAATTTTTGGGGCTCACAATAGTGGCTTCATGTGATCAAGTTAATATCAAGACTTCTTGATCTTGTTGGTTATTCTCTTCATGGTTATTGCCTTTGGATGTTATTATTCAATTCACTCAATCCAATCATTCATCCCTTTAAGATATATCCTTCCTAAGATGACTCATCAATCATTATATTGTATCAATACTTATTCTATTAAAGAACTTTGGAATGAATGACCACTTGATCAAGATTCTTTCTTTTTTATTTTATCATTTATGTTGGGTGGTGTCTTCCCTAAATGGGATTGACCTCCTCTATATTGGTTTTTTTAGCATGACACAAACCTATGCATGTGATTTTGTGTGGTATGATCTATGTTTGGTGACTTAGTGTATGTCTTTGTTGGTTAAGAAGTTAGAATTATTAAAACCTTAATAGGGGCAAAGAACTTTGTACATTTCCACCATGACTATTAATAATTGCTTGAATGTACTAGGGACTCCCTATGGGGATCATTATATTTTTCCCATCATCAATATCTAAGTATGTCTATACTATTAAACTCACCTTGTCTTTTTAAAATTTTGGTCAAGTAAAGGAGTCATTTCATCCATATTTTCTAGCATGTAATACATAACTCCAATGCAACATTAAACTTGGTTGTGCTCCCCAAAATTAACATGATACTAAATCCGAAGAAAATCCCTTTTATTCATATTGCATATATTTAGGTTTTCATTTAGTTAGGTTCATTTTGTATTTTGAGGTCTTCTTTTTATTCACTTTTCCCCTCCCCATCCATTCCAAGCTATGTGTTTCTCTTGGTTACATACACAAAAATATATCACTTTGCATATTTATTTTAGTTGCATTACTATGTTTCAGTTATTTAGTGAGTTCATTTAATAGTCTTGCATTATTTTGTGTTGTCCATTTATTTTTCATTATGTACACCTCATTTTGTACATGTTCACTTTGTATCCAAAATATGATATTTATAGATAACCATTTACATTCATACATAATAATAATTAATCATTATAATATGTACATGTAATGTATTAATCATTATATCATAATCCCATAAAATATGAACAATAATTCATCCCACATAACATTTTTTAGTAGCATAGAAGAATAATGCATCCATTATATAACATAAGTCACATATAGGATGTTAGAATATTTAGAATAACTAAGAGGCAGGGGGTGAATCAATTATCCAAGGCCTAGATGTAGAAGTTGAACAAACAAACACTTAAACAACTTCAAACCTTATCATTTCATTGCTTAGTCTCTATTGTAGACTATTAGCAACATCAATTAACTCTCCATTGTTCTAAAATGTCTCACTTGTAGAATGTAAACATTAATCAGTAAAACATCATATTAACATCCATAGAAGTTTGGCACTATGATTTAAACTAGAAACCCAATTTGGAAAAAGCCACCAACAATGTCTCACTAATTTTCACTCTTCTGAAGTGGACTTTGTTAGGAGCCAAACCTGTTAAAGGTTATAATAGACACTATTAAATGTGACCTTGTTAAAAGATTTAATCTTGATACTAGGAGTGGCCTTGTTAGAGGACTTTAGAACATTTCATTAGAATATCAGTTGGTTAAAGGATTTACATAGAATGTTAAGTGCTTATGACTATTAGGTCAACCTTGTCTAAAGTATTTCAAATATTATTCACAATGGTTAGAAAGTAACAACAAGGTCTAATTTGTTAAGTACAACTCACTTTGCATGTATAACTCTCTATTTTATTCATAAACTAATTCATTATATGGCCTCCATTGTCATCTCAATCTCTGATTCA
This sequence comes from Cupressus sempervirens, assembly GCA_028749045.1. Classification (NCBI taxonomy): domain Eukaryota; kingdom Viridiplantae; phylum Streptophyta; class Pinopsida; order Cupressales; family Cupressaceae; genus Cupressus; species Cupressus sempervirens. Next base: position 540,726,545 of record CM053789.1, read on the forward strand.
CTTGGAAACCCTTCAAGTAATCACCCTTCTCTTCTTCTTAACTTAATCAAGCCTTCTACTTGATTCACCAGTCAACAACATTAGTCATAGCATCAACTCCACAAGCATCCACATACAGAAACACATACAAACAAAAATATTGTAATTTTTCCTTTGTACCTCCTTAAATAGGTAGTTTTGATGTTTTGTCACTTAAAAATTGTCATATATCTTAGGGTTTACAATTCAATCCATCAAATACATTATATATGTTCACCATTTTGTTTTCTTCTTCTTTTTTTTAGAAACTTCTCTTGGAATCCATCTCTTAGATTGTTTACCTAATCCTCTCCTAGAATTAAATGATCTAACTCATCAATCCTTATCTTCAACATGCTTTCCATATCTTAAGAAATCAATTTAGTCAATTGGAAATTATGATTCCTTGCAAATATTTAAAATGATGTTCCTCTACCAACACTAAGTTCTAGCTCTTAGTCATCACTAGGTTACTCATCACCATAAAACTTCTTGTTTGATACATACATTGTGTTATTGTGCTTTTAGCACACACATTTTAAACTTCAAATTTCTCCATAGGAAGAATCTTTGGTGACTTTATTTCTAATGATGCTGTTGTAAATCTTGATCTATAAAGAAGGTAGTGTTTTAGATTTATATTGAACTTGAACTTTGAATCTTGGAGTTTAGAGGTTCAAGTTTGAAGTTAAGAATTTTTCATCACAAAGGTTCATGTAGCGGTAATGGTTCAAGGAGGTTCTATATTTCATGTTTAGATATTTAGAATTTGAGCAGCTTAACATCTACATTTAAGGACTAGATTCAAGGTTCAGAGTTAAGCATGTAGATGTTCAAATTTCAAAGTAAAAGGCCAATTTTAAAGAGTAGATGCTTGACTTGGAGTTACAAGTCCATGAGTACATTTCAAATTTCAAATTCAAAGATTGAAGTTTATTTTAAGGAAACCATGGCTTAAGAATGATGAACATATGTAGGGTGTGTTTTCCCCACACATATGACTCCACTAGAATTAGCTTTCATGATATTGAGGTAAATCACATTCTTTTAAAATAGTATTGGTTCATTTGCATCAAAATATATTGGCTTAGAACATCAAAGAAGTATGTTAAATAAGGGGTGACCATTTAAAGTTCATAATATAAACTTGATAGGTGTGGTGAAAAGGTTTTCATTAAATGATAAGTCATAATGAAGATCCAATGGTGAATGGAAAGCATGTATGATATGAGATCCTTATGTGGCTATGTATTGCAAGCTATATAGATTTTGAGACTCCGTGAATATAGGAGATGCCATGGGATTTGATGAAAGAATCAATAATTCCCAAAGTATACATGACATATACAATGTGCGCTCTAATGGATTAATAAAGACATGTTTGAGAAACTTGTTGGAGAGCCCTAAATTTCTCATAAGATGAGCCACGAGCTTCTGCATCAACCCTAAGTGTCTTGTATATAGAAACCCAATTGCAGGAAGAGTAGTGTCAAATTCTATTAGTCACCAAGTGCATTGGAGACATGATGAATAAGATGTTATATGATTATCCTCACCGATCATAGAGAATGCAGATGTTAATGAGATGCTCAATGACATTCATGAAATAAGATGTCCAGAATTATTTACAATAGTAACACAAGAATGTATAGCCATTTTCTCATCAAGTCACCTAAGATATCAAATATTAGAGCTTTCTCACTATCTATGATAGGTTCATTCCACCACATTTCAAAGGTAATCTAGATTGTTATCATGTTTACATTGCAACTTGTATAGACCAGATGGATTCAAATTGAGATGAGTGCAATATGTGGAGGGAGTTTGACAGAATGCCAATCCATAAAAACATGTCCTTGGCAAGTTTCAAGCTTCCTTTCATGAGATCCCCATGAAAGTAGCAGCATTCAATCATTGTATTTTTGATCGGTGGCAGACCCAAGCCATGATTGGAGGGTGAAGATATCAAATATTAAAGGGGTAAGATCTCAGAGGTAACTCCAGCTAAGTGCAAGATAATCTACCAAATATTGTCCTCAATAAGTCACTCTGAATGCTACACCATGTATAATCCTTTGAAGACATAAAATGGTGGCAATTAACATTTGATAAGATAAAGTGCCCAAACATACCATTGGATATGAAAAACATAAGGTGTCAAATTGGCTTCCCAATCATATGACTCGGCTAGTATTACCTATCAAATTAAAAGTAGAAACCATTATGAAACATCACAAATTACTCATTACAAGTTTCTAATTGGCATTTGATTGTGTATCAAATATAGATTTTCCTTCCCATATAAAGAACATCACCCACATCCATTGGAGTGAGCAATATGGATTGGTAGGAATAGAAAAGAAGTAAATACTTTTAATATTATCAAAACAATTGACCCCCAACAATCAATTATGTCAGCAACCAAAAGGTCACGAATAGAGAAGATGTTAAATATGAAATTAAATGATGTTGCCAATGTTCTTTTCTATGAGAGATAGAGAGCTAGAGAAAGGGGGAAGGAACTTTGTATTTTCCACATTTTTCATTATGCATGTTAAGAATTCTAGTTTTTGTAATAGATTTAGTAGAGGTTGTGAGCAAATAAAATCTAAGAATTCTTATTTTTGGTGTCCAAGAAAACAAAGTTTTATTTTGAATCAGTGCATTTAGTTATTAGTCTTCTGATTATAATCAATCAAAGTATTGTTGTATTTAGTTTTGGGCATCATCTTGCATCTTGTGCTAAGTAATAGATGAGATGTAGATCAGATTATTTATAGACATTCTTATTACAGGAATTGGGATTATTCAACTTTCATTTTCATTTCATTATGTATTGCATTTGCATAAGTAGCATTCATATTGCATTACCAATGTTGGGGAGTGATAGGAAATGTGAATTGTTGGGATTGGCTAGGTTTAGAACTAAATTCACTGCTTGAGTTAGTTCTATTTAGGGCTAGCTTGGTTTTCCTCTTCCATTCTCAGGTTAAGAACGTACCTAGTTAGTTTAGGAATAAATAAAAATTCACTAAGTATCATTCATAAGGGAGTTGTACCTTTCAATTCAAAGGAAATCTATCAACCTAATGATAGACTATCTAACTATTGGTATCAAAAAATTTCTCATAGATTTGGGCATTTCATAGTTAAATTGAAAAGAACAATCTATTTACCAATACATTGTCACTCAGTCGATATTTATGCTTGTCAACACTAACTTTTCTCGACACTTAATGTGGCTCGGTTGATGCATCACTTGACATGTACATAAAAATTCTTTAGTCTTCTACTCTATTACTTGGTCAAGCCTATACATTTGATCTATCTTTGTTCATACTTTCAAGTCTTGTACATTATTGTCTTCTCCTCTTGTAACATGATTTAAAATATCAATACATCTTGTCAAAGTCCAACTAATCAAGTGTTCATTTGTGGTTTCCTTTTCACAAGTCAACCTTTCCTCTAAGTTCTTTTGTTATGAGTAGCTTCTCAAATCCTCTTCATCAATAAAATAGATAAGCCACTAAGATCATATATAAAACTATCTCACTGGTAGGTTTGACATCAATGATAGTACACTTGTTTCAATTCCATTTTCCAACAATCTCCCTCTCTGGCATTAATGACAACATATTTTAGAAATACTTCAAGTTACCATACAATCCAAAACTTGTCCATACATGAGCAACACCCTCAATGTATCAAATCTTTAGTAATATCCTTAGTTTCATTCTAATTCATATCTTTGGCAACATTTCAAGTAAATCTTATGAAATCCCTCTAAGTAATCACTCCCTCTTACTTAGGTATCTCTGCCAGCTTCCACTTTCTTCCTCTTTCATGTTAAAATCCCTCTAAGTAATATCTCCCTCATGATATCATAGATATTCTCTCCCTCTTTATATTTGATATATTCTCTCCTTCTTTGATAACAATACCAAAGATATTATGTCTATCTCATACATCCTTCTCATGTAGTTACCTTCATCTCAACTATGAATTTTTCATCTATCATGTTCATATGACTAATCCATCAATATGTCCTTCTTTAATACTACCTTAGGCAACTCCTAAAGTAGAACTGTTTGCATCAATGTGTAAGATAGTTTGATCAACACATTCAATACAATGCTTCACTTTTGCTTAAGTAGCTCTGTCTAGGGGAATCGCCCCCGATTTACCTCTAAGATATTCAAAGAGCATCCTTAGGTAAATATTTATTGAATATATCAACTATTTTATCTTTTGTGTTTATATACTCCAATTTTACTTCTTTGTCTTGAACTAGCTCTCTCAAGTAATGATACTTGATAGCAATATGCTTTGTCTTTGTGTGCATAATAGGGTTCTTGTTATATTAATAGCTCTTGTGTTATCACAATAGATAACCATTGGATTAGTAATTTATTCCTTAATACCTTTCAATAATTGTTTGATCCATATGATATTTGAATAATTCACTATCGATGTGACATACTCACCTTCAACTATTGATTAAGAAATACAATTTTGCTTCTTGCTTGTCCATGAAATCATCTATTTCCTAGAAACATTGAACCATCACTTGCACTCTTCATCAACATTTCTTGCTCAATCAAAATTAGTGAATACCTTCAATTCAAATCTATCATTCTTCTTTTAATATAACCCATAGTCTTCTACTCATTTTAGATATTTTAGTATTCTTTTCATTGCCATCATGTGATTCTCCTTAGAACTTGCTAAAAATATAGCAACTATGCCAACTACTAATGCAATATCTGGTTTGCTATGAACAACATATTGTAGTTTAATAATCATTGATCTATATTATGTTTAGCTCACATCGACAAAAATATCATTCTTAGATAGGTTGTGTCCAATAACAATTGGTGTACTCATTGGTTTCGAATCTTCAATTCCAAAAGTTTTCACTATCTCCTTGATATATTTGGACTGAGTAATGAAGATACCTTACTTTATTTGATATACTTGTAAACCAACAAAAAAATTGATCTCTCCAAACATTGAAATTTCAAATTCTTTCTTCATTTCATCAATAAAAGATTTGCATAATGCTTCCTTGACTCCATGTATGATACCATGAATAAAAAATTCTGATAGCATACCTCATTGTTCTTGCTAGTCTTCAAATACAAATTGTTGTTATCATTTGTTCTTGTAAAACTAATCTTCACCAAATAATTATCCAGTCTTTCATACCATTCTCTTAGGGCTTGTTACCATATAAGGCTTTGTGCAACTTATACACCATGTTCTTCTTGCTAGGATCTACAAATCCTTCAAGTTGTTCTATGTATACTTCTTCTTCAATTATCCCATTCAAAAATGTGGTTTTGACATCCATTTGATCTACATTAAGTCCTTTATAAGAAGAATATACAAGAAATGTTCTAACTCATCCTAATCTTGCTATTGGGGATAATGTTTCCTTATAGTCAACACCTTCCTCTTGTGCATATCCTTTGCATACCAATCTTGCCTTGTTCCTTGTGACTTCACCTTTTCCATTCATCTTATTCCTAAATACCCACTTGGTTCTATAACATTTTTGCCTTTAGGTCTAGGTACTAAGGACCATGTTTTATTCTTTTTAATCTATTTAATTTCTTCATTCATTGCTTGTATCCAATCTTCATTCTCTAGAACATCTTATACATATTTGGGCTCAAACTCACAAAGTAAGTGTGTATCACTTCTAAGTCTTTTTCTTGTCATAACATTAGACTCTTTATATCCAATTACTTTTAATGGTGTATGATGTCTTCTCACAATTTTGCTAACACATGCTCTTTTCTTCTTTGTTCTTCAATAGGTTCATCTTGAAAAATGATTTCAAGCTCATTATCTCTTTCTTGTTCAAGTTTTGGTTCATGTTTTGTGTGCTTGGCATTGTCTTCTTGGTGTTTAACTTCCTTTATCTATGACTTGACATCATTTTCTTGTTGCTTAGCACCCACAATCTGCTACTCAGCAATTTGGCATTCCTAGTTTGTTGAGGATATTCAACTTTTTTTTCTTGCATAGGTGGAATGCTTGGAGAATTATCATTCACATATATGAATGAATTGTAATATTTAAGTTAAAGCAGAGGCAATGTGCATATGGAAAAGTTACATGGCATTCTCTATGGCTATGTTTGCTTGTTCATCGAAGCTTTTGATAATATTCCATGAGGGAAGTAGGCCAAAAAAGTATAAATATACACTTTTTCAAAGGAAGTTAAAGTGGGGAAACAAAGGGGTTGGAGTGTAGAATTATTCTCTTCCTTTTCACCCTTAATAGATTGAAATATAGGAGGTTAACCACAACACAACACAACAAGGGGCTAGAAAACATTTTAAAGAAGTAAACTACTTTAGATCACAATTGGTAGTTTATAGGAGAAGAAAAGGTAGAAAAAACCCAATTCCTCTCAAATTATATTGTTTCTTGAGGGGCTCTTGGAACACAATCTCGTGTTCAAATCTCTCAAATCCCTAATTTTATTCTTAGATCTATCCATGGACAAATATATCCATTGCCCCTCACTTTAGCCACAACAAAAACAAAAGAAATTAGTAGATTATGGAAGACAAAAACCCTTTTTGGAAGATGAAAGGGAAAACAATACACTATTCAAGAAGAAGATGAGGCTCCATAATGATACAAATTACATTCAACTTCATTTTTCTCTATGTATTTATCAACTTTCATATTTTTACTTTCCACAACTTTTTTATAATTAGAGTTCAAACACTTATAAGCTTTTCTCTTAGTTTAATATCCTAGGAATATACATTCATCACATTTAGCATCAAGGTTTCCATTTCTATTATCTTTAAGTATGTAACATTTGCTTCCAAAAACTTTGAAATATTTCATATTAGGTGCATATCTATACCATAATTCAAAAGGCGTAGCATTTGTACCTTTCTTGACTTGTACATTGTTTAGAGTATAAAAACCTATACTTACAACTTCTCTCCAATATTTATGTGACACATTCTTCTCCATCATCAATGTTCTAGAACAATATGTGATTGATATATTCCTTCTTTCACCTAGTCCATTATGAGGAGGGGTACTAGGTGCATACATTTGTCTTTTGATTCCTCTGTCATTATAGAATATGTTGAACTCATTAGAAATGAATTCACCACCTCTGTTAGATCTCAAGCACTTCAGACTCTTCCTTGTCTCTTTTTCAACTCTGTCCAAATACTACTTAAATAACTAAAAGGCTTTGACAAATATCATAGTCATCATTCTAGAATAGTCATAACCAAATTAAATGAAATATTTTTCTTCACAATAGCTTTGAACACTAATAGGTCTACATAAGTCAGTATGAACCAATTCAAAAATATGATTAGATATGTTTTTCTCTTGAAATTAGACTTTGTCATTTTTCCCAATCGACATTGTTTACACATAGCATTATCAAGTTTCTTCAATTTTGGCAAACCTCTTACTTTTCTCATTTTACTAATGTTAACCAAATTGTCAAAATTGACATGACATAACCTCTCGTTCCATAACCAAATATCTTCATGTTGTGCAAACAGACATGTATCATCAGATAAATCTAGATAGAACAATTTACCTCTTGCTTGATCACCACTTCCAATCAATTTACCATCAACATTAAATATTTTGGTCTTTCTATCATGGAATTCAACTTTGTACCCTGATTTATTCAACTCTGAAACACTCAAAAAATTATAGTTAAGTCCTTCAAGCTAATAAACATTGTCACATTTCATCTTATGAATTAGTTGAATTGACCTTTTACCCTTCACAAGACATGGAACATCATCACCAAATTTAACACAACCACCCTTCTATGGTCCAATGTACTCAAATTTACTTCTATCACTAGTCATGTGATTTGAGCAACCACTATCAATAATCCACCTATCACTTTTGTTTACATAAGAGATTAAAGAAATTTTCTCATCTTTGTTAGAATCATATTTCATGGCAACATAGACAACTTCATTATTACTTTCAGGTTTAGAATCAATTTTTTCTTTAGCAATATAAAAAGATTTCTTACCTTTTTCCTTGTATTCCTTTCTCTTTTTGAACTCTCGATCATCTGTTCTTCCTTGGTACTTTCTCTCCTTCCTTTCATCCTTGTCTTCTCTATTAGGACACCTTGCAACTATATGACCAACTTTATTGCATGAAAAATAGATTATGGGAAGTTTACCTTTGTAGTTTCCTTTACCTCTTCCAAATCTCCTAGTAATCAATGCCTCAAGTTTTTCAAGTTCATCATCAGAAGTATCATTGTCACTTTTCATGTGTTTTCCCTTTCCTTTCTTGCTAAGAGTTAGTTGTGATTTAAAAGAAGATTTAACAGTAATAGGGGTGTAATTATCAAAATTAGACATATCAAAAGAAGTAAGCATGCAAATTACTTCTTCTAGAATTAGGTCATTACCTGGAGTAAATCTAAATTCTTGTATTGTAGAAACCCTAATTACATAGATAAAAAGTAGAGTTCTCAATACTTTTCTTGTTATTGTCTCATCATCAATCTTTCCATTAGCACCTCAAATACCATTGACAACCGCTTTGATTCTTGTGCAGTACTGAAGTATGTTCTCATCTTGTCATTCTCATTTCTTCAAGTTTACCTCTCAGACTTTATGATTTGGCTCTTAAGACATTATCATCTCCTCCATAGATGGTCTTTAGTTTATCCTACATTTCCTTTGAATTCTCGCACTCTTTTATGTCATAAAACTCAACATAGCTTGGTTTTGAAGCAATCACCAACATTAATTGACTATGTTCTTACTTTTCTTTTAGTTGTTGAGTAGTCAGAGGGACTATAGTTACTTTCACATATGCATTATCCAAAAAATCTAATCCATCATCACTAATACTAGCTATATGTAGGCTCATCAACATTTTCATGTAGGAAATTTTCTTTGTTCAACTTTGGTACCTCCCATTTGTATCCCATGATTTTTATCTTTGAGTACCTTCAAAATTCCCTCTACAAGAATTAATGCTCTGATATGAATTGTTAGAATATTTAGAATAATTGGGGGGTGGGGGTGGATTAGCTATCCAAGATCTAGATGTACCAATTGAATAAACAAACACTTAAACAACTTCATATCTTATCATTTCATTGCCCAGTCTCTATTGAAAGAAGGAGATTTTTGAAAATAGATTGATACAAGTATGATCAATATGTTTCAACCATTATTTTATCACTGATGTCAAACTTTCTATTTTTTGGTAAGACAATTGCTTACAAGATTTAAGTACTATCACTTATTTGATTGATGAAAAGGATTTGATCAAAAGATGTAACAATAGCACCTAGAGGAAAGGTTGAGTTATGTTATGTAAAGGAGTACAAGAATCAACTAAGAAAGTGATAACATGATGTATTGATAATCTACTTAAGTGTCAAAGGCTAGTTACACCAAGCTAGTTTAGAAGAACAAGTTAAACAAAGTTTTTCTACCAAGCTTGATAGAGTGGATAGAAGGTGCTAAGAAAAGTTAGTGCAAGCTGAGAAGTAAATTAGTTGGAGCCAAGTAAAAGTCTATTCTAGTGTATGCCAAGTAAAATAATGGATGTTGAGTAAAGTTTACTTGATACTGAGTACCAATAAACTTTACTTCATGTTGAGTGATTCTATAGAGAATGTCAAGCAATGCAGTATGCGCCAAGCATCAGAAGAAAGTTAATGCTGAGTGACTGCATTATTTGAAAGATCATGAATTTGATGGATTTGAGATGACAAGATTGTTTTTTTGGATTATGTGAACTATATGGAAGATAAGATGGTGGCACAAAGTTTAAGGTAAACCATTTTGAGGTGAATTCAAAGAGAATTAAAGGAGAAGTTTCTAGAAGAGATATGAAATATGGGGTAGGTTCATTGAACCATACCTAATATATCCTAACCTTAAATTGGATGATGGGGAATGAACAACAAAAGATCTTAATTTTCTATTTATAGGGATGGTTGGTTAGAAGTAGTTATTTTCATGTGCAAGAACCTAAGGAAAACAAGAAGTCAAGGGTTTTGCTTCATCAAGTGACCTAAGAGAAGAGTCTACATTGGCATGTTAAGAAAGAAGGCTTAAGGGTATGAATGTTTGAAGGGTGAACAAGCTATCAGTGTTGAAATGTGTGAAGCCCAAGTAGAATGGAGGACTAGAATAGAGATCTAAAATCTACAAATGGAGTTGTAAGTTATTATCAGATCAATCCTTATTGTCAATCTCTAATAATTGTATCAGTCTAGGGTAAATCCTTTGGATTAAGGTTGACCTAAAAATCATCTGTAAATCCTTTAACCAGGTGACATTCCAAGTGAATGGTCTAAAGTCCTCTAATAAGGCTCACTCTTAATAGGGTGACTAAAATCCTTTAATAGGGTCACATTTAATAGTGTGTATTGTAACCTTTAACATGGTTGGTCTTTCATAGGACATCATTTTAGAAGAGTGAAAAAGAGTAGCATGTTACTAGTGATTTTTCCCAAATTGGGTTTCCACGTAAATCATTGTGTCAAATGTTTTGTTGAATCTATTATGTTTCATCTTTACATTTCTGCAAATTGATTTGATAGTAACCTACAAATTTTAAGTAATTGCATAATCTTATGGATGCATGCATGATAATAAATGTTTTATGGGTTCACCAAGATATAAAAAGTTTTATTTATACATCTAGACCTTGGATAAATAATTCACTCCCCCCCCCAGTTATTCTAAAGTATTCCAACAATTGGTATCAGAGTCATTTGCGTAAGAGGACTAGTTTGAAGGTACTAGAAGCACAAATATCAAGATGTCAAAAAGATAAGTACTCAAGCTTAATAGAGATAACTTGTCTACATGGAAAAGTTTGAGGAAGCTACACCTTGGAGGACATGGAGATCATGCACAATCTACCATTAATTTTGAGCATGTTGATCGTGCTGGAGCCCCAACTACTGAGGATATGAAAAAGAAGAAAGAACATAACTAGGCAATGTTGGAGATTGCCTCTACCCTAAGTTATGTCAAATTTGATGATATCAAAAGTCTTGAAAGTGCAAAGAAATTGTGAGATTCCTTAACCACTATCTATGGAGGAGACACTAATGTTTTGAGAGCCAAAGCTAAAATTCTCAAAGGTAAGTTTGATGATATGAGAATGCAAGGAGGCAAAAATATTGCTCAATATGCGTCAAGGATAAAAGATGTTGTTAATGCAATAAGAGGAGCTAATGGTATAATAGATTATGATATTGTACTAAGAAATTTTTTAAGAACATTGCTTCCTATATATGTTGTAAGATTTTATGCAATTCAAGAACTAAGATGTATACCATTGAAAAATCTATCACTTGAAGCTCTAGTAGGTAGGCTCACTACTTTTGAGCTATCTAACTTTGATAATTACAAACCTAAAAACATTTAATCTACTTTCAAATCTAATTTGTCATTGAAGGAACCTAATGAGAAGAAGAAGAAGAAGAAGATAAAGTATGTGTCTAGTGACAATGATACAGATGAGAAGGATGTAGAACAACTTGAAGCACTAATGTTAAGAAGAATCCACAAAGGTAAAGGAAAGTTCAAAGGTAAATTACCTATCATTTGTTTCAATTGCAATGAGGTTGGTCATATTGCTACTAGTTGTCTAGAGAAGAAGAACTACAGAGGTGGTGACAAGTACAAAAGTAGAAGAGATGAAGACAACAAGGACTACAGAGACAAAGTCAAAAAGTCATGCTACATTATTGAAGAGGAAACAAAAGATGAATCTGATGAACATGATGATGAATTGGAGTATGTTGCAATGAAGGATGAATCTAATGAAGATGAATAAACTACACTTATGTCTTGTGTGAACAAGAATGACAGATGGATAATTGACAGTGGGTGTTCACATCACATTACTAGAGAGAAAAGTAAGTTCGCTACCTTAAATTATTATGATGGAAATATTGTAAGATTTGGTAATGATGCACCATGTTTGATAAAAGGAAAAGCTTCTATCAAACTCAGAGAAAATATTTTGTGTGACAATGCTTACTATGTTGAAGCACTTAACTATAATCTATTGAGTGTGTCACAACTAAATAATTCAGGATCTAAGGTTGAGTTTGAAAAAAAGATTGCTAAGCTAAATGATAGCAGTGGGAAACTAATTGAAAATGGTGATCAAAATAGGAGTAATCTTTTCTACCTTGACATAGAGGATGCTACTTGTCTAATTATAAAGTTTTATGATGTGTGGCTATGGTACAAAAGGTTATGTCATGATAATTTTGATAACTTGATTAGTATCAGTAACATGAGAAAATTTATAGGTTTGCTTAACTTGAAGAAAGATGATAATATAATGTTCAAACAATGTTAGTTAGGAAAAATGACAAAGTAAAGTTTTAAGAGTAAAACTCATACCTCTAAGGAAATACTAGATATTGTTCATATTGACTTGTGTGGACCAATTGAAGTGCACAGCTACAAAGGAGATAAGTACATTATGTAGTTTGTTGATGACTATTCTAGAATGATGACAATTATGTTTCTGAAATAGAAATTTAATACTTTCTAAATGTTTAAGTGGTACTTAGCAAGAGTTGAGAAGGAAATAGGTAAAAGTCTAAAAATCTTGAAATTTAACAGAGGAGGAGAATTTACATCAAATGAGTTCGAGATGTTCTGTAATAACAGAGGAATCAAAAGATAGACATCTGCCCCTAGAACCCCTCCACAAAATGGAATTGTTGAAAGGAAAAATAGGTCTATAATGGACTATGCCAAAAAACTCATGATGGAAAAAAATATTTCTTTCAAATACTGGAGAGAAGCTATAAGTATAGTTGTCTATAACTTGAACCGTGTACAAGTCAAGAAAGGTACTCATTCAACACCTTTTGAACTATGGTATGGATACTCACCCAATGTAAAATATTTTAAGGTATTTGGAAGCAAATGCTATATTCTCAAAGACTTCAAGAATGGTAAACTAGATTCAAAAGGTGAAGAAGGTATATTCTTAAGATATTCCACAAGAAGTAAAGCTTATAAGTGTTTAAATACTAACACTAACAAAATTGTGAAAAGTGCAAATGTGAAATTTGATGAATATATAGAAGCATATGAGGTTGAATCTATGAAAGAACTAGAAGAATACAAATCATTTGTGTACTTTTATGAAGGTATGCCTACTGAAGAAGATGTTGCAAATCAAGCACCAAGAGAATGGTATGAGAGACTTCATAATTATCTTGTGAAGATTTGGATTTGAAAGGACTGATGATAACGGTAATCTATACATGAAGATAGAGAAAGGGAAAGGTATTTTTCTATTTGAAATTTTTGTTGATGATTTTATATTTGGAGGTCAAGATGCTTTATGTAAGGCTTTTTCAAATGAAATGAAGTGAGAATTTGAGATGTCTATGTTTGGAGAGATCAAGTTCTTTGTGGGTTTGCAAGTATATTGGATGAAATATGGTATATACATCACTCAATCAAAGTATGTCAAGAAAATATTGAAAACTTTTGGATTGGAGGATTCCAAACCAGTAAGTACACCTATGGTGACAAGACATAAATTTTCAAAGAATGATGATTCAACTAAGGTGAATCAAACATTAAATAGGTCTATGATTGGAAAATTATAAAATGTGATACATATTAGACCTGATATTGTATTATCTATAGGGATAGTTGCAAGATTCTTTGCTAATCCTAGAGAGAATCATCTGATGGTTGTAAAGAGAATAATGAGATATCTAAAAGGAACAGAGGAGTATGGTTTATACTATAAGAAAAATGAGAAATTTGAATTAAGAGCCTATACTAATGTTGATTGAGCTAGAAACATTGATGACAAAAAGAGCACCAGCGTAGAAGCATTTTTCTTAGGCAAGAGGCTAGTTACATGGACTATCAAGAAATAAAACTGCACTTCACAATCTACTGCTGAAGTTGAATATGTTATTGCTATTGTAAATTGTACAAATATTGTATGGATCAAATAGCTACTCAAAGGTATGAAGCAAGAGATCATGGAACCAGTGACACTTTATTGTGATAATACAAGTGATATACATATATCAAAGAATCTTGTGATGCACACAAAGACTAAGCACATTGCAATCAAGTATCATTACTTGAGAGAATTAGTCCAAGATAAAGAGGTGAAGATGGAATATGTTAACACAAAAGAGAAAATTGTTGATATCTTCACAAAAGCATTACCTAATGATGCTCATGAGTATCTAAGTGGTAAACTAGGGTGATTCCTCTATTAAAGGCTATCTAAGTAACAAGAGGAGTGTCCTACATTAAACAAGTTAATTTCCATATGTTACAAATTGATGCAGTGGATCTTACTTTAGGAGCTTCCTAGAGAAATAAAAGAGCTAGAACTAAAAATTAGTCACAAGCAAGGTGACACAGAAGAAACTAAAGAAGTTTATATCTACATGTTAAGATAACAAGCCTTTGACATTGTTGTCAAAGAGGGAGAAATACAAGAATGAATTAAACTGATCCTAGAGGGAGAGATTTACTGATCAAAGGGAAAAACAAGAAAGAGGAAGATGGTTACTGATCAGGAGAAATACAAGAGATTGGAGATTGAACAGAGAAGGAGAAATCCTAACACACACATAGTATGATGGAGAAATGCTAATAGAAAGAAAGTGTATTTGCTAATACCATTTTACCTAGGAAGAGGAAGATAATTGTAGAAGGGAGATACAAGAAGTAATTCAGAGGGAGCTATAAGGATGACACAAAAGAGTTTTGCAACCTATTTAGAAGACAAAATTTGTTGATAGAGGGAGAGATTTTAATACAAGGAACTATTTTCTTTTTGGCATTTTGTTGGTCTTACTATTTTAACCTAGTCAATTTGGTTTGCCATTAATGCTAAAGAGGGAGATTGTTGAAAAAAAATTGATACAAGTATGATCAATATGTTTCAATCATTATTTTGTCACTAATGTCAAACCTACTATTTGCTGGTAAGATAACTACTTACAAGATTTAAGTACTATCACTTATTTGATTAATGAATAGGATTTGATCAAAAGATGTAACAATAGCACCTAGAGGAAAGGTTGAGTTATCTTATGTAAAGGAATAAAAGAATCAATTAAGATAGTGATAACATGATGTATTGATAATCTACTTAACATTACAAAGGTTGGTTACACTAAGAAAGTTTAGAAGAACAAGTTAAACAAATTTTTTTTGCCAAATTTGACTAAGTGGATAGAAGGTGTTGAGAAAAGTTAGTGCAAGCCAAGTAGTAAATTAGTTGGAGCCGAGTAAAAGTCTATTCTAGTGTACGTCGAGTAAAATAATGGATGCCAAGTAAAGTTTAGTTGATGTTGAGCACCAATAAACTTTAGTTCATGCCAAGTGATTATGTAGAGGATGTTAAGAAATGCAGTATGTGTTGAGCATTAGAAGCAAGTTAATGTTGAGTGACTACAATATTTGAAAGATCATGAATTTGATGGATCTGAGCTGACAAGTTTGTTTTCTTGAATAATGTAAACTAGGCAGAAGATAAGATTGATGAGTTGGTGGCACATAATTCAAGGTAAGCCATTTTGAGGTGAATTTAAAGAGGATTGAAGTAAAAGTTTCTAGAAGAGATATGAAATATTGGTTGATTCATTGAATCATACCTAATCTATCCTAACCTTAAATTAGATGATGGAGAATGAACAACAAAAGATCTTAATTTTATATTTATAGGGATGGTTGGTCAGAAGTAGTTGTTGTCATGTGTGAGAACCTAAGGAAGACAAGAAGTCAAGGGTTTTTCTTCATCAAGTCCTAAGAGAAGTGTTTGCATTGACATATTAAGAAAGAAGGCTTAAGGGTATGAATGCTTAAAGGGTGAACAAGCTATCAAAGTTGAAATGTGTGAAGGCCAAGTAGAATGGAGGACTAAAATAGAGATTTATAATTTGCAAAGGGAGTTGCAAGTAATTATTAGATCAAGCCTTACTGTTACTCTCTAATAATTATATCAGTCTAGGGTAAATCCTTTGGATTAAGGTTGACCTAAGAATTATTTGTAAATCCTTTAACTAGGTGACATTCCAAGTGAATGGTCTAAAGTCCTCTAACAAGGCTCACTCCTAATAGGGTGACTAAAATCCTTTAACAGGGTCACATTTAACAGTGTTTATTGTAACCTTTAACAAGGTTAGCCCTTCACATGGCATCACTTCATAAGAGTGAAAAAGGGTAGCATGTTACTGGTGGTTTTTTCCAAATTTGGTTTCCATGTAAATCATTGTGTCAAATGTGTCACTAAATCTATTATGTTTCATGTTTACATTTCTACAAATTGATTTGATAGTAATCTACAAGTTTCAAGTAACTTCACAATCTTATGGATGCATGCATGATGATAAATGTTTTATGGGTTCACTAAGCTATGAAAAGTTTTATTTATACATCTGGACCTTGGATAATTGATGCGCCCCACCTCTTAGTTATTCTAAAGTATTTCAATAGTCTCTAATGTAGACTATTAGCAACATCAACTAGTTGTTCACTGTTTTAAAATGATTGACTTGTGAAATGTAAACATTAATAAATAAAATATCATAATAACATCTACACAAGTTTGACACTAGTAAGTAACATGGAAACTAGTGTGGGAAAAACCACTAGCAACATGTTACTAATTTTCACTCTTATGAAGTGAGCCTTGTTAGGATCCAACCATGTTAAAGGCTACAATACACACTGCTAAATATGACCTTGTTAAAGGATTTAATCACCTTGTTAGGAGTGGCCTTTTTAGACAAATTTATAACACTCCATCAGAATGTCACCTAGTTAAAGAATTTCATAGACTATTAAGTCCTTATGACTGTTAGGTCAACCTAAATTAAATGATTTTAAATATTGTTCACAATGGTTAGAAAGTAACAACAGGGTTTGATCTATCATGTACAACTCACTTTGCATGTACAAATCTTTTTTTTGTTCTTAAATTGATTCACTATCTGGCCTCCATTTTTATCTCAATATCTAATTTTCTTGGCAACCCTTCAAGAAATAACTCTTCACTTCTTCTTCTTAGCTCAATTAAGCCTTCTAGTTAGATTTTCTAATCAACAACATCAGTCACAACTTCAACTTCATAAACATCTACATACAGACACACACACAAACACAAACACAATAAGTTTGCCTTTGTGCCTCCTTAAATATGTAGTTCTAATCTTTTGTCACCTAAACATGACCATAGATCTTAGGGTTTATGATTTGATCCATCAAATATATTGTATTTGTTTGCCATTTTTTTTCCTCGTCTTTTCTACAAACTTCTCTTGGAATTGATCTCTTAGACCATTTACCTAATCTCTCCTAGAATTAAATGATCCAACTCATCAATCCTTATGTTCAACATGCTTTCCATATCCCAAGAAATTAATTTAACCAATTGGAAATTATGATTCCTTGTAAATAGTTAAAATTTTGTTCCTCAAAAAACACTAAGTTTTGACACTTAGTCATCACAAAGTTACTCAGTCGCTATAAAACTTCTTGTTCAACACATACATTGTCACTCAGTCGACATTGATGCTTGGTCAACACTAACTTTTTTCGGCACTTACTATGGCTCGGTTGACACTAGCATCACTTGGCATATACATCAAAACTATTTAGTTTTCTACTCTATTGCTCAATCAATCCTAAACATTTGATCTATCTTTGTTCACAATTTCAAGTCGTGTACGTTACTATATTCTTCTCTTGTAACATGATTTAAATTATCAATACATCTCGTAAACATCCAAATAATCAAGTGTCCATTTGTGGTTTCCTTTTCATAACTCAACTTTTCCTCTAGGTGCCTTTTTTATGAGTAGGTTATTAAATCCTCTTCATCAATCAAATAGATATGACACATAGATCATATAGAAAATTGTCTCACTAGTAGGTTTGAAATAAATGACAACACAATAATTATTTCAATTGTAGTTTCCAACAATAGGAATCTCATCTCACATAGAATACATATCCCACATCACAAGAGTTAATACCATCACTTTCATAATAAACATGAGCATCCATAACACACAATAACATACATAATAGAGTACACACACACATGAATCATCAACATTCATATAGTGTCATTATAAGCTCATCGTGATCATCAACTAGTACATCATAAGTATACATATAGAATTCACATGTACCTAAGTGTTATTGTACATATCATTTCATCTCAAAAACTACAATAATTTACTAAGGTGTACCAAGGGGAGTTCCCTCATATAGTTGGTCTCTCTACCTCTCTTGTTTTGTCACCTCCTATATCCCATGGTTACCTCATCACCATTGACACCTAAGATCCACCTTTCATGGATATACCACGTGACTATGATTGATCTGAGTCTATTGGTTCTCTCTTGCATTCTAGTACTTTTACATCTTGTAAAAGTCCAAGTAATCAAGTTTCCATTTGTGGTTTCCTTTTCATAACTCAACTTTTCCTCTAGGTACTTTGTATGAACACGTTATTAAATCCTCTTCATTAATCAAATAGATATGACACTTAGATCATATAGAAAATTGTCTCACTAGTAGGTCTGACATAAATGACAACACAACAATTATTTCAATTGTAGTTTCCAACACTAGGAATCTCATCTCACACAGAATACATATCCCACATGACATGAGCTAGTACCATAACTTTCATAATAAACATTAGCATCCATAATGCATAATAACATACATAATAGAGTACACACACACACACATGTAAATCATCATAATTCATATAGTGTCATTATAAGTTCATTGTGATCATTGACTAGTACATCATAAGTATACATGTAGAATTCACATGTACCTAAGTATCATTGTACATATCATTTCATCTCAAAAACTACAATAATTTACTAAGGTGTACCAGGGGGAGGTCCCTCATGTAGTTGGTCTCCCTACCCATCTTGTTTTGTCACCTCCTATATCCCATGGTTACCTCATCACCATTGATACCTAAGATCCACCTTTCATGGATATACCATGTGACTATGATTGATCTGAGTCTATTGGTTCTCTCTTGCATTCTAGTACTTTCTTATGGTATAGAAATATGTAGTATTATTCCCATTTTCTTGGTAGTCCTACCTCTCTTTATGTAGAAAGGGAATCCTATGCTAATTGTAGAGTGCTTGTAGTTGTGAGAGTTTTGTGCATGACCTTTTTCTCACCCCCTTTACCTATTTGTACTCATGTTCCAGTGGTCCCTATCAACTTTCATATCTTCCATATCTCTCTTTAGTTATCATACATGTCTCTTTAGATCCTACAGCTCCCACTAAGCTATTTCTCCTATATCAATCTTCACCATGGTGAAATCTCCAGAGTCCACTTGCTCCTATAGTGTGTCCAAGGCTATTTGAGAACTATCCACTAAAGCTCTCTATATGCCTACCTGCCTATGTAGGTGGGCTTTATTTTCCTTGAAATTATCTTTTCTTGATCTTTAGCTAGCTATTTATTCTAGTGTCTTATCATACTTATCTTATGGTACATATCTAAGAGTTGCTACTTTTTGTGGTGCTTCTAGATATGTACATATCTAGGAGTTGGTATGTGTGTTGTCAACATAGAATTTTCCTCAAATTGTGTAAGTCTTCTCTATTCAAAACATAGGAGGATATCTAAAATGCGTTAAACCCATGATTGCAAACAATGGAGGAACTTTGATAAATTTTAATATAGGATTAGGAAAGACAAAATCACTACCTACCTAGAGAAGATACATGGCTTTGATAGAAAATTCATCAAGGTTTTTTGTCAAAAGTGGGACAATGAAATTATTATCCTATTTGGCAAAGAGTTCATGATTAGTGAGAATTTTGTATTGGACATCACTAGCCTATCCATAAAAGGAAGTAGGGACAATGATGTCTCAAAAAAATTTGTGAAGAAATTTCCAAAAATTAAGGAAGATGAGTTGTGGGTGAAAGGTAACTAAACTTACTATGATTGAGGACAAATTAAGCTTTTGTGGTGTGAAGTGTTAAAACCTATAATGGAGTATTTTATTATAGATGTTAGGTATTCTAGGGTTCATACATAATATTTTGTTTTGTTGAATCCTTTATGACATAGGGGATTTTTTCTTTTCCACGTTATCTACTCTCTTCCCTTAGCCATGGTAGTAAAGATCACAAGTATAACCTAAAAAAATAGTTCTTCATGAAGGAATTTTTTCAAAAATCCTTGTGAATTATTGGGTTAGGGTTACACAAAGCCCCTAAAATGTACTTATATCACTACGGAATTTGAGAAGGATAATTTATAGGAGGTGAAGGAGTGGGAAATATAGGAAGACTATGTTGATTATCCCCCCCTTAGATACAAAACCCAATTCTACCCTTAGAAAGGAGGCAACCACTCTTAATGCAAAATAATAAGGCAAATAAGGGGATGGGTACTAAGGAAGAGGAAGAAGATTTTTTTTCCCTACCCTTTGGTTATTAAGAGTCAAAATTCAACTACAAATAGGGTTGGTCATTCTAGAGCTAGGGATATAATGAAGGAATAAATGATGGATATGAAAGAAGATGAGTGATAGGGAGGCTCTCTAATGAGCTTCTCTTAGCTATACTCTAGGTCACTTCTAGGACCACTTACATATTTTTTCTAATGACAAGCCCTAACTCCTTAGGGGGATTAAATCCACTTCCCTCCTACTCTCCTATAACTCCACCATCAATTCAAAACTTGTCAACTCCTATCTTGATCTCACAAGGGTAAGCTCATCCACCAACTTCTTAGCTCTTTCAAAATCATCTTGGAGGAGCCTATGGCTTCAAAACTAATCGGTTCAATTACCAAATACTTTATTTTGTTGGATCTTTACATCCTTTTCATATTGATTTTAGAACTCCTTGTTTCTATGCCTACTAGCCCTATTAGGTCTCAATTAGGCCTCTTAATTGGGTTTTTGAGCTCTAGGTCCAAAAAAAGTCAAACAACCCTATAAACCAACTTTCATTGCAGAAACCCTTTTGGAAGTACTTCAATATTTTGATGGTTTCAAGTCTCAAATTGTTCATACAATTCCTAAAACCTAATGTAGCTAATTTACAAAGGAAACAGGTTATCTTCAATCTTTCAATTGGAAATCCAATAAAATGGATTCAGTAATTCTTCAACACTTCACCATGGCTCTATATGAACCCCTTTAACCTCTTCCATTCATTGGTTTGTTCAAACCAATCTTCTCTTGCAAGCTATAATTCATTTTTACTCTTTGCTCCTAGTTAGGCTATGATAGAGCTCACCTACAACAAGGGGTTAAAAATAGAAAATTTCATCTTCTAGTTTAAAAAAAGAGAAGGAAAATAAAGCCCATATACTCTAATTCTTAACATCCAAGGGCCATGAAATTATCATGGTTGAGATTCAGTGTAGAGCCATTTTATTCAAACCAACTCTGTCCAATCCAATGAACATGAACCGGAGATTAGAATCTTATTTGCAAAATTTTTATTTTAAAAAAAATTACTAATGCCAAAGCACAAAATTTAATTAAATGGTCTAGTAAAAATATATATAGTGGAAATTTTATAGATTAAATCTATTAATCATGAGTTGTTTCTAGTTGCAATCAGTTTACAATGAGTTTGCATGAAAATTGTCACTCCTTTGCTATTGAAACTTGCACCAAATGCTAACATAGATATGTAACATTCTTTTGTGTTAAGCACGAAGGATTCGAGGGATGGGCATGGTGAGAGAGAGGGATGGAGTGGGCGGGAACTGCAATTCGAATCACGTTGTTTCAAATCTGGAGAAAGGCGGGAGACAGGAGAGCACGTCTGCAGGAGGGCATGCAGCAAGGCATGCAGCAAGCGCAGGGCAGGAAACGGAGGGGAAAGATGAGGATGCCTCAAAGGATGGGGACCCATGGGTTATGATGCCCCATCCAGGTGAGAAGATTCCCCCTCCCCCCCATGTGGGCAGTGGGCCGTCTGGGGCATGGGGACGCTGGTCGAATCTATTCGAGATAAAACCATCAGGTAAATTGTCTTTCCCAAAAGTCATTGACAAATCTGATAAGGAGAAAGGTATTTTTGCTCTGGAAATCCCTAGGGAAATTATTGACCACAATATCCTAAGCATGGCGAACACTCTGGTAGGAAAATTTGTAGGGCCAAGACCTAATATTGATGTAGTGAGGACATTTACCAGGAGAAAATGGGACCTTAAAGGGCATGTAGAAGTGACTGCTATGGCCAAAGGCTTCATGTCTTTCGAGTTCTCTTGCTCGAAAGATTTTTCTCGTATACTATGTGCTGGGAACTGGTCTTTGGGCAGATCCAACCTAATATTGCAAAAATGGACATCCAACTTGGATTTGAACAATGATTTCCAATCTCAGGTTCCAGTTTGGTTAAGACTTCCGAAACTTCCTTTGGAATATTGGCATGAGGATGTCTTTGATGGCATAGCCAGGACCTTTGGAGAGCTCCTCTCCATTGACCCTGTCACAGAAACTAAGAAAAGATTGAACTACGCAAGAATCTGTGTAGGAGTCATCGAAGGCCAGGACATGCCTCAAGTTTTAGAACTACAATCTCGTCTGGGAAACAGATCTCAAAAGATTGACTATGAAAGTGTGCCTTTTGCTTGTTTCCATTGTAAGAAGGCTGGCCACAAGGCTGGATCATGCCCACTTTTCAAAGGGAAGAGTAAGGTGGGAAAGGCTCGTCTACAAGGGGGGATAAAAGATTCTCTAGATCCCAAAAAAGAATGGAGAAAAAAAGCATCGCAAGTCAAGGAAAATGGAGAGGCAGAAGGAAAAACAAATACTGCTCCTAATGCGCCCCAAGAGGAATCAGGGCCTCCTTGGGTGACTAGAAACATAGGAGGGGGAGAAGAGAAAGGAGTGAAAGACGATTCAACACCTCTCCCCAATGCGAAGGAATCTAAGAAGAAACCTGAGGAGACAGGTGAAAATATGACTCTTCCCCCTCTGGATTCTCAGGAGGATGACTTGAAACTATCCTTTGTCCTGAACTCCATGGAAGAACTAAAGGAGGGGGAACCCATGTCCCAGGACCCTAACCCGGTGTGTTGTCCCTCCCCTTCAACAGTAAACAGAATCATAGAGAGGCTGTCTGCATTGACAATGAAAGATTTGGCGAGAATTGATGCTTGGCTGGACAAAGGACTAGAGGGAGAAGAGAATCCCTAGACAGAAGTCAGGAGTAGAAAGAAGAAGAATAGCAGGGACCCTTCTCCGGTATCTCCCCCTTCTACTAGAAGCATGTCCAAGGCTGATCTCGGCCACAAATCTAACCTAGTGGGAAGGAAAAATAAGAATGAAATCAGGAAAGAGGAAGCCAGAAGAAACATTGAGGATGGTACGCAGCGCACCATCCAGGAAGCATGTTCAGTAGTTAAATCATGAAGATCTTATCTTGGAATATTCGTGGACTCAATGGAATCCACAAGCAAGAAGTTATTAGAAATATGATAAGGGACCAAAGGCCTGATGTGTTTCTAATCCAGGAAACTAAAATGAAGAAGGAAAGGATGGAAAATATTAAGTTCAACAATAGCATGAAGGGCATAGCCTCTAACTCTGAAGGAGCGTCTGGAGGACTGCTGTTACTTTTCAATGATAAGTATTTCAATATAGTAGCTGAGTATGATGAAGATAACATTCTTTTCTGCAGAGTTCAACATTTGCACACCAATGATTCCTGGTTTTTAGTGAATATTTACGCCCCCAATAATAAGAGAGATAGAAAAAACTTCTGGACCAAAGTTGGTAATATGGTGCAAGATTGTGACATTAAGAAAGGTATAATCATGGGAGACTTTAACACACCGCTAGAAGATAAAGAGAAAAAGGGAGGTATGCCCCCGGATTGGGAAAGTAAACAGGATCTTTCTAACTTCATAAATAATCTGGCCCTTATGGACGTAGAGCTTAAGGGCGGATCCTTTACCTAGTCAAACAAGAGAAAAGGCCATGATTGCATTCAGGTTAGGTTGGATAGAGCTCTTATATCTTTGGACTGGCTTCAATCCTTCAGCTGCAGACTATCTCTGCTTCCCAGAATTGGTTCGGACCACTCTTCCATTTCTCTTTTAGTTTCTCCTCTGGTACACAGGAGATACCATCCTTTCAGGTTTGAGAAAATGTGGACCTCTCACCCTGACCTCCTATTCAATATCAAGAAATGGTGGGGGATAGAGGTGGAGGGCTCAGCCATGTTCAGAGTCACCAGAAAACTTAGCAATGTGAAGAGGATGATTAAAATTTGGAACAAGTCTGATTTTGGTCATATCTTCCATGAAAAGAAAGAGTTATTTGATAATCTAACTATTATCCAAGATTGCATTCAGAAGGAAGGTTACACTGAGACCAACAGGGTTTCGGAGCTCAAGACCCTGTCTGAAATTCATAACATTATTAATAAGGAAGAAAAATTTTGGAGGCAAAGATCGAGGATCACCTGGCTAAAGGAAGGAGATCGGAACACTAAGTTTTTTGACCTAACCACCCTCAAGCACTGTGCTAGTAACAGGATCTATGGTATCAGAAAGGGGCAGGAGCTGTTAACTGAAGAATCTGCCATCTCGGAAGAAGCTGTTTCCTTTTTCTCTAGCCTTCTCTCTGAGGACCCAATGCTTTCCAATTTGGACCAGGAGGATTTGTTACACTGTATCCCTCAGCTCATTCAACCTATCCATAATAAACAACTCTGTGCTATTCCTAATGCTTCGGAAGTTAGAGAGGCTCTCTTTTCTCTGCCTGCTGACAAGGCTCCAGGCCCGGACGGTTTTCCCACTTTTTTCTTCCAAAGGTTCTGGCCGGTGATCATGGGAGAGGTTGTTCAGGCTGTCCAGGAATTCTTTGGAGCCAAATCTATTCTCAAGGAGCTAAACTCAACTTTTGTGGTTCTCATTCCTAAATCCCCTGGGGCGGACTCGTTGGAAAACTTTAGACCTATTAGTCTGTGCAACTCACTCTACAAGATCATCTCTAAAGTTCTCACTTTAAGAATGCTCAAGATCTTGCCCATGATAATCTCGCAGCATCAATCGGGTTTTGTTCCAAGGAGACAAATTTTGGATTCTGTCCAGATGGTGCACGAAGTCATCCACTCTCTTGAGGCATCCAAACGGGAAGGTATGTTTCTCAAACTGGATCTTTCTAAAGCTTATGACAGGGTGGACTGGTCTCTCCTTGGGAAGGTCCTCTCGACTTTTGGCTTTGATAGTAAAGTTTGCAAAATTATCTCTCAATTGGTGTCCACCTCCTCCTTGGCTGTTCTGGTTAATGGAGTCCCTTCTAATTTTTTCAAACTTTCCAGAGGCCTCAGACAAGGAGACCCCCTTTCGCCCATTTTGTTCATCATTTTAGCTGAATGCTTAGGAAGGATTATAGACTGTAGAAAGCGTGAGGCTTGTATCAAAGGGATCCTTCCCTCCTCTAATTGCGTTCCCCTCACTCATCAACAATTTGTTGACGATACTATCTTGGGGGGGGAAGCTTCTGTCAAGGAGGCCAGAGCCCTGAAGAAGATTCTTGATACTTACTCCAGTGGGACGGGTCAGCTGATTAATTGGAACAAAAGCTCGCTCTTTTTCATCAACACCTCTGAGGTTAGACAAAGAAAAATTGCCAAAATTCTGGGTTGTGGGGTAGGCTCTTTCCCCTCTACCTATCTTGGTCTCCCTTTGGGATCCTCACCCTCGGAGTCTTTTTGGAATGGTATTTTGGACAGATTCAACAGGAAGATGGCTGGTTGGAAAGGGGTCTCTCTTAGTCAAGCGGGGAAATGCCTCTTAGTCAAATCTTCTCTTCAAAATCTACCAATCTACGCCCTGAGTCTCTTTGGAATTTCGGGGAAAATAGCTGAAAGAATGGAGAAAATCCAGAGAGACTTCCTTTGGAATGGTAATGAAGGGAAGAAAAGATACCCTCTTGTTGCTTGGGAGAAGGTTTGCCTCCCTAAGAGGTACGGAGGTCTGGGCATTAGAAAGATCACCCACCTCAATAAGGCTCTCCTAGCTAAACAAATATGGCGGATCTTCAGTAGCACCGGTGAATGGAGGGACACCCTAGTAAACAAGTACCTTAGAAGACCCACTCTTCTTTTCACCCTTTTTAATGAAGATATCCCAAAAGGATTGAACATTTGGAATGGGATCACGAAAGCCAGGGACCTGGCTAAGGCCAGGATATCATGGAAATTGGGAAATGGGAAGGACATCCAGTTCTGGTCGGATAGATGGCTTTCCCAAGATCCACTTATCAATAACCCTGTTTTTGAGAGATGGATGCAAGCTTGTACTGATCAAATTGGGTCCAAAGTTTGTGATTATTGGAATGGCCAGGAATGGAGTGACCTATCCCTCATCTCTGAGGACTTGACTCCTATAATGCTTATGCTCAATTCCATGATTCCTATCAATTTGGGCGATGAGCTGGTCTGGAGGGATAATCCCAATGGAAGATACTCTGTTGCCTCAGGCTATAATTCCCTTTGGAGCTTAAAAGAGAAGGCCCCTTGGGTGGAGGCTTGGATTCTGGGTCTCACTCCAAAGATCAACATTTTTTACTGGCTGGCTCTTCAGAACAAAATCCTTACTCATGACAATCTCATGAAGCGAGGACATGTTATGCCTAGTAGATGTCCCTTGTGTAAGAATCAGGCTGAGACCGGAAATCACATTTTCATCTTATGTGACTATGCCAGGGAGGTGTGGAATGTCATCACACATGATAATGAAACCCTCTGGTGCAAACCGGATAATCTCATGGATTTTTTCCATCAGTGGAAAGGTCTTTGTAAGATTGCTGGTCGGCAGGATCACTCAGACTGGATTTTACCCCATTTTTGCTGGGGAATTTGGAAGGAAAGGAATAATAGAATATTTAGAGACAGAGAGGAGCCGACTATAATCCTTGGCAGTAAGGTCTCGAAGAATATAAAGGAAAATCTCCAAGTGCTGAAGGAGGAAGAAGAAGAAGAAGGGGACAGAAAGATAGCTAAAGAAAAAGACAGGAACCTCAAAAGGCAGGATGCTAGCTGGCTTCTCCCCCTAGATGGTTGGTCAAAAGCCAACTTTGATGGGGCTTCTAAGGGTAACCCAGGCCCTTCAAGTTGTGGTGGAATCATAAGAAATAGCTATGGGGAGGGAATAGCTGCCTTTGCTTCCCCGTTGGGAATCCAGACTATTCATCTGGCTGAAGCAAGAGCTGCGAGTAAGGTGGTCAAGTTGGCTTTTGAAGCCAGGATTACTAAACTCTGGCTTGAGGGGGACTCCAAAAACATTATTAATACCATTAATGGTATTTCCCCTCCCTCGTGGACGATTGCGAACATAATTGCTGAGACTTGCGCCACTCTCACAAAGTTCGATAAGGTCCACATCACTCATGTTTACAGAGAGGCAAACCCAGTCGCTAATTGGTTTGCTAATAAAGGGGTTAACGCCACCAATAATCTGACCTGGCATGCCGGAAAAGATTTTCTGTTGGAGGCAAAGTTGCTTATCGACCAAGATAAAATCTTGGAAAGGACGGCTCAAATCCAATGCAATTATGGATAATAAAGATTGCTTAATAAATGGTAAGTGCCATTATTGGCATCGTGATTTTCACCAGCAAAAGGGGTTTCCTCTGACATTTCGACACGTTCGAAAGGACGATACCATTATTTTCAGAAAGGGGTATATTCACGAGTATCATAAAAGAAACATCACCATTTTTTCGAATGCAAATAACTTGCACAGTTCAGAGTTCATGAGAATTGTGGAAGTTGATCAGGTAAACATGACGGGTGAGAGGAGCAGAAAGGAGCCGGTGGGGGAAGTTCAGAAGTGGAAGAACAAGGCCAAAGTTTGGAGAGAGCTGGAAAAGGGTGGGGTTACTAATTTCTTCGAGAAACTTCATGGCTCGGATCCTGAGATCACTAACAGCATGGTGAATTCGTGGAATAATGGTAAGGTTAAGGTGAACGGGGTCTACTTTCAAATTACTGAGGATGTGGTTGCTGAAGTCATGGGGATTCCGATGGAGGGGCATAAATTCTTCAGAGACAAGAAGATGTCTTCTAATGCAATCAAGGATTTTGTGAAAAACACTGAAGAGCTGAACAAGCTGGGCAAGAAAGAGACGTATTTTGTAACGGATACTATAAAGAAGCTCTGGAGGTATGTTCTCTACACTGTCATTAAATATATAACCCTAGACCCCAGGTTTGATAGGGTTAGGACTCACCATTTTGTGATTCTGAATCATTTTCGCCATGGTAGTAAGATCTCCTTCCCATATTATCTTTTTAACTCGATGAACAAGGCCATTTCTAGTTTTAAAAAGAAAGCTACCGTCAACCCGGCACTGCATGAGGGTCTTCTGCTTCTGATTCATGAGCATTTCCACGCTCAAACCATTAGCAAAAACCCTATCCAAGGGGTGGATGTTGACAAGAGCAGCTCCAATTTTTCCTCAGATTCCGACGATGTCGAGAGCATCAGCTCTGATGAGGTTTTTGAGCATTCAGGTAAGAAGACTAAAAGCCATAAGAAGGATTACCCCTCTATCAAATTACCCAGCAGAAAGAGCCCTAGAGGTCATACCCCAGCTAAAACTGGCTCTGCTGAGGTGGAGGAGGAAATGGATACTGATGATTCTGACAAGGTTTCGAAGGAGGAGCTGGATGAGGAGAAACTGAGAAAAAGACAGAAGAGGGAGGGAGAGAGCATGGAGCGCTCCAGTAGTCAGGGAAAGGATTCTCTGCCCATTCCCCTCTCCCCTATACATCCTCAGCCTCCTTTGGAGGAAAATGACAACTCTAGACAGATTGAGGGGGAAGTGCAAGTTAATAACAGAAGGAAGGCTTGGAAGAACTTCAATGTGAGAACGGCCACTATGGGAATCTACAGAGAGGCGATGAACCCCCAACTCCTGGTGGATGACCTTGAGAAGCCTAGACTCAATGAGCTAATTAACCCGGCTATGGTGGCTATTTCTGATAATGCAAGAGAAATGGGCATGAATCTGTTGAACAATGCCCGCAATAGCATGATCGACAACTTCAGATCAATTAAATGGCTTTTCCATGAGCTTGAGGATGTCAGAGATAGGGTTTCCCAAATGGAAAAAATCAAGAGCAAGACAGGTGCTGAAAGCCAAGGTGACCGGAACAGCTGGGAGACTCTGATGGAAAGGAGAGTAAAAAATATTGAAAACTACAATCACAACCTGGCAAGTCAAATGATCTCCCTCCTCGCTTCGATCAACGACAACATCCTCTCTCTCTTGGAAAATCTCAAAGACAGGAACCAGATGGAGGAAGATGATAAACAGAACAGAGACAAAGATAGGCTGGATGTGGATAAAGCCAAGGACAACACTATGGAGTAGGATTTGATGAACGCCCAGGATCATAAGGCAAAAGAGCAACAAGAGTGCGCCGAAGCTGCCCAGACCATGCTCGAGATGGAGAAGTAGTCTGCTAGGTTGGGTCTCTATCCTTTGGTTTTTGTTTCTCCTAGCTTTGGCTTTTTGTCTGGTCTCTATTTTTCTGGTTGGTTCTCTGGCCTTTTTAGTGGGTAGTTGTTTCAGGCTGGGCCTTTGGGCTTATTTTCAGCCGTAAGGCTTATGTTTTGGCTGGGCATTTTTTCGCTTATTTTCAGCCTTTCTTGTTGTTAAACTTATGGGTTTCAGGACCCCTTAAAACCTGTTTACCTTATCAAAAACTTGCACCAAATGCTCACCAACCTATTTAAGATTCCAAGGAAGGCCTTAAGTATTTCCACCCATCCTATTCACCAATTTTATTTGACCTATAATTAATTTTGGTTGATTCATACAATTATAGCCAAAATGTTGTCTTGCAACATTGACAAGTTGCAAAGTTATCAGTGATAACTTTTTGCGCATAATGCAAATTTTGATTAATTTCCACATCTTGGAATTAAAAGGATGAATTGTGGTGTTTCAACACATGTAAAAAATGTCTACATTTAAAATAAGGTTTCCTTTGTCAATTTAGAGTCACTTCCCATACTATGCAAAAAATAGGCTTATATAGAAACTTTTGGCTAACATATTGACAATCTTTTCCCAACTTTTGAAATGAAATAAAAAGACTTTAAAAACTTCAAAAAATCACCACTTAGACTCTTGGATAGTCCTTATTCACTTCATGACCCTTATAGGATCTTACACACCAAAATTTGATGATTGAAACTCTTAACACCAATGAGGAAGATTTTGTCACCCCCAAGTCATTTGAGAAAAATATTACAACCAAGTTGGTTGTTATGGAATCCACCAAAAGGATCCCTAAGGGAACATTTTAGAGTACTCCCTATTCTAACAAAATCAAAACTATAAAAAACTCCAATATGGTGAATGACCCCCCAGTGTTGAAGATGCAAGAGAGAAAAACAAAAGGTCCCTATTTTAGTGGACTGTGAAAGCTTTGTGGATCATGACATTCCCGTCTTAGGATATATTTTTATAGATGTTAAGAATAGCCACAAGGAGGATAATTTCCCTCCTCATGTGAAGAAGAATATGCTAACAAAAGGGAGGTTGCTCGTGGGGTGTTAAAAATGTATAACAATATCTCACTATATATGTCTAGGGTGATGAGATGTGGATTTTCTAAGATTAAAACCTAAACATGAAATATCATGCCCAACCTACCAAAATGGAAGAGTTGTAGACTACTACTAGATCTAAAGGTACCTAGATGGCCCCTAATTTTGATATTTCATATACACAGTGGATATATTATGATAAAAATATGGTGATGATCCATATGGATGTAGATTCTAAAGCTAGAGAATTGTTAGAAGATGAGATGGGCAATTTGATGTCATGAAGGTCTTTGTGGAAAATATAAGATCCCTATTCTCGAGGATATAGTCTTTATTTTTTACTTAGTGGTTAAAATTTCCTTAGAGATTCATGACATCTCTTAATCACCTCCCATGGATTAGGCTAAACATAGCATTTATATTATGCATTGACAGTTCAAGATTTTGGTTCAATGGAAAATGAATTGGTATCATATTCTTGGGTCATGGTTTTGAGACTCCCTTTAGTGGGTGCTAAAGGCTCAATTAGTGCTATAGGGGATATTGTTGTTGACTTGATGGTCAACACCTCCTTGGATATTTGTGACATGGTTTAACTATCTCCCATGGACTGGGTTGAATCTAGCATTTATATTGGGCATTGACAGTTTGAGATTTCTGTGCAACAAAAAAAGATTCCAATATTCTTCTTAATAGGGGAAGGATATTATCAATCTAGAGTAGGAGGGTGAGGTGGTTGCTAGTAATATTCAAGATCTAGGAAAAATAATTAGAGTCAGCATTCAAAAGAATGTTGTTTCTTTACTTCAACATATTCAAGAGCTAAAGAACACTATCCATACAATAAGAAAATGGAAGAAGAGGTTATAGTGACTTTGAAAAACCTATGTTATTATTTTTTATCTACTATTATTTCTAGTTCTTTTTTGGTTTTTTGGTTGGGTGTCTACTAGGCGAGGGCTAGTTTTCTTGTTGTTGGTCCATTTTTTGTTTCAGGTTTTTTTTCTTCTTCTAAGTTTGTAAATGTTAATCTTATTTAATTTATTTGAAGGATTTTAGGTCCCTTCAAAAACTATTTTTTGACTAAGAAAAAATATTTGTATGCCTTGCCCTTAGTTTAATAATAAAGAAAGATACATTCCTCACTTCTATGTCAAACTTGCCTAAATCGTTAACTTTTTTCTTTCCATAAATTCTAACATAATTGATAGTTGTTTTATAATCATACCAATTTTTTTAAGAATTATTACCATTTCTACCTCTTATTTTGACTTCCACTATGTATGCTTCTATCATAATTTCCTCTCTCTAATAGATTTACAAATATTTCCTTCAATTATCATAGACCTAGCTATGTTTCGGATTGATCTTTTCTATTATAGATTCCCCCAAGTAGAAGGAATATCTAAATTTACTTGTCTCAAATGAAGATAACTTTCCAAGAAATAAATCTCTTATAATTGTATTCATCATTATATTTTCTTTAATGGCCACTACCTTTATCTTATAGGTGGGAGGTAAGGATATCATATCCTTCCCATGATTTCATCTTGACTTATAGTACCACCAATATTCCTCATTATATAGATAACCTCCATTACCTTCTATATATATGAAGTGATTTTTTTACCTTATCTCATCTTTAGAGCTTCAAACTTTCCTCTTAAAATCTGCAAATTTACCATCTTAATTTGAGTGTTTCCTTCATGAATTATTTCTAACCTCTCTCAAATGTGATGTCCTATTTATATTTCCATGAGATTGGAGTATTTTAAATATAAAAGTGAATTATACAAGACTTATTTATCTTTGGTGTTAACTTTGAAATTCTTCTTCTCATTAGCAGTCTCATTTGTAAGATCTATAGGAGGTGAATATGATTTCTTTGTTTTAAACTAATACTCATGTCCAAGACATCTTATATGAGTTTCCATCAAACCTTTCAAAATGGAATAATGTGTTCCCTAAAATCTTTAATTTCCCTCAAAGGGTTTCATCTTGATAATCTCAACTTATTATACTTTAAAACAAGAACATTGCTTTAATATCAATTGTTAGGAGTAGTAGCTCTACACATTAAAGATGGGGAGGAGAATCACTTGTTACATAACCTTAGTAACTTTAGCTAACTTGTAGAATTAAATCATCAAGTAATTGATCATAATAATAATCATATAAATATAGATACACAATAATGCATTGACATGTAGTACCAAGATGTTTGTGTAGAAACACTATTAGGGAAAAAACATGGCAAGGCTATAACCTGCAAAAAATTATGCCCTATTAAAATTTAACTTATTAGAATGGGGAATGCACTTGTATCCATGTATACTACCTAGATCTCACTAATCAAAGGATATACTTTTTTAACCTCCCTTTGCCAAAATGTCCAAATATAGAAGTATGTTGAAACCAATGATAACACATCTCTTTGTCCAATAGGTTCGGGCTTATCTAGAGGTCAAAATGATAAAGTTGGTTGGTATTTAGTGAGTTACATTAGAGGATGAGTTAATGTTAGGGTTACAAGTTAGGAGACATGTGAGCAAATTGAATTAATTAAATTTAGAGAAAATAAGAAGATAAAGAAATGAATTTAATAGCTCAAATTATTTTTATTTAATAGAGGAAAGGGAAAATTAATGAATAAGGGTATATCTTAATTAATTATATTGGTCGAGCTAATGGATAACATAAGTAATATGTTATTATTTAATAATAAAAATGGAAATAAACTAATTAAATTTGATTATGCAATTAATCAAATTTATGTTTTTTTCATTTTATCCCTCTTCATAATGACACTATAATAACACTAGTGTGAAAAAAATAAAGAGATAACAAACACACACACACAAAAAAAAAAAAGAGATATAATTGTTGAAAATAATCAAGACTAGTTAGGTTATTGAGAGGGGAGGGGTGAATTAGTAACGTCAAAATTTTTTAAATCAATTCAGCACTTTAACAATATAAATCATTCACCATTCATTCATCTAATCTACTGTATGTATGAGAAAAGATAAAAATTCATAACACATGAACACAATATTTTGGTGACCCAAAAACCTTCCAAATAGGAAGTAAAATTGGGGTGGGGATGATACCCACAAAACTTTACTACTGTAGTATAAAGTTGGCTTGTTAGGGCTTACACTGATCACTTCTAATGATCTACTTTGGTAAGAGCAATTTGGATTGCTACATCCACCTTGTTAGAGGTTTTACAAACATATAATGAAGTATGCACTCTGTTAGGAGATTTATACAAAGACTGTTAAGTCTACCCTGTTAAAGGATTTAGAAAACTGATTCACCTACTAGAATGAAATAGTAGATCTAAGTTACAACTCAATTTCTGATTAGATCTTGAAGTACATATCACCTCTTGTGACTAATATGTCTTTACTACTCCTTAATGACCTTGTTGAATACTCTGCTATGTTGTTGACTCACATTCACTGTTCTCAAAACATTACATGTCCATTCCATTCACATTCCATAATAACACTTTGAAAATGGTGCAATACATTACATATATACCACTTCAATATTTATAGTTGCAAGGTTGAAGCTAAAACATAAGTAAACAAAATATTACTGAGTCGGCCAAATAGTAGAAAACTCGAGCTCTTCAAGCTCACTTGGTGACCTTCTGATACTTGGAATCCACTGCATTACTTGGCATCATCATGTACTTGGTAGAAGTAGAAGCTTGGTCCATACTAATCACATAATGTATCTTGGAACTCAGTAACCATTGGAGACTCGATAGATATAGTGTCACTTGGTAGATACTGAATCCTTTGTTTACCTTGCTGTCAGTTGGTAAACACTGCATAGCCATCACTTGGTAGAAAATGACTTCATATCACACAAGCTAATAACTCAGTAGACACTATGAATCTTGGTGACCACTTCCTATTTGGTGAACACTATAAGTTCAATAAACACTACTGAACTATACATTCACATGATAGCTTCAGGAATGCTCGATGTGAACTGCTTAACTGCTGAACTTACAAGGTAACCACTGAATGCTCGGTATAAACTATGGACTAAGTGATGACCTTGGTAACCTTTTAGAATTGAATAATTGTTATCACTAATGAAAAATATAACATAATTCCAACAATCTCCCCCTTTGGCATTAGTGACAAAAACACTTATGAGCCAAAACTTATGTATACTAACATACTGATTTTGATTTTTCAAAATTGATCTTTGTAAAGCTATTGATATACATATCTTACATATCTCCCCTATACATATGACATAATATATACATAGCCTTACACTGTACATAAATCAATCTATTTTCTTCCTAGTTTCTCCAAAAGTATCTTATGAACTCTTACTCCCATGTCTCTTACTATCTCTTTCTCCCCCTTTTTGATGGTAATGATAAAGAGATATGCAAAATTTTCAAATGGAGACACCAAAATATGAGAGAAATTTGGAGTGTACCTTGAGAATAAGAGCCAATGTCTTATCCAAATTACCTTGCAAAATCTTGTAGGTGGAGAGTGCTACTTGAACTTTTGCAGAAAGTTCAATCATGTGATCTGTTATAGAAAAATGGTTATCCTAGACTAATGCTTTTGAATATGCAATGTGTTTCTGCATTAAGTCCATAATTTGAAGGATCATATTCTATATGTCAATCAGTGTAGACCTAATCCTAGATTCCTCTCTTAGTAATTCTCCCTACATCTTTGACAAAAATTTCACCTTCATGTAATTTGTTGAGCTTGAACTCAGGTCAAGCTATAACCTTTGAGCACTAGCCTTCATGTCCACATCAATCTTACTTATTTTCTCCTTTATATCCTTGGTGAATTCGGTAACATCACAAAGCTTGCCAAAAAGTGATGTTATATTTGTGAAAGATTTTTCAAGGTTGCTCAAAATTGTGGATAACTCTACCTATTTTTTTGTAATATGCTGAGCAATGTGCTCAAGCACCTTATTGTCAAAATTTCTTTTTTGCCTTCTCAATGAGCTTCTCTTTTCTAGATGTGTCCTCATTGGACTTATTCATAGCCTCTTCTAATTGTAAAAAAAATGTATTGAGATGAATAAAATTCAACACCTATAGCCTCAATAATTATATTTTTGGCATTCTCAATTATTGTAAATTCTCAGTCTCTCTCATCTATAAGCTATTTCTACCTTGCTTTTTGCTCTAAAAGCTGACTGACCAATATCATTTCATTAGCTATGGCAGTATCCAAATCTATCTTAGGAATAACAATTTCTTCGTCCAAGATTATGTCTGCATCAATTGCTTTGCTAGTAAGCAAAATTTTTAGAGGACTCTTCAGTTTTACTTCTATGCTTACTTCCTTGGACTTAGGGAAGGAAACAATAGTAGAAGTAGCTGGACTTGCAGTAAAAACTTGAATTGGTCCAACTAAAGGAAAACTAAGAGAAGTACTAGCTATATCCAAAATTGATATTCTTCCCAAAAATAAAGTACCAATAGGTAATGTACAAATTGGAACAAAAGTTGGTTCAATTAAAGTTGTAGTTGAAAAATTGTAAAGCAAACTAGCAAACTTACTGAGCAAGCTGTAGTAGAAGTTGACACAATTGGAGAACTATCAACTATGCATATTACTGAAGTAGATTTCTCGGGAGCTAATGAAGAGGGTTGCAACTTGATAGATGAAGTGGTAGACACTTCCATTGTAGATACCTAGAGCTATGAGGTAGCAGGTGCAGATGATATTTTTGATGTGATTGCAATTATTCCTACTAAAGCTAACTCCAACCCTTATGATGTTGTTGGCTTAGGTGGAGAGTGAGGAAGGGAAGCAATGACTTCTACTACAATTTTCATTGGATCATCTTCTTCATTTTCTTCCTTATCTTCCTCTTCAACTTCTTCCTCTTTCTCTTCATCATCAGCCCTTAATGCCTGATATCCTTTAGGATCAAAGGTAACACATGGAGTGTTATCATCTTCTTCATCATCACTATTATCATCATCATCCTTGATCTCCACTAGATCATCACTAGGCTCATGTAGATGATAGATGCTTTTCCACATGTTTGTTACATCTCTAACAACATGCTCAATATGTTTGATTAAAATCAAACATATATGAAATCTAATCATCATTTTACCTTCATTGTTCTTCATTGTTGCTTTGACTTTTGCATCAGTAAGATTTGGTGGTAGCTTTGTCAAAGATTGTTCATAAATATCTTTTGCTATCTACATAGCAGATTCCCACCTTGGTTGCAATCTTACCAATAATTCTTTTGAAATTTGAGGAGCAATTTGGTTTGGGGAATATTTCCATTTTCCCATTTTGGTGAGTACCAATTCCTCAATTTGCATTTTTTTGGCATCAATCCTTGTTTCAAACTTTAGGGCCTTGAAGTTTGTGATGCCAGCTCCTTCTTCCACTTGTTTCAACCTTTCCTAGAAGGTAAGTGGGGGCTTGTTGAGCACAACTTCACCTTTGCCTTTGCCTTTTGATCTCCTGGTGAAAACAATTATGGAGGCCTTTGGATGTTTTGTAATGATTACCCTCCCTTTCTTCTTGGTTGGCTCTACCTCCTTCTCTAATTCTTTCTCTTCTCCTCCTCCTCCTCCTCCTTCTTCATCCTCTCCTTTACCTTCAATAAGCATTAGAGGGCCAGTGACAGTTTTCATCTTTGCTATTTTCCTCTTTCCTTTGCTGATTGCCTGAGGTAGTTTAATTTCTAGTTCAATTCTAGCTTTTGCCTCATTATATGTGCCAATAATTGGTTGCTTTGGATCAACTGGTTCATTTACGAGTGCTTCAATAATGTCCTTGGTTTCATCAATACTGACCTCATAAGGGAGAGGTTTTACCCATGCAACTCGGGGCCTGACTAGCTAGATGTATACTCTATCATAGTCAACCAAGAAACACACATCATCTTTATAATCCTCAACAAGTTTAGGAGGAATCTTGAACTTGTTGTTCATTCTTTCCTTGAAATATTCAAAATAATTGTCCATGATGCTATCAAATTTTACACCCATTTCTGCAATAAACTCATTTATTTGATACAGAATAGGAACATCTTTTCTCCACACAACAGATCCTTTAGATGGGAAAAGCTTTTGCACATAAAAGAAAAGACATTTCAACAAAGAACCAAATTTACAAGGGTTATTCTTTGATGTTCAGATGCTGTCCATATTCTTGTTTAATTCTTCAGTAATAATTCTGACAAGTCAAATTCCATATTTTTCTTTACAACCTTAAATCCTAAGTCCTTTGCCTCACATGGCATGTTTTTTAAATGACTAGAGCTATAAATCTTGTGGGCAATTACATGAATACCAAACCTTAACTCCACATCAAAAATAATGTTAATTTTCAAACCTCTACCATCCCACTCAGCTAGGGTTTTCTTCTGGTGTTCATCCCAACCTAGGGTTTTGGTAGATTTTGCTTTACTAAGCATGGGAAGACTAGTAATCTTATGAATCATCTTCTTGGTTATTCAAATGGACTGATCTGACCATAATTGATCATTGTGTATGCGACTAAGAATACACCTAATCCATTTTACCTGGAAACTCCTTCGTAGGTGTGTGATATGGGTCAACCCTTTTGTTTCAAGATGCTTATGCTCAGGTTTAAGTGAACCATCAACACACATTTCCTCTAAAGTACTATCCATTTCTAGGATTCCTATCTCCAGAATAGAACACTTAAAATGAGTGCCATTGTTGTTAATTAGGAGTACCTTTGGTGGAATTTGAGATTGCACACCATTAGGGTCAAGTGCCTCTGCAACTACTGGAACTAGCTTGAAATTTGGCACTTTCCACTCCACACTCTTAACCAACATTTTTCATCCTCTTTTTGCCTTGCTGCCACTGGTGCTTCTAGATGCCATTGTTACTTGGTAAGTGATAAAAGTTTTTAAACAAATTCTTTGCTACAAATTTTCTCAAAATTTCTTTAGTGCACCTGGAAATCTCTTAGCTCTATGACTACTGAAGACGTGGTGAAAAATGAAGTCAAATTCTGCCATTTTTGATGAAAATTCACCATTAATGCTAGGTACCATAATGAAAGAGTGCATGATAGACTGTCATCCACTCACTGGTTCAATAGAAACTTGTGACTCAGTGATCAAACAAAAATTTTCATTACTCCTGACCTAGCTCAGTTGAGTCTATGACTAACCTTGCTAAGAATGAACTAGTCTCATGTGATCCTTTAGTATCTAAAATACTGATTTGGATCTTCTACTTTCTTCCATTTAGAACTGCTCGAGATATAGCTTGAAGATACAGTTCCAGTCCCTCCTTTGAAGAATCTAATTGGAAATGGTGGAGTCACCCACTTCTTGAGTGACACTGCGATCATTTGAACTATTCTACTCGGTAGATTTAGGAATCCATTGTTGTCTCATCTACTTCATGATGTTATTAGCTTTAGCTTTCTTCTCAACTTCAACTCTTCCTATGTTCATGTAGGTTTTAGCTATATGACTGATTTCAATGCATGTATAACATCTTACTATTGAATCTCTTTTTCTTAAGTGATGCCTTGTGCAGTCTATGCCAATGTGTCCATATTCTCCACAATAGTGAAATCTACACCAAGTATTGTAATCCCAACCAAATATTGCTTTGATAATTTTTTTAGTTGGATTGAATGATTTGGATTTTCCTTCAGATGCCTTGTGACCTTGTCTCTTGCATTTGTGACATTTACCTTCAAAAATTGGTTTCTCCTTGCACTCATTAGCTTTATGACCATATTTTCTACAATTGTAGCATTTTCCATTGAATTTTGCCTTTCCATTGCTCCAACATTTGTTTGATGTATGACCTAACTTACCACAATGATTGAAAGTATTTTTTTTTATTCCTTTGGGCACCTTGTTTGGAAGATTCACCTTCTTCTTTGTAACCAAGTCTTACTTTACCTTTTTGCCTATGAAGATTCTACTCACTTTGTTGATTCAATTGATCCATATCTGCTTGAGATTTCATAATCCTTTCATTGAGTTGCTTTTTAGAAATTAGATCAGCTTTCAATATTTCATTGATCTATCTTTCAATGATTAAGTCATTCCTTAAATTTTCATTCTCAAATCTCATATTCATGATTTCCTCATTTGCATTGGAGAGCTAATTGATAAGACTTTCTTGTTGAAGGGATTGATTTTGATTTACATTATTCCTTTCCTCCAAGTCTTCACTTTCCTTATTCCTTTGTTCCAAGATTTCACACATTCTTATTGACTGAACTTCTTGTTCTCTTTTCAATTTTCTTACCTCTTCTTACAGAGAGCTACTCTTTTCTAAGAGTTCTTTGATTGCCTCATTAGCTTCATCTGAATTGCTTCATGGGGAAAAGTCTTCAATATTTTCTTCAACATACTGAAGGTCATTCATTTATCTTGCAAGTTCCTTCCTTCTTTTTAGGGATTGGGAAAGATGCTCTTTTGCTTCCTTGAGTTGAGCTATGGCCATTTCTAGATCTAGCTTTTCATTCTCAATAGCTTTTTCAAGTCTGAATATCTCCATTGCCCTTGATCTTTACTCAAGTTGTCAAACTTTATCATGAGAACCACAAAGCTTTGATACCAATTGTTGGAAATAATCAAGACTAGCTAGGTTATTGAGAGGGGAGGGGTGAATCAGTAACCTCAAAAAAATTTAAATCAATTCAACACTTTAACAATATAAATCATTCACCATTCATTCATCTAATCTACTGTATGTATGAGAAAAGATAAACATTCATAACACATGAAAATAGTATTTTGGTGACCCATAAACCTTCCAAATAGAAAGTAAAACTAGGGTGGGGATGATACCCACAAAACTTTACTACTACAGTATAAAGTTGGTTTGTTAGGGCTTACATTGATCACTTCTAATGATCTACTTTGTTAAGAGCAATTTGGACTACTACATCCACCTTGTTAGAGGTTTTACAAACATACAATGAAGTATGCACTCTATTAGGAGATTTATACAAAGACTATTAAGTCTACCCTATTAAAGGATTTAGAAAACTGATTCACCTATTAGAATGAAATAGTAGATCTAAGTTACAACTTGATTGCTGATTAGATCTTGAAGTATAGATCACCTCTTGTGACTGATATGTCTTTGTTTCTCCTTAATGACCTTGTTGAATACTCTGCTTTGTTGTTGATTCACATTCACTATTCTCAAAACATTACTTGTCCATTTCATTCACATTCCATAATAACATATTGGAAATGGTGCAATACATTACATATATACCACTTCAATATTTATAGTTGCAAGGTCGGCTAAAACATAAGTAAACAAAATATTACTAAGTCGGCCAAATAGTAGAAAACTCAATCTCTTCAAGCTGACCCTGTGACCTTTTGGTACTTGGCATCCACTGCATTACTTGACATCATCATGCACTCGATAGAAGTAGAAGCTCAGTCCATACTAATCACACAACATAGCTTGGAACTTAGTAACCATTGGAGACTCAGTAGATATAGTGTCACTTGGTAGATATTGAATCCTTTTTTTACCTTACTATCACTCGATAAACATTTCATATCCATCACTCGGTAGAAATTGACTTCACATCACAGAAGCTAATAATTTAGCAGACACTATGAAGCTCGGTGACCATTGCCTATTCAGTGAACACTATAAGTTTGGTAAACACTACTGAACTAAACATTCACATGGTAGCTTTAGGAATGCTTGATTTGAACTACTTAAATATTGAACTTACAAGGTAACCACTGAATGCCTGGTATAAATTGTGGACTAAGTGATGAGCTTGGTAACCTTTCACAATTGAATAAGTGTTATCACTAATGACAAATATAACATAATGCCAACAATAATATCCCTAAAAAACTAGAAAATTAGATAGTTGATTAGAGAGGATGAAGGGAGTAGTAGTAATTCCCCATTGAGAGGGTGCATAAAGAGAGGCCTAGGTGGAATTTTGAAATAAACTTTTCTATAGAAGAGAAGGTGAAAGAGAGAACAAAAGACAAGCCAAAAGCAAAAACAATACTCAAAATAGAGTCCATAAGAAGAAATGATGTTAGTATTGGTCTAATTAGGACTAGGACAATAAAAATTTGGGTTCATCAAGGCTCTATAAGAGGAAAAATGTGTTTTTACCTTTCGTTTTCATTGCAATAATTATATGATTAGACACAATTTGGGAGCTAATTGCACTATCACACTAATTATAGAGCATTTCTATAGTCAAGGAAGATGCTAATGTAGGATGAACAAGGAATTGAGTAGATCTGGTAGCAAGTGTCATCTATCATTGATTTCCTAATACAGAGGTGTGTATTAAAGAAAATGGCCCATAATTAATTATATGCATTAATTGTCAGTTTAAGTAGGAAAACATATATTTTTATGCAATACATGTTGTATAGGGTTGAGCCTTGATGTAACATGAATGCATTCCCACCACTTGGTCCACTACATGCCTAGAATAAGATAAACAAGAGATGCAGAAAGATAATAGACAAATTGATACAACACCAAAGCAATAAGAAGTTATGCCTCAAGTGCCACCAATGCAATCTATGTTTGTTGAATCTACTGATCAAGAAGGAAAGAAGGATGAAAAGAAAGAAACAGAGAGTAAGGAAGATGAAATAGAGAAAGATGCTAAAGTAAAATAGAATGATTAGGAGAAAGAGGCTCTAGTGCCACTAAACCAATCACTGAGTGTAAGCACAACCAACCCCAAGGACAATAAATAGAAAAAGAAGAAGATAACAACTAAGTCCAATCCAGTTACATTGGATGAAGAAATTATCATTTTGGACTAGAACCCCAACACTTTGGATGTAGATGCTTTAGTTGTATACACTGCATTATGTAGTAGAAAGACTAAGAAAGAAAGAATTAAGAAGGAGCTTAAGCAAAGGCAATTACTATATGATGTTAAAGATATTCTATTAGAGGTTATTCTTGATATCACTCTTAGTGAGAAGACTCCAATCTTGGAGAAACTTGTTCAAATTATTGAAAAAGTGAATGAACCATATATGAATGTTCAAGAAAATTTAATCAAAAGATTGGAGAAGAAGTTGGAGAAAAAAGTTTTGGAGAAAGTTGCTAAAGACATTGTTGTGCAACAATTTGAATTATCTACCATGGTTGCCAAGTTCAACATAATTGTCCAAAATGTTATCAATTTATTTTAGAAGTAAAGTGATACCCCCAATCTCACCCAAGGCATCAAAGGTAAGTTACAAAAAGTGGGTGAATATTTGAAGACAAGTGTAGATGCACTCATTGCTGACCCAAATTCTTATTTTGTTCACTATGCAAATGTCAAATTCTACACTAGAGTTCAGCATGGCCTACTACATGAACATGCAAAATTATTGCACTCATCTTGTGGTAATGCATAGGAATATTGAGAAGGCTAAAGATTTTATTGTTTCCTCAAGCTTATCAATTACATATCATATGATTGATTTGGCAACTAACTTGAAGGTTGAGCAAAAAAATTTATAAATTTTGAAGACAAATTGGGAAAAAAATGATGAATATGATGATGAAGATTCATCAAGCATTTTTGGATCAACTTGCAATAAGGATAAAATAATTACTTTTTTCTTTCAAGTCTTATTTTTGATAGTGTCAAAGAGGGGTATATTATGTGAAACTGGTTATACTTTGAACAATGACATGGATATCTATGTATATTTAAAGGAGGAGTATGTAGATAGTATCAAGTATGGTAGTGATGTATGA
The DNA here is from genome assembly GCA_028749045.1 of Cupressus sempervirens. Classification (NCBI taxonomy): domain Eukaryota; kingdom Viridiplantae; phylum Streptophyta; class Pinopsida; order Cupressales; family Cupressaceae; genus Cupressus; species Cupressus sempervirens. Next base: position 540,769,916 of record CM053789.1, read on the forward strand.
TGATGTGTGAATATAATTAAGGAGTTATAAGGATTGTATATAGAAAAGAGTTTTGAAAAAGGTTTTACAAACCACAAGTTCTACCAGTTCACAATGTTTTTGTCACTAATGTCAAAGGGGGAGAATGGTACTCCCATTACACATTCATGTTTTCATTAGTTACAAAAAGATAGAATAGAAGATATAGACTACTAGTTGGTAGACATAGTCACCAAGCCATACTATAATGCTCAAGAAAATAACAAAGACATGTTCAATTGCAAGGTAGAACAATTATAACCGAGCAACTCCATATTCATTGAGTGTAGACATCATTGAGTAGATTAAGATTTACTAAGTAGAAAGTCACCAAGTTACAAAAATATTCCTAAGAATAAAAAAAAGCATACACCAAGCTATACATGAAGCACATATAGGTCATAATTGGCACATAATTTTATGTCTAATGATCTCACTGATAGAGAAAGTATATTTACAATAATCAAGGAAAGGATTTGGTAAGATTTATTGGCAAATGTGATTTGATTATTCATGATTACAAGGAAGATATAGACCAATCAAAATATAGGGAGGAAAAGGAATAGATAAGAATTATTCCATATTGTTTATTTTAATCTATGATATGATATAGATCCTAACCCCTAATTAGGTTAAGGATAATAAAGAGGCAAAAGAAAACTATTTAAAGAGCTATAAGGGACAATTCAAATTTTTTGTTGAGATGATATTTGTTGGTGTTGTTAATGTTATGTTGAGAAGGGGATAAGCTAGAAACATGAGTTGAGATTCAAATAGCATAAGGAAGGATTCAATATCACTCACTAGAGGTGATAAAGAAGAAGAGGAATCTAATTAGAAAAGTAAGTTTCATTGTAAAAATTAGTTTATTGCTATTATCTAACCATTGTAGAATATTAAAATCCTTTCACAAAGTACACCTAATAGTCTAATTGTAAATAACCAAGTACACACTTTTTTATAGTGTTTTGAAATCCTTTCACAAGGTAGATTCTTACAAATTTGATTGTATTACTCCTAGTAGAGTAAGTCACTAGAAGTGACACCATTTGTAACCCTAGAAAGCCACCCTCTTAATATAGTATTGATGGATTTTTGGTTATCATCCCCACTATAGTTTTCCCTCTAACCAAGGGTTTCTGTGTGACCAAAAACTTATGTGTTATGATTCTATGGTTTATATTTTCATGTATATGTTGAGATAGATTATATACATTTACTTTCATTTTAGCATTATGGTTAATGATAGGTGTTTACTAAGTGAATAGAACTAATAAGGGAAAATCATATTTTAAAGGGTAATAAAATCTTTTAAGGATACTAATTCACCCCCACCCTCACCCCTCTCAACATCCTACCTTTCCCTAATAATCTAAAAAAATCTTCATACCTTTTTAGTACTATAAATAACTAAATACTAATGCAATAGAAACACATTAATAAAAATGCAAAAAAGACCCATAATGTTGATATATTAATAACCCTAATTCTTGTAGGAGAGTCAGCACCTAAGTCCTATCTTCTTTATTTTTCCCTCATGGTACATCAACCATCCTTTGAAGTTTAACTATGTCTTCTTCCTTTGCAATCTCTGAACAGTGACTCTGATACCCAACATAACTTTTATATGATTCCCAGGTTGCTACATATATAGGCTATTTGTTATGTCAAGTTGATCTTCTTGTGTGTCTATCAAATTTGGTTGTATTAACGGTTTGGGATTTTTTTTCTTGGTATCATTATTAGTAGGTAACCCTATTTTTTTTGGTAGCTAAAATAGGTGATATGAGTAATATGATGTTAGTTTAATCACCTTCAATCATTATGTAAAGTATTCTTTTAACTCTCATTTAATTTTAGATGCCTTTCAAAGATGTCTCACACATGCAAAATCCTAGAATTTGCAATTTTCCTTTCTTATTTATTTCTCATACATTACAAAAACATTATTCTGATATATTGTATTTTCTTGATAATCAATTGAGAACACATGCTTGTGAAGTGGAAAAAATAAATGTAACTTCATATTTCATTATTAGAGACTTTCATCATTTCACATTGTGTGTTTCCAACCGTGATGATGCAACAAAAAATTTCTATTTTGTGACTCCTTTAGGTCAAGACTATGAAGTCACTATTTCAAAGTCTAATTTCTGATTGTTTTTGATTTAGCTAAAAATAATATCTCCTATATTACTTGCTGAAAATTAGAGAAATTTATCCTTTTCATGAGTGATCATTCCATTTCCCAAGAAATGGAAAAATCTCTTCTTTGTTGGAATACTTTAGAATAACTGAGAGGTGGGGGGGGGTGGGGGGGTGAATTAGTTATCTAAGGTCCAGGTGTATAAATAAAACTTTTCACACGTTAGTGAACCCATAAAATATTCATACCCATGTATGCATCCATTATTCAATCACTAAAACTTGTATGTTACTGTCAAATCAACTTGTAGAAATGTAAAGCATGAAACAAAATAGATTCATCAGCACACTTGACATAATGATTTACATGTAAACCCAATTTGGGAAAAACCATTGGTAACATGCTACTACTTTTCACTCTTCTAAAATGATGCCCTGAAAGGCCAACCCTATTAATGGTTACAATACATATTGTTAAATGTGATCCAGTTAAGGGATTTCAATCACCCTGTTAGAAGTGAGCCTTATTAGAGGACTTTAGACCATTCACTTGGAATGCCACCTAATTAAAGGATTTACAAATGACTGTTAGGTCAACCTTAATCCAAAGGATTTACCCTTAAATCCTTCTCTTCCTTAGGTTCTCTCACATGAAAGATTTGCTTCATGACCAGACATTCTTATAAATAGGAAATTAGGATATTTTCTTGCTCATTTTCCATCATCCAATTTAGGGTTTTGGATGGATTAGTTAGGATACAATGTATCTACCCCATATCTTGTCTTTTTTAGAAACTTCTATAATCCAGTTGAATTCACTTGAAAATGGTTTACATCAAATTTTGTGCCACCAGTTCATCAACCTTATCTTCCTCCTAGTTCACAAGTTTTAAGAAAACAAACTTGTCAGCTTAGATTTCAGTGAATCTTCAATCTTTAACATAATGCAGTAGCTTGGCATTATCAACCTTCTAATGCTCGACACATATAAATTGCTCAACATCAACTATAAAATCACTCAGCATCAGCTAAATTTTACCGATGCTCGGCATCAACTAAAATTTACTCGACATCAACTGTCTTGCTCAGTATCCACTTGAATTTGCTTTCACTCAGCTCCAACTGACTTTCTGCTTGACTTGCACTAACTTTTCTTGACATCTATTGCCCACTTGGTCAAGCTTGGTAGCCAAACCTTGTATAACTTATTCTTCTAAACTTTCTAAGTGTAGTCAACATTTTGTAATCTTAAGTAGATTACCAATACATCACGTCATCATTTCCTTAACTAGTCCTTGTACTTCATTACATAATCAACTTTCCTCTAGGTGCTCTTGTTACCTCTTATTGATCAAATCCTCTTCATCAATCAACTAAGTGATAGTACTTGAATCTTATAAGAAATTGTCTTACTAGTAAATAACAGATGTGACGTCAGTGACAAAATAATGATTGAAACACATAATCTTCTTCAAAAATATCCCTCTTTCAATAGTCTCTCTCAATCATATCTCAACATTCTTGATAGGCTTTTTGAAGTGATATTCAAAGAATTATGAATGTTCCATCAGACACAATTAGAGGAATTGTATAGATCTATATCCTAGAGGGAGAGATTATCACCAGGGGTGGGGGGCGAGAAGCATCATAGTGAGAGAGATTATTATAGATGTTTGACATTATTGACACCATTTTCTATTGATGTAAAAGGGGGAGATATAGTGTGAAAATGTTGGTATTATCATGGATTTTGATGAGGGATCATAGGTAGTTATATATATATATATATATATATATATATATATATATATATATATATATATATATATATATATATATATATATATATATATATATGTATATATATATATATATGTATATATATATATATATATATATATATATATAATAAATGGAAACACTATCACAACACATGGTTGGATTGATCGATAAGGACATTGTGTAATCAATAAGTAGAAAAAACTAGTATATAGAAAGAACTACTACAGATGGATATTTTGGTGGTGGTCATGATAGAGTTAGAATTAAGTGGAATAGTCTTAGATGCTATAAATATGATTATGACTACAACTCATGATGATGCCTAACATCAAAGTATTACAATTTTACAAGTTACAAGTTATAAAGCTTATGTTCTTGAGTTACTAGTGGTGGATCTTGGATTAATGATTGATATGGATGGTGTGGTGAGTATAATTCTTATAGTAGCATGTCTTAGTCGATACAGATGTGTTGAGGTTGAAATCATATCTTTATATCACTATCTTTGCCTATACATTTCTCTGTGCATTTATTCCTCTCTCTCTCTCTCTCTCTCTCTCTCTCTCTCTCTCTCTCTCTCTCTCTCTCTCTCTCTCTCTCTCTCTCTCCATCGACATCTCTTATTTATCTGGCCTCTCTCTTTTTTCTACCCCTCTCATCTTCTATCCCTATGTCTTTTTGTCTCTCCCTTTCATCTTATTTGGGGACATAACATTAAATTGTTGGTTATAGATCTTTGTTATCTTTTTTATATTAATAAATTTATAAATAGATTCTCATGAATGGGTGTATAAATGATTTAAAACTATTATTTTGTTGCACACAAACAACATCATATTCTAAAAGAACTATCAATTGATAAGTTAGGGTATAATAATTATCCAATTGGCTACTTTAATATGAGAATAACTTGATAGAATTCAAGTTCTAATGTATGAAAAAACAAACCAAAATAAAACTTGTTGATAACTACATTATTGTTGCTATATTTTTTTTTTGTTGATTTGTTAGTTGAGGACAACCTAATGTGTTAGTCTTAGTATAAGTCATATCAACATGTCATTGTTAAGATAAACCACGGACAAAAATAAAAACTATAGGAAAATATAATCAATAACATAAAATAATAGATCACATAGAAATGAACACAAGGCACCAAGATTTAATGTGGTTCACCCAATCCCTGGGCTACGTCCACCAAACTACAAGTCCAATATTATTACAATCCAGTGATTAAAACCTGATTACAATCGGTAATCCCTTACTTTCCTGATCAATCACCACAATCTAATAATCTCCCAGGCTCCACACTAAACAAAAATCTCCCACTTGGAGACTGATCATGTAGCAATACCACTACCACATGAGGCTCCCACTAGATCAAACCACCCTACACTCTGCTATTCTTTTATTCATGTTCAGTCTAAAAGACCAACTGAAGCTAAAGAGGAGTTTAGCTTCTCCCTTGTTACAACCTTTGTCAACATATTTGCTAGATTGTCATTTGTATGGATCTTCTCTAGCTTTAACTATCCATCCTTCAAAACTGACCGAATGAAAGGGTATCGCAACTGTATGTGTTTGGTCTTAGAATGTAGAGCTGAATTCTTTGCAAGATGAATGACACTTTGACTATCTGTGAACAAATAATTATCCTTCTGAGGATGCCCCAATTCTTCTAAGAAGAACTGAAGCCATATCATCTCCTTGGCTGCCTCTGTAGCAGCAACATACTCTGCCTCTATAGTGGATAGAGCATTAATCTTCTGTAACCTAGAAACCTAGCTCACGGCTGCCCCACCAACAGTAAAGACATAACCTGTAGTAATCCACTTGGTATCAATATCCCCTTCCAAATATGAATCAACATAGCCCTGCAAATTAGTAGTAGAGCCCCCAAAGTGTAAACACTTATTGGATGTTCCTCACAAATATCTGAGAATCCACTTGACAGCATTCCAATGCTCAAATCCTGGATGATTCATATACTGCTAACGACTCCTACTGCATGTGCAATATCTGGCCTAGTGTATACCATAGCATACATCAATCTTCCTATAGCTGAAGCATAGGGTACCTTGGACATCTTATCCTCCTCTTCTTGTGTCTTGGAACACATCTCCTTAGTTAACTTCAAATGACCAGGTAAAGGTGTGCTGACAACTTTAGTATTCTCCATAGAGAAATGTTGCAACACCTTCTCAACATAATCAGCTTGAGATAGAGTCAATGTTTTGTTCTTCCTATCTCTACAAATACTCATACCAAGGATTTTTTTTGCTGCCCTCAAGTCCTTCATAGAAAATGCATGTGTTAACTGATGTTTTAGCCCCTTAATATGATCCATGTTAGACCTAGCTACTAGCATATCATCAACATATAAACATAAAATAATGTAGCTATCATCATCCAACCTCTTCAAATAAACACAATAATCTGAATGACACCTGTTATAGCCATGCTTATGCATAAACCTATCAAATTTCAAATACCATTGCCAAGGTGCTTACTTCAAGCCATATAAACTTTTCTTCAATTTGCACACTAAGTTCTCCTTACCTTTGACCTCAAAACCCTATGGCTGAGCCATATATATTTCTTCATCCAAATCACCATGAAGAAAAGCTATTTTAACATCCAACTACTCTAAATGAAAATCTTCAGTAGCCACAAGACTTAAAATAGTATGAATAGAAGTCATTTTAACAACAGGAGAAAATATCTCATCAAAATCAATTCCCTTTTTCTGTGCAAATCTTTTTACAACTAACCTGGCCTTAAATCTTTTCTGACCTCCTTCCTCTTCTTTCACCTTGTAAACCCACTTATTCTATAAAGCCTTTTTACCTGCAAGCAACTTGCATAGATCCCATGTCTTATTCTTCAGCAAAGAGTCCATTTCATCTTTCATTGCAGACTCCCACTAAATCTTAGTATCCACCTGCATAGCTTCATCATAACTTTTAGGTTCACCAGCATCAGTAAGTAAAATAGAATACAAATAGGGAGAAAATATTTGTGGAGGTCTAATTTGCCTCATTGACCATCTAACATTCACTGGTTTGTGTGGTATTTGTTGTTGTAGTTATTGCACATCATGAGGAATGGATGGAACATCAGGTTTTGGAGTATCATCTAGCATGACATAATCATATTCTTTCTTCTCATGTTGCTGCAACAGATCTTTGTACAACACTTTCTCATTGAATATAACATCCTGACTTCTAAAAATTTTATGATTTTCAAAATCCTAAAGCCTATAACCAAAATCATTAATGCCATATCCAACAAAGACACATTTCTTTGATTTAGCTTCTAGCTTGGTTCTATTTTCAAAGTCTATATGAGAAAAAGCTTCACAACTGAAGATTTTGAGAAAAGAATAACTCACCTTCTTACCAGTTCATGCCTCCTCTGGAATACCACAGCCTAAAGGAGTAGAGGGACCTCTATTAATCAAATATACTACAGTATTGACAGCCTCCACCCACATGTGTAAGGGCAACCCAACATGCAACCTCATGCTCCTTGCACGCTCCATTATAGTCCTATTCATGCATTCAACCACTCCATTTTCTTGTGGAGTCCTTGGAATAGTTTTTTGTCTACAAATACTATTAGTGGAGCAATTATCTTCAAATTCATGACTGTAATACTCACCACCATTATCAGATCTGAGACATTTTAATTTCTTACCAATCTCATTTTCAATCAAGCATTTTCATTTCTTAAAAGTTTGAAATACATCAGATTTCTATCTAAGGAAATAAACCCATACTTTTCTAGTTGCATCATCAATAAATGTAACATAATAATGAGAGCCACCAAGGGAAGATACCTGAGTTGGTCCCCATACATTTGTATGCACAAGCTCTAATTTCTCCTCTCTTTTTTTTCCTTCCTAGTCTTTACAAAACTCACTCTCTTTTGTTTTCCATACACACAACTTTCAAAAAAATCCATATTAACATATTTCAGACCTGGCAAAAATTTCTTTGAATGAAGTACTTTCATACCTTGCTCACTCATGTGCCCAAGTCTATTGTGCCACAGTGCTGTATTAGAATCTACAACAGCTATTTGTTCTCCCTGCTCAACTACAACAATTGTTCCTGAACATTCATTTTTCTCTGAAACAATCAAAGTAGAAGGAATAATATGACATGTACAAAGATATAAGGTGCCTACTTTCACACCTTTTGCTACTACAAGGGAACCTTTTGAAACCTTCCAATTTTTATCATTAAAAGTAACTACACAACCCTCATCACCGAGTTGCCCAGCTGAAATTAAATTTCTACTCAACCTTGGAACATATCTTACCTCATGTAGTAGCCAATAATTCCCATTTTGCAACTTAATCTTAATTTTTCCCTTTCCAACAATTTGACAAGGTTCATTATCCCCCAAATAAACAAGCCCAAAATCCTCTTGGATATAATCAATGAAATAACCTCTATGAGGTGTAGCATGAAATGAAGCACCATAATCTAAAACCCATGAATCATCAACACTTTCTAAAGACAGAAGCAAAGCATCCTCTTCAGATTTTTTACTTACCATGTTTGCCTCCTTGTCTCCATCTAATTTATCTCCTTCATTTTTCTTTCGATTCCAGCAATCTTTATTTTTGTGCCCTAGTTTCCCATAGTACCAGCAGTCATTTGGTCCTCTCAATTGAGACCTCTTCCCCTTTGACTTTCCTCTTGATTTCCCATGATTTCTAGAGTTACTTACTCTCTTAGTCATTTTGCCCCTACTTTGTGCATTCAAGGCACTTCTTGATGTAGATCCACCTGAGGATTTCCTATGAGTTTCCTCACTCAAAACAACACCAATTGCATCATCATATTTTAGGGTACTAGATCTAGGAATAGAATTACTCACCGCCATTACCAAGCCATTCCAGCTTTCAGGCAAAGAACACAAAATCAAGAGAGCCCTGATTTCTTCATCAAAATTGATACCCATAGAAGATAACTGACTAGTAATAGTATTAAAATCATTTAAATGATCTGCAACAGATCCACCTTCTGCCATTTTCATATTAAATAAACACTTCATGAGAAATACCTTGTTTGAAGCAAAGGGCTTTTTATATAGTGTCACTAGGGTTTTCATCAATTCTTCTATCATCTTTGCTTTTGTAATATTAAATTCCATCGATGGTGCTAGGCATAATTGAATGCTTCCAACTACCTTTCTATCCAAAAGATCTCATTCATCAGTTGACATAGTTTCCTGATTCTCGGCTTTGCCTTCCAACAGCTTCCATAAATCCTTTTGATACAGATAGTCTTCCATTTGCATCTTCCATAACTAGAAGTTTTTCCCATTAAACATATCAACCCTCAGGTTACCCTCATCTTCCATTGCTCCCACTCATCCATGAGACTCCCACTTAACTAACCGTGAGAATTTCCTGCAAAGGATAACTGAAAGACAACTAGGCTCTGATACCACTTGTTAGGATAAACCACAGACAGAATAAAAACTACATGCAAATATAATCAATAAAAGAAAATAATAGATCACACAAAAATGAACACAAGGCACCAAGATCTAACGTGGTTCACCCAATCCCTGGGCTACATCCACCAAACTGCAAGTCCAATATTAATACAATCCAGTGATTACAACCTAATTACAATCTGTAATCCCTTACAACTCAATACCGCCACAAGAAGAAATTTTGCATCACGACATAATGAAAATACCTACCCCTAAACCCTTTTATACAAGTATTTTATGTCATTTTAGGGTTACAACATGTCAGCCATATGTCAGCCATATGTCGGCTACAATGTCATCCATGGCCCAAAGAATTTATGAAGTATGTACAATACTTTCCTGATCAGTTACCACAATCTAACAGTCATTTCTTCTAGTTCATTTGTACCTCTTTTCTTTAAGTGGTAACTTCTCAAGACTTCTAGTTGAGAAATCACCATCTCATCAGTGCCTTCCACTCAATTATCCCCAAAAACCCTTTAAATCAATCATTCTAGCATGTTAGGCAACCCTCCCATTCATTTGATCTTGTGGCTTAGCATGCAATAAAATTGGTTGATACACCAAGCCTTTTTCTTCCAACCTTGGCTTGGCTTGTTAGAATCACTTTATGTAGTCATTTGTTGTTTGTCTCTAGTTGTTGGAGCTTTAAAGGCATTCTCATGTTGACAAAACCTTGAGGACATTTAAAATTTATAATATAGTTTGGTTTTATTAAAATGTCTTATCACATCATAATTTGATGCATACATAGACATTTTTGATACATTAGGTGAGGTTGAATCAAATTATGTGGTTCAAGATTGAACACAAAAGTAAAGTGTAGCTGAAAGAAGGAATTTGATAATGCTAGGTAGCTTGGAGAAAGACAAAAAGTTACTTGGATAGGTGAACATCAAATTTCTTGGTATGGAGCTTTCTAAGAAGAAAGGGAGATGTAGACCTAGAAAGGATACATGTAGTGTCCCCTATTAGATTCTACTATGCTTGGGACCAATTCAATTTCAAGAAACTTCTTTTACCCAAACTTGTACATAAGTTTTTCCTTTTCTTTCATTAACTTTTAGAGAAGGTCGTTTAGTGTCCTCTTTGTTTTTGAATTGTTGATCTTGAGTAAAAAATGATAGGTTTTTAATATAAGCAATCACTTTTCATCTACTTTAGTGAGGGAGAGGAAGAAGATGGACCATACAATTCTTTCATAATGAGTTAAAGGGGTTTGGGTTATAACTTAGTAAAAATGACTTGGAAAAGTTGACCTTTGAAGCTCATCCTCTACTAAGTATGCAATTTATTTTGGTCTAGTTTGGTTGTGGTTGATTTTAATCTTGAACCCTGCCATGATGTTTGCAATGCTTCTAGTTGTGTAAATTTTTTGTCTAGCAGAGAATGCCACATGTTGATGCTTTATAATCTAGGAGTGTGACCCAAAACATTGATACTAAAAAATATCAAACAACTAAATCTAGAAAATACTAATGCATATGATTTGAATCTTTTTATGTGCTAACAACCAAAATCTCATGACATGAATAAAAAATTGAGTATAATAAGGTTTTGATTGCAATAGTGGCTGATGATACATACAACTCATGTGAATCTAATTGGATTTGTGAACTGATATTTTTATCCTTGAATTCAGAATAATATGCTACACATGATTTTGGTTATGTTTTCCCCATGAACACCTTGGCCTCACACAAATAAGACTTTATGAAGTGTGGACATATGATTGATAGGGGATTTTGTAATTGGTTGTCTAAATGGTTTGAAAAAGAGGAGGCTAAAGAAAAAAGTAATTCATTACAATGTGTTTGGCAAAAAAAATAGTATCCTCTAGAAAGAGGATGGAATCAATCGAATATTAAGCGATCAAGCATAATAAAAAAGAATTATGTAAAGTTCCATTTTTCTCTTTTCTTTATCATTATAGTTGGTTCTCTTAGAAATGTTCTAATTATTTAGATGTAATTTCTAATTTTTCTTTTTAAAATTTTTAAATAATTTTATACACTTAATTATTTTACATTTTTTAATTTAAAACATAAACTTTAATTTAATATATACAATTAAAATGTAGACTATCCAATCTATTTTTAAATTATATAATTGAAAATAAGATATTATACATATTGTAATGTAAAATGAAGAAAAAAAACTATTTATGTTGAAGCATATTTAAAGTCTCAATTTTCACCTTGATATTATAGATTAATAAAAGTCTAATTGTGAACTAACTATGCATGTGGAAATGAATGAAGGAATGTTTGACTCAAAGGCTTCCCTATGTCAAGGATAGGGTAGTAAATTATTTTCAAAAAATGAATATGCATGTTTGGCAAAGAATATGTTTGAAATATAAACAATGACAATTGTGCTAATGCAATTTAGGGTAGATATACATAACAAGATTCAGATAAAACCCTGAATGGGCTAAGTCACAATCAATCTTGATTTAGAATCAATCTTGAAGATGGATGGATCTTTGTCCATCACCACAAGCAAAGATGATCTAGGAAAATCCCTTGGCCAAGATCAATGTAGGAAGGTTTTCTCTCTTCATAGGTGGGGTCTTAATTTATACTTTAGTGGAAGGAACCCAAATGTGAAAGCAAGGGATCTAGATGAAACCTTAAATAGTTAATGACATGATCATTTTTAGAAGGTAAATCAAATTAGCAATCAAATGGACTTTGCTAGTATAAGATAAATGTTCAATCAAATATCAAGGGCTTAGATCAGAAAATGGAGTTTGATTATCTAATAATCAACAATTCCACTATGGAAATATTGTGGAATGAATTCCATAATCTTAGTCTAGTGGCATTTTGGCAAGGTAGTTTCATTTCTAAATCTGATTTTTCTCTATGGATTTCAACAAACTTTTGCACCACTAAAATACACAACAAGTTTTTTTTTGTTGAACTCTTAAACAAACACATTAAAGATAAGTATTTATTAGACCCTCTTGTATGCATCAAAGGTATTTTAATCTCCTTTTTTGAATGGAACACTAGTTTTGATCTATCTAATATGCCCATTTTGTCTATACTTTGATGGATTGAATTTTCTAACTTGGCTCTAGAGTAAATGAATATCTCCATTCTAGAAAAAGTTGGGGATATGTTCAGGGTCTTTTTAAGGATCACCAAAGGATTTCCTAAGTTCTAATTCAATCAGGATTTTGGTAGATTTCCATAGGAAGAAAACCTTTAAGCCTATAAAGATCATCACTAATAATTTAATTTATTAATTAAACTTGTGTTTCTTCAAAGGAATTATTTGATCTAGAATAGCATTTGTCAATTATGGGTTAAGGGAAAAATTTTACTCTGTGGGTTCTAGTTATGCTGACAAAGGCAAAGGGTTGGGCTTTAGGTTTTTAGATATTGGGGGATTTGGGTTTTTTGGCAAAACATGTTCATTAGAAGGAGAATATTTATATTGTCAATATTATGAGGACTAGACCCTCATTCCCTTGTTTCTACTAGAGAACAAAATTTAGTTTAAACACCCTCTAATATCAAGATTCATATACCTACCCATGTATCCTTAGACAAGCATTGTTTGAATATTGATGAACTAGAAAATTCTTGCTAGAGTAAGACAAAATTTTTTTTTCTAACATCTCAAAAGTGAATATGGACTCTCTAATAGATAAGTAAATGGAGGCTATTCATAATCTAGACAAGGATCATCCCAACACAAAGCTCTTGGTTGATGATTATATATTTAAGAATATGAAGGATATAGATAAGTTTATAAAAAAGAAGTAAAAGGTAATATGTCAAACCTAAATGATTTAATGATAGCTCATGAGGAAGTTTGTGAGGAGATTGCCTTGTGGCACAATTTTTTTACCCAATTGTCTTCTAGGAAGATATTTTCCTCTACTATGACCACTCTCATAGACTTATCCCACCCTCCTAATGAATTGAATGCTAGGACTAAGGAATATGGTGTGGATCCTCAGTTGGATATTGATTTATTTTATAGTGCAAATCCCTTCAACGATCCTAACTTTGATAGAAAATCAATTGGTATCCCCTTATTTGAGTAGTTTTTATTGGAGAAAGTATGTATTTTGGATATAGAGGAATTTTTGTCCAAACCAAAGTTAAAGGTAATTGCAAGGAGAGGCATAATCAATTAAATTAATTTAGAATCTCTTATCAACTTTAGGGTAGACTTAAATCCTATAAAGAAATTAGGCATTATTTCTATTAAAGAAGACCTAGATCATCCCAAAATAGCTATATATATATATATATGTAGAGAGAGAGAGAGAGAGAGAGAGAGAGAGAGAGAGAGAGAGTCTCTTTCAGAACTTTGTAAGAAAGATGAGATTGTTTGAATCCAGTCAAAGACTATAAAACTATTTTATGTAGGAAGGGGGAAGCTCTTTTCCACCACCCAATGAGGATTTCCACTTGGAATGTTATGAGATTATATGTTGCTAATAAATAATGACTCCCGAGAAGGATTTTGAAAATGTTTTATTCATATTTATTTCTAATACACGAAACTAAATTGAATAAAGATGAATTTGACAAATTCAACATAAAGATTGGTGTATGGAAAGCCACTTGGGTAGAATCTAATGGTGCATTCGGGGGACTAGCTTTATTATGGGATCTAAGGAGGATTAATTTATCTAATATAAATAACAAAAAAAATTGGACTATTTCTAAATTTATTAGTTTTAACAGTAATCTATCTTTTTCTATAGTTAATGTTTATGAGCCCACTAGAATAGGGGACAAGGTTGCTATTTAGAACCAAATTAACACCTTATTATCTCTTGCCCTAATGGTGAAATTTATTTTAGGAGGAGAGTTTAACACAATATTTGATGCCTAAGAGAAAAGAGGAAGTAGTAATTTAATATCTCAATCCCAAAAAGATTTTAGCCATTGGGTTTCTTCCAATAATTTATTAGAATTTTTAACAAAGAATGGTATATTTACATGGAATAATAGGAGGAAAGATTTCAATAGCATATTTGAGAAATTGGATAGACTTTTGTTTACAGAATATCTTTCAAGCTTTGAATACATTCTAGATGCATAAATTATTAATCACTTAGGTTTAGACCATTTCCCAATTAGGCTAAACATTTATAAGCCTTTAATCTCATCAAAAAATTCTTTGATATTTGAAAAATGTGCCTTAAACATAAAGATTTTTACTATTCAATTAAGTTATGGTGGGAAGAATGGATGGTAGAGAGATCTAAGATGTTTAAATTCATTTCTAAACTAAAATAAATTAAGATAGATTTAACTATTTGAATAAATAACATTTCAACAATATTTTTGATGGAAAATTAGCTATTTAAGAAGAGATAGCTAGTCTGAGTGGTGCTATTATCAAGGAAGGTATGGATAATGAGAGTTTTCTAAAAGAGAAACTATTACTTATGAATCTTGAGGAAGTTTTTACCAAGGAAGATTTTTTTTGGAAACAAAAATACAGAGAAACTTGGCTAGTAGATGGGGATAGAAGCATGAAATTTTTTCACAACAAAACTAAATTTAGAAGAGTGGTGAATAGGATATCCAAGATTTAAAATGGCAAAGGAGAAGTACTAGAGAAGCCAGAAGAGATATAAAATGAAATTATCAATTGTTTCTTGAATGTTTACAACAAAAGGGAAAAATCTAACTTGGGTGTGGAAACAAGGAACCTCATAACAATTCAAGATATCATGAAATTGAATAAAGAAATTTCCTTCAAAGAAGTTAGAACTGCAATCTTTCAAATTAATATGAATAAAGCTCTTGGCCCAAATGACTTTAATCCTATGTTTTTTAAATGTTGGGATATCATTGGACATGATCTACACAAGGCCATAGAAGCAAATAGGAATGTAGGGCCTCTCCTAGGTAAGATTGATAACACATTTGTAACACTTATCCTCAAAAATCTAACTTCAAAAATATTGGAGACTTTAGACCCATTTCTCTATGAAACACAATTTATAAGATCTTTTCAAAAAGTATTGCTAATAGATTAAAAGTCCTTCTCCCTAAGATTATCTTATAAGAGAAAATGGGTTTTGTTTCAAATAGATCCATCTTAGAAGGAAATACTATTACTCAATAAATCATTCACTCTACCTTATCTAATAAGGGCACACGTATGTTGATCAAGATCGATATTCAGAAAGCATATGATAAAGTAGAATGGAATTTTTATATATAAATGCTTAGAGGCATTTGGGTTTTTTTAGAAATTGGATTAACCTTTATTTCAATTGGATTTCCACCCCTAAGCTTTCCATTCTGGTTAGTGGTAATCTAGAAGGTTTCTTTAATATGATGAATGAAATTCAACAAGGTGACCCACTTTCACCATTTCCTTTTGTCATCTTGGTTGAAGCTTTAGGTTGATTTATATAAAAAGCACATAATGAAGGGAATATTAGAGGTATTAAATTTTCTAAAAATATCTAGGATATAACTCATCAACAATTTTTTGAGGATAGTATCCTTCCAAGTAAGAGTTCTTGTCAAGAAGCAATACAATTTACAAATATTTTAAACAGTTATATGGAAGCCTAAGGTCAAAAGGTAAACACTGCTAAACTAGAGATATTTTTAAACATTGCTCCTAAAGTTGAGGAAGACATATGTCATATCTTAGGTTTTAAATTAGGGAATTTTACATGTAAATATCTAGGTATCTCCTTAGATAAAGATGCTATGAGAAATTAGCTTTAGGGAGATATATTAACCAAAATCCACCAACAAGTCTATGGTTGGAAAGAAAGATGGTTGTCTAGTGTTGGCAAGATAAAAATGATCAAAATTTTCCTCTTGACTATTCATACTGACCAAATGTCTATTCTTCCCCTCAATTCATCTAGTAAAAATAAATTAGAGGCCAAAATTAGAAATTCTTTTGGTAAGGATCTTCAAGAAAAAAAATTAAAAAATGAAGTTGTTGGAAATGATTGAAGAGATCATGAGGAAAGTTGTTGGAATGATATATGGAAATGGTAAAGAATGTTCTCAATCATTGTTTTGTCATTGATGTCAAACTTTCTATTTTCAGGAATGACAATTTCTTTAGTGATCCAAATACTATTAGTTAATTGATTGACAAGGAGGAGGCAATCAATAAGATGTAACTAGTACACCAAAAGAAAGTTTGAAGTTATGATGTTGTAATGAAGTACAAGGATTAGCTAAGCCATTGATGAAAAAGTGTGTTGATGACATACTATAAGACACAGAGAATGGGCACACTGAAACATATCAAAGATGTAAGGTTTTTAGCTAAGACATCTGTAAAGCCTAACTAGAGAGAGGAAGCCGAGCAAGCTAGTTGAAGTTGAGAAGATTCCTAATTGAAGCCGAGCAAGATTAATATCAAGTGTCGAGTAAACTTCAAGTGCCGAGTGATATCAAGTGTCGAGTAAACTTCAGATGCCGAGTGATATCAAGTGCCGAGTAAATTTCAAGTGCCGAGTGATATCAAGTGTCGAGTAAACTTCAAGTGCCGAGTGATACAAGTGCCGAGCAGATATAAGTGTCGAGTAACACAAAGATGCCGAGCATCAGAAAACCAATAGTGCCAAGTAACACAGAGGTGCCGAGCACCAGTAAATCAATAATGCTGAGTTGCTACATTATTTTTAAAATCAAAGATTCACCAGATTTAAGCCGACAAGATTGTTATCTAGAAGTTTGTAAATTAAATAGAAGATAAGAATGATGAGCTGGTGGCACAAAACACCATGTAAAACATTTTTATAAGATACAACTAACAAATTTTTTAATAAGAACAAGATATGGGTTAGATACATTATATCCTACCTAATCCATTTGAAACCCTAAAATTGGAGAGGGAGAATTGAGCAGAAAAGAAAAATCAGATTTCTATTTAAGGAGTCATAAGTTCATGAGGAAGAGAGAGAGAGAGGTAGTCGAGAATGAAAGCATAAAATGCTGAAGGAGGTGCTGAGGAGGAAAGAGAGCATAGTTACTCTGTTTCAATAAGAAGACCCCAGTTATGGATGCATTGGCATGATGAGTAAGAAGACTCAAGGAGACAAAGCTTGAAAAGAAGACAAGCAATCAGAACTGAAGTGATTAAAGCAGAGCATAAGGATTGAACTAGAAGTGTGATCTAAAATCTGCAAAGTATGTTGTAAGTTATATCAGATCAAAAGGCCATTATCGTTACTTTCTAGCAATTATAACAGTTAGTTTAAATCCTATGGACTTATGTTGGTTTGATAGCCATCAGATAAATCCTTTAACAGGGTGACATTCCAAGTGAATGTTCTAAAAGTCCTTTAACCAGGCCCATTCCTAATAGTTTGGTGAAATCCTCTAACAAGGTCACATTTAACAGTGTGTTGTAAGCCTTTAACAGGGCATCACTTTAGAAGAGTGAGAATCAAGTAGCATGTTACTAGTGGTTTTTTCCAAATTGGGTTTCCACATAAATCATTATGTCATGTGTTGATCTTGCATGTTTTATCTTTGCATGTTGATTTAATGTAACTTACTAATATGGTTGATTTAAATTTGGATGGATGAAAAGTGTATGGATTTATTAAAAGTGTAGAAAAAGTATTATTAGGGCATTTGGACCTTGAATAACTGATTCACCCCCCCCTCTTAGTTATTCTAAAGAATTCTAACAGAAGTTTTCACTTATTAAATGGGATAATATTTGTAGATCTATTAAGAGTGGTGGTATTGGTATTAAGAGCTTTTCTTGTCAAAACTTAGCTCTAGTAGCTAAGCTGGTATGAAATCTTCTTAAAGATAATAATAGAAAATGGGTATCCATTCTTCTAAATAAATATGTAATCGACAAGGATACAAAAAATCTATTTAGGGTTCAAAATCACCTAAATGGGTCAAGAATATGGAACTTCATTAAATCTTATATCCCTATTATAAATATCAAATAATATTGGGATATATGTGATAGGGAAGATGCTCTATTCTGGAAAGATTCTTGGATAGGATACACTCCTCTAGATTCTATAGGTTTGGCTCACAACATCAAGAATATTTTGAATGAAGTCAGAGGTAAAAAACTAAGTGATTATATAACCAAAGACAATAATTCTCAACTAGGTTGGGAATGTAAAGACATTAAAGATGCCCCTTTATGACATAGCAAGAGTATGAGATAACTAGCAACAAAGGCACACCCAACTATCAAACCACCTGTGAGAGTTAACACGATAGAAACAAATACCAAATAATAGTAAACTCAATAGATAGATGAAAAAATACCTTCATATATTCATCAAAGATATCAGATACATGCCTAGTTGTAAGGTCTTCTAGGTTACGACCACATTAAAATCAAAATCTAACTTCAAATCTCAAATTTCTCATCTTAGCTTGCTTTTGCTTCTATTACACTTCTACCCTCTTAATTCTATATCCCTAAAAATCTATGAAAGACTTCTTTAAATACACATGTAGCCACAAGTCAACCTATTGCAATACAACCAAATTAAACTCCCATATTAAATACTAGAACAAGCCATAATCGGCTCTCAAAAAACACCTATCACAAAATTAAATCCAAGGGTTGGCTCCAACAAGAAACTAAACACAAACAAATTGGCAAATGAAGACCAAGAAAAATGTTGTAACTTAGTGAACTCGACAACACTCAACAACCAAAGGCACTCGGCATCCAAAAAAGCTCAGTACCCAAAGGAACTTGGCACCCAAATTGACGTAGGCAAGGATGAATAACTAGGGTTGAAGGCTCACCCAGCTATCCAAACCACCCTGCAATAGTTAACACAATAGGAGCAAACACAAAGAATAGAAACCAAAGCAGGAAGAAGAGTGAAATACTTTTATTGATTCATCAAAATATCTTCACACATGCCTAACTGTAGGGCCTTTTGGGTCACGGCCAATTATAAATACATTCACATTCAAAGATCCAACTGCAAATTTGCACTTTTAGCTTTGCTCTCCAATCTTCTTCCCCAAAAACTTGCCTAACTCTAAGCCTAAACACTCTATATATACTTGCCAAAATGGCTTATAGGTCTTTCTAGAACATTACATAATAGCAAGGCCGACTTAATAACGGTCTAGACAAATCCCAAGAAAAGATCTTAACATAAATGTCATGATCGAAATAAATTCTGCAAGTCGGCTCGTAGAAATCACATCCAAATACTAACACTTGGCATATACTAGGTAACTCAGCACAGGAAGGAGTGCTATAGTAACTTGGCACCAACCGAGTGTTATAGTAACTCAGCACATGAAGGAGTGCTACAATAACTTGGCAAGAACTAAGTGCTACAGTAACTCGGCATACGAAGGAGTGCTACAATAACTCGGCACAAACTAAGTGCTACAGTAACTCGGTACATGAAGGAGTGCTATAGTAACTTAGCATCAACTAAGTGCTACAACAACTCAACACATGAAGGAGTGCTATAGTAACTCAGCATCAACTAGGTGCTATAGTAACTCAGCACCAACTGAGTGCTATAGTAACTTGGCACCAACTAAGTGCTACAGTAACTCAACACCAACTTGCGGATGAAAAAAATGAGTAGGATAACAAAGAAATTGAGGATGCTCTTGCATCACAAATGAACTCGATGACCAAAAGATAACTGAACAACCAAGGAGAGCTTGGCAACCAAGGAATGCTCGATGACCATAGGATGACTCGACAATGCAAGACATTACAACTCAATAGAAACTAAGAAAGAAAGAAAACATGAAGGATAGCTATGCAACCTAGGATGCTCTTGCATCAAACAATTGGGGTTGAGAGAAATAATTTTCTTAAATCATTGAGATGTCATATCCTGAGTTGAAATGAACTCAAATTGGGAAGTCCATGTAGCATCTTCCATTGGTTTATTCTTCCACTATATCAAATACTCATAGTAATATTTTCCTCTTGTTCTTTTGCCACCTTGTTCACCCAATATCTATTCAATCTCTTCAATCTACTTCTTAGGATTATCATTTGATAAAGAAACTTCATCATCTGACTCATGATACTTGTATAAATCATCAACACTAAATATAGGAGATATATCCATGTCATCAGGTAACTCAACTTCATAAGCATTACCACTGTCAAATTTCTTCAAGATTTTACACTGTCCAAACTTCTTCATCTTCAACTTACTATATGTTCCAATAGGAAATCTTCCTTTCTTCAAATGAACCATCACCTCATCACCAGCTTTAAAAACATAATGTCTTCTAGACTTATTAGCATTCTCCTTATACTTCTAATTACTTTGATCAAACTTCAGCTTCACTTCCTTATGCAAAGACTCCATGAAATTAGAAAACTCTTCTCCTACTTCACTTCTCTTTTCTTCACCAACAATATCCCTTAAATTTGATACTCCATTAGGTTGCATTCCAATAACAATCTCAAAAGGTTTCTTCCTTGTACTCCTATTTAGAGAATTATTATATGCAAACTCACCTTGTGCTAATACCATTTCCCAATTATGTGATTCATTTCCAATTAAGCATCTCAAAAACTTACCCAATCTTCTATCCACAACCTCTGTCTATCCATCTATTTGCGGATGGATAGTAGAACTATACTTCAACTCAGTACCCATCTTCTTCCATAAAGTTTCTATAAATAACCAACAAACTTGTTATCTCTATTAGAAATAATAGTTTTTGGTAATCCATGCAATGTAAAAATCTCCTTAAAGAATATCTCAGCAACATGCTTAGCATGTGATGTCTTATTACAAGGTATAACATGAGCCATTTTAGAAAATCTATCTAGAACAACAAATATAGAATCATACACCTTCACTTTTTTAGGCAATCCAAGAACAAAATCCATACCAATGTCACTCCAAGGTTTCTCGGGAAAAGTAATAGGTGTATACAAATCAGTATTTTGACTTACTCCTTTTCCAACTTGACAAACTCCATAACTCTTTACAAACTTCTAAACATCTTAATACATCTAAGGCTAATAATACTTTTCTTTCAACAAAATCAATGTCATATCACTTCCAAAATGTCCAACCAAACCACCACTATGATTTTTCTTAATCAAATTCAACCTCATAGAACTCTTAGGAATACACAAGTGAATACCTTTAAACAACATACCTTCTTGAATAAAATATTCATCAAACTTACTTGGTTGTTTTTTCAAACTAGGTGCTCTACACTCTCTCCACATCTTAGAAAAATCAAGATCAGTAAAATACAACTCCTTCATTTCATCAAAGCCAAGAACTTCAACTTTCATCTTGGTTAGCGAAGAACATCTTATACTCAATGCATCAAAAACTCTATTAGTGACTCCACTCTTATTTTTAATCACAAATGTAAAACTCTACAAATATTCAATCCACTTCATATGTCTCTGATTTAACTTATGTTGACAGCCCAAGTACTGTAAAGCTTTATGATCAGTATACCATACAAACTCCTTAGGAATGCTTGAACAATAACATAAAACTCTTGATCATACACATAATACTTCCTCTTAGCATCATTCAACTTCTCACTAAAGAAAACAAAAGGTTTACCTTCTTGACTCAATACAACTCCTATTGCACTACTAGTTGCATCACAGTCAACTTGAAATACCTTATTGAAATCAAGCAAAGCCAATAGAGGTAACTCAACAACCTTTTGTTTCAAAGTCTCAAAACTGTTATCAGCTCCATGTGTCCACTTGAATTCCTTTTTGTCTCCTCTCATTGTCTTAGCCATAGCATTATAAACAGAACTGAAATTCCTTATAAACTTCCCGTAAAAACTAGCCAAACCATGAAATGATCTTACCTTACCCACATTCTCAAGTATAAGCCATTCCAAATTTTTTTTAACCTTCTCAAGGTCCATCTTCAAACCATTAGATAAAATTACAAATCCCAAATACACAATCTCCTCTTGCTTAAAAGAACACTTTTTTAGATTAATCATCAACTTCTTCTCTTTCAGTCTCTACAAAACTTGTCTAACATGCTCAAGATGTTCTTCCTTATTCTTATTAAATATTGAAATATCATTCGTATAAAAAATCACAAGCTTACCCAAGAATCTTTTCAGAACTTCATTCACCAAGCTCATGAAAGTACTAGGTGTATTAGTCAAACCAAAAGACATTACCAATAATTCATACCAACCACTTTTTGTCTTGAAAGAAGTCTTCCATTCATCACCTTCTTTGATTCTAATATGATGATAGCCACTCTTTAAATCAATTTTGGTAAAATACTTTTCTCTACTCAAACAATCCATTAAGTCATCTGTCATTGACATAGGAAACCTATATTTCATTTTGATCTTGTTAATAGCTCTAGAATCATTATACATTCTCCATTCTCTATTCTTCATAGGTGCTAATATGGTAGGTACATCACATGGATTCAAAATTTCTCTTATCGAACCTTTCTCCAACTGCTCATTCACTTGTTTGTTAAGTTCTTCATTCTCTATAGGTGTTAATCTATATGTTACTTTTTTTGGCAAACTAGCTCCAAGAATAAGATCCATACAATGACTTATACTTCTCATTGGAGGTAAACCATCAGCTATATCCTCTGCAACAATTTCCTTATACTCATTCAACAATTCTATAATTTCTACTGGCAATCAGTCAACATTACTAGTTTCTGATGTCACTCAGTTCCACTAACTAGCACTTAGTTAGCAGTATTTTCTAATTCTCAATTTCTACTAGCACAACTCGATCTCCTAGGGATTCTAGCAAAATAGACTTAATTCTTCTTCATTTCCTTTTCAAATTGCTTCCCATTAACCATGCAAATTCTCATAGTAGTACACTTAACCTCATATGGACCTTCAATCAAATGCAATAAGATTTGCTTCTTCCCATTCACCCAAAGAGTATATTGATTCAACCTTCCATTATGTATAGCATATCTATCATATTGCCAAGGTCTACCCAAAAAAATATGACAACAATCCATAGGCATAATATCACACAAAACTTCATCAAAGTAACATCCACTCTTGAACTTCATAATGCACTACTCACTTACCAATATCTTATGATAATCTTTGATTGATGAAACATGATAAGGTTTATGATGCTCCAACCTCTACAACTACAAATTTGTAACCAATTCTTCTGATGCCAAATTTTTAGAGCTTCCAGTATTAATGATCACTTAGCAACATTTTCCGGCCATCTTGCATCTAGTCTTGAAAAGAGTTCTTCTTAGGACAGGTTCATCATCACTTCCCTTATTACATAAGGTTCTTCTCATCATTAGATTTTCTCTAGCCTTAGGTCCATTAGGTGAACTTTTCTTGTCTCCTTGTACCACAATATTTCTATTACCTTTCCCACTTTTAGAAGATCTACACTTAAAAGATTTATGGCCTTCTTTCCCACATCTAAAATAATTACCATGAAATCCACCTCTAGAATAAGAATTACCTCTTCCTTGGTAAGAACTAGTACCTGCTTGGTAGGAATCACCATCTTTCCACTTGGTCTTGCCTTTATCATCATTCTTCCATTCAAATTTTCCGTTATCTTGCACAAAATTGTTAGATCTGCCACCTTCTCCATATGATCTACCTCCACCTCCTTGGAATCTACCACCTCTACCTCTTTGTCTTTTTTTGTGCTTCTTTTTCAAGATCTCCTTAGCTTTCAAGGAATATTGATATGCTTCCTCCACACTTTCCAATTTCACAAAACTTATCTCATCTTGAATTCTAGATCTTCATCCATTTGTGTACCTTGCAATTTTTTCAACATCATCATCCACATGTCAAGGTCTGATGTCCAATCTATACAATTCCTCAATATACTCTTTTACAGTCATGTCTCTTAGTCTCACATTTTGCATTTTCCATAGCAAACTAACTTGGTAATTAGTGGGAAGGAACTTGTTATTTACCTTGCTCACTATATTTTCCCAAGTCTTGATCTTCTCCTTTCCTCTCCTTTGTCTATCAATTTGCAAATGCTCCCACCATAGTGAGGAATGTCCTTTCAACCTTGTAACTACAATCTTCACCATCCTATTATTAGGAGTATTTTCATAGTCAAAGAACTTATCCATTTTAGAAATCCAATCCAACATAACATTGGTATCTAGTTTTCCATCACAAGGAATAACTTCCACAATAGGTTTTGAATGTGCCCTAGATAATACTCTCAGTAACCTTGCCTCATCTTGATCTTCTTCAAGTTTTGGATTGGGGTTTGGTGCTTCTACTTTATCATCTCTCACATCATCAAGATGTGCTACTCTTCTCTAGGCTATATCTATAACATCTAATTTGGTTATAATTTGTCTCAATACATCTAACACGTTGTTCTCAACATTTCCTCTACCTTGAACCATCTTTACAATCAGGTTCCTACAAGATCATAACCCTCTACAAGTTATAGGTCAAATCTACAAATATTCAACCCTAAAACCCAAATTCACTTAGGATTCTACATGATCAAATCTCTACAAGGATGAAGAAGGATCTAATACCACCTGACATAGGGAAAGTATGAAATAACTAGGGCCAAAGGCACACCCATCTATCAAACTATTTGTAAGAGTTAACATAGTATAAACAAATACCAAATAACAATAAACTTGGTAGATAAAGGAAAAAATTCCTTCATATATTCGTCAAAGATATTAGATACATGCCTAGCTATAAGGCCTTTTGGGTTATGACCACATTACAATCAAAATCAAACTTCAAATCTTAAACTTTACATCTTAGCTTGCTTCTGCTTCTATTACACTTCTTGTTAGCATGAATATTGATGATACTACATTGGGGGAGTATCCTAAGCATCGAAGAGTATTGATATGTTGCATTTATGACTACATTTGTCATTGATGTCAACATAGCATTATTTTTGTAAAGATTAGTAGAGTAGGATATAGAGATCTTAATGGTACGGACAATGGTTTGATATTCTCATTTGTTGTAGTTATGGACATGTACAACACAATGTCTTGATGATGTAGTTAAGTGCGTAGAGTCTAAGTCAATGGCATATGGAATTTGTACCTAATTTACAGAGAGCAGTTTAGAGATAGAGTGTTAGGAAAGCAGTTCCTGATGATTGTTATCTATCTAACATCTCAAATATAATGAAGTGATGCATAGTTAGGTAGTGATGGAGAATATTCAAATGATGATGTTAGTAAGTATGCAAGCCTTAGTATGGAACGTGTAAAGTTTTGTATAGACTATGAGCCAACAGTGTTATTGTAATTCTAATTTAATTAATTATCTTATTTTAATTAACTATGAAAGCCTCAAGGCCGACTCAAGAAATTATTATGAAGATATGGTATAAAGGAAAAATGTTTTCCTTAATTGTAAAGTGAATTTAAGTATTTTGATCATTGTTCAAGTGCGAAGTGCAAAATGGAGTAGAGTGCTTACTGAATGCATGTAAGCGGTCCAAGGGATTACTGGATGTGAGATTTGAGATTTGGTTATAAGATCTGAAGGAGAAGTCTGGTTGATAGAACAAAGATAGAGGAGGAAGTACATTTTAGTTCTATTATTCTACAAGGATTAATATAGAGATCATTTGGATAGTGGGTTCATTGGTCTTTCCCTTGAAGCTTTTTGGTTAGTGGGTCTAGTTGTCTTCCATAACTCCTAACGGGGTTGGAACAACTCCTAATAGGGTTAGAATCTCCTAACAAGGATTAAAAGTCTCCTAAGAGGGACTTATATGTACTGAATGTTGTAACAGACTCCTAATAGGGTCTATATTAGTACATCATCTTGTGGGTACCATCCCCATTGGGGTTTCCCCTCTGATCAAGGGTTTCCCTAGTTAACATGTCTGGTGTTATAGTGTATGAGTATCTTGTTGTGGTTTCAGTTTACATTACTAATATGGTTAAGATTGTTTAAGATTGTTAATTATGATATTAGTTGGATAACTAATTCACCCCCTTATCAGTTATATCAGTGGAGTATATATTCTAACAATTGGTATCAAAACCTCAGGTCCTCAAAGAATAAGCTTAACAACTTTGGCAGATCAATGGAAAATATGTTCAGGAAGGATTGTCCAAGATTTGATGGTGCCAACAATGATATTTGGAAGGAGAAGATGAAAACTCATGTGTTGTGCATGGGTCTAGGATATTGGTTCTTGACAAAAAGCTAGAAGACAATTGTTGAAGAAGAAAAGCTTGAAGGATGCATTGAAGAAGAAAGAGATCTATTCATGTGTAACGTGAGAGCAAGAGAAACCCTACTAACATCACTTCCAGAGAATGAGTATAGTTAGGTAAAGTCACTTGTAACATCTCATGAAATTTGGAAAGCATTAGAATCTACTTTTGAAGGTGATGATCATGCAAAAAGAATGAGATTACATAATTGGATATGTGCATTTCAAGATGATAGAATGATGAAAGATGAATATGTAAGAAGTTATATTAGTAAAATATTAGAAATGGTTGTAGGTATTTAGTCTAATGGTGGAACCAAGGAAGATGATGAAGTCATATGGAAGATCTTGAAAAGTTTGACACCACTATTCAAGCCAATAGTGTAGATGATTCATCTAGTGATGCCTTGTATAAAGGATTTCACTAAGGAAACATTACTTGGAAGATTAGAATAAGATAATGAACTTGCAAGAGTTGAAACAACCTTTAATTACCTAAACATATGACCTAATTTGACAAGTGCAAGCACCCACGGATATTTTGTTGGCAACAGAGTTGATGAAGACAAGAAGATTGAGGAAGGAGTAGCCCTTACGGTGAGAAGAGGAAAAGATGGTAATAAAATATTTAAATGTTGGACTTGTAATGAATTTGATCATTATGCATCTAAATATCCTCAAAGAGAGAACAGGTATAAGGGAAAGTTTAACCCTAGAAGACATAGAGATAGAAATTGTTTGTGTGCAAATGAAGATGAAGAATCTGATGAGAAAGGTCAAAGTGAGAGTGATGATGAATTAGGATTTATGGCTATCAAGGAAGATGAACTTGATAGAGAAATAGAGAAGAAAGAGCTCTAGTTACCCAAGTGAAAAAGAAGTCTAATTGGATAATTGATAGTGGTTGTTCACATCACATGACTAGTGACATGAATAAGTTTGTCAAGTTTAAGAATCATGATGGAGGTATTGTTAGAGTTGGTAGCAATGAAACCTATCATATAAAAGGAATTGGATCCATTACTCTTGATGGTAAAACTAATATTAATGATGTCTATTTTGTTGATGGATTGAAGCATAACATGTTGAGTGTTGGACAGTTGGTGGACAAGGGTTATCTATTGTAATTCACTGAGAAGACCTGCACTATCAAAGATAGAGATGGTAAGATGATTGAAACTAGCACTAGATCTAGAGGTAATGTATATCAGTTGAATTCTACTAAGATGACATGTTTGGTAGCTAAAGTGGATAATAGTTGGTTGTGGCATAGGAGATTTTGTCACATAAACTTTGATAATATTGTGAAGGTTAGTAGCAATTTGGTAGCTAGAGACTTGCCTAAGATTGTTAAGCCTACTAATGTTGTGTGTAAGGAATGTATTTTGTCTTAGAAAAAGAAAGTATCATTCCCTAGAAAAAAGTTCACTACAATAGAGAAGGTGGAGATGGTTCGCATAGATATGAGTGGCCCTTCTAGAACAAGAGGATTCTATGGTGAAAGGTGTTTTATGATTTTTGTTGATGATTTCACTAGAATGATGTGGGTAGCATTTCTTAAAGAGAAATCAAAAGCTTTTGAGACGTTTAAGATATTTAAGAATAGAGTTGAGAATGAACCTAGTGTTAAATGTTTGAGATCTAATAGAGGAGGAGAATTCACCTCTAGAGAATTTAATATATTTTGTGAAAAAAATGGAATCAAAAGAAAACTATATGCACCTAGATCACCTGAGCAAAATGGGATTGTTGAGAGAAGAAATAAGTCTATAGCAAAGGCAACTAGAGTGATGCTATTTGAGAATGATGTTTCTAAGACATTTTGGAGAGAAGTAGTATATACTCTAATCAGAGTATAGATCAAAAAAGGCATGGAAAAGACACCTTATGAATTATGGTTTGGACATTCACCATCAGTCAAATATTTTAGGATATTTGGGAGCAAATGTTATCTAAAAGAGACAATAACATTGGTAAGTTTGATCCAAGAAGCTATGAAGGTATGTTTCTTGGATACTCATTGAAAAGTAAGGTGTGTAGATGTTTCAACTATAGAATTAAGACAATAGTTGATTGTGAAAATGTAAGGATTGATGAGAAGTTTGGAACTAAAGAAAGGATGATAGATTATAGTACACAATATAAACGTGTATTCATGAAACCTTAATGTAGAATGCAAATGGAATAACAACGAACTATACTAGACTTAAGATATCATCATCAGAATGTAATTTCTATGAGTGTCTCATGTTTCTCAAAGTACAATTGCTAAAATAGCTCTTAGACCAACATCTTAGTGATAGTTCTAGAATGAGAATATGCTTAAAATGCAGATCTACAATGAACACATGCAAGATCTATGACTAAAATGTAGATTATATGTGAAATACAACTCCTAGAAATGCTCTTGAAATGATCATGCAATGAACTAACATGTACTAAATGATGCTAAATGACACAAAATGATGCTAAAATGCTATGAACTTGCTACGATGAAAAATGCTAAAATGATGAGTCAAAATATGCCTATAGTGCAGATACTATAAACTTGGGTCCCTTGCCTCTTAGATTTCCCTCCTATTTATAGGATTTCGGAATGGGTTGGGGTAAGAATCAAAATTTTCACCTTTGACTGGGGGTGAAAGTGAAACTAAAAATATCTCATAAGAGACTAGGAGGAAGAGCCCAACAGACTTGATTTTGAAGATAATTGAGGATATTTTGAATTCTTTTAAAATGAAAAAGGGAGATTTTCAATCTTGTGAGGATAAAATATTTTATTGATTTAATAAATGTCTTATTTATTTTTAACACTTTTGTCTCTTTCCTCCTCCTTTTTTGAATTTCATTTTATGAATTTGAATTTTTTTCTCCTCTTTTAAAGTTGATTTAGGTCTTGTCGATTTGATAGGTGATTAATCACCTGATGTGATTTTCAATTTGAAAGTCTGTTGTGTATCTTTTGATTTTCTCTTTAATTTGCATTGATTGATTAGAATTGCATGATTTAGGTCTTTGCCAATTTTTGGGTGTCACAAATGCCTCTCTTTGAGCTAATATGTGAGGCATATTAGTTCAAAGATTGTCTTGATTTTATGATTTTAGGTCAAATTCTAATGATTGGATGTTTGTTCGATGATATTTTGACATTTCATCATTGTCATGGTCTTTGTCTATTGATGGTTTGATGTCTACTCATTTATGATTTGATGTTTTGATTACCATTCATTTGATGTTTTGATAGTTTTTTATTTGATGATTTGATTTTTGTTGATTTGATGATTTGATTGTGATGTTGACTTGATGATTTGATTGTGATGTTGCAATATTTTTGCTTGGATATCCTGATTTTGGTAGATTTGATGTTTGAAATTTTTTGGCTGGGGTAGGATGTTTTTGATATTTCAAAAAACTTTGATGCCTTAGTTTGGATGTCCTAGTTTGATTTGATGTTTAAAAGTTGGTTGTGGTAGGGCATTTTTGATATTTCAAATTGTTTTGATGCCCTAGTATATTGTCCCCTTTGAAATGAAATTGGAAAAATGGATTTGCAAAATAGGGATGTTCCAATTTTATTTCTGAAAATATTTGATGAGAATGTGTAGTCACAAAGTGATGTGTAGGATCAATTAGATGATGTTGGTAAATAGAAAAAGTGCCCCCCTTGAGATATAGAGTAGGGAAAATTGACATGTCCATCTCAAGATATAGAGTAGGACCAAAAACTGGTTCAAGATAGAACCATTAACTAAACAACTAGATATTGAGATTTGATTGATGTAGGATGATCACTTGTGATGAAAAACTAATGTCATTATGTAGTGTTCAATTGTTCAAGATGGGATGAGTGCCCCTAGTGAGCAAGGATCTTCAGGTTAGACATAGATAGATGATGTATGTAGTGTGACACAGGGTTGATTTGTGGAGCTTTTGTGCTTAATTTATTGGCTTGGCATGTATGTCATTTATGATGAGGCCCCTTTTATGATGACCTTTTGATGTTTATGTTGATCTTTTTTTTATGAGATATTCGAGCTGGTTGATGTTTTAGATTTGTGTACTTGTTATATCATAGACTTACATATGCATGTGATTTTTTGATTTGATGATTATAGTAGTAGTGGATGCAAATGTGTATATATCTATGAATGATGAATGTAGATGGATCATGAGTTAGAATAGATGGTATGTCATTGATGATGTGATGAAAATGTGATGTGGTACTATGAAAGTAATGACAAGAAATAAAATGTGATGTAATCAAATTGGATGAAATGGAATAATAAAATGTGATATAATGAAATATAACATGAGGTAATGAAAATGATTTGTAATTTAATGTAATGGAAAATGAATTGTAATGAGGGGAATGTCGTGGTAATGTAATGAGATGTGGTAAGAGAATGTGTCAAAGAAATGATAATGATGAAATATAGTGTGATGTAACAAGATGAGATAAAATAAAATGAAATAGGTAATGAAATGATGATGAAATGAAAATGAGATGGAATATGTAACGAAAAAAAATGAAATGAGTAATGAAATGAAAATGAAATTGAATATGTAACTAAATGAAATGAAATGAGTAACGAAATAAAAATGAAATGGAATATATAACTAAATGAAATGAAATGTGTAACAAAAGGAAATGGAATGAGTAATGAAATGGAATATGTAATGAAATGAAATGAAATGAGTAACGAAAGGAAAATGAAATGAAATATGTAATGAAAGGAAAATAAAATGAAATGAGTAATGAAATGAAATACAATGTAATAGGTCATGGATGGAAATAGGTAACGAAAAAAAATGATATATGATGATAAAATGGGTAATGAAATGAAATGAAATGTAATGGAATGATAAGTGAGGACATGACAGTTAATGAAAGGCAATGAAATGGGAAATGAAGTGAAATGATATGCAAGGACATTAGAGTTAATGAAATGAAATGAAAGGGGTATTCAAATGAAATGAAATGTGATAGGTAATGGATTGAAATAGGCAATGGAATGAAAATGAAATGACATGACATGTGATGTAATGCAACAAAGTGATATATGATAGGATGATGTGGAATAATGAAATGGAATAAGCAATGAAGTAGATTGAAAGTGTTACATGGTAGGATGATATGAGATAATGAAGTGAAATGAAACATCTAAGTGTGGGGATGGGATGAAAGGAGATGAAAAGATAAATGGAAATGTGATAAAATGGTACGTGAAAAATGAAGGCGTATTGAAGGTGAAAAATGGAAGGAAATGAAATTGTTTGAGATTCAAAGGCTATGTGGTGGAGTGTCAACTTTTGAGATTCAAAAGTCATGAAATGAATGGATGAAATGGAAAAATGAAGGAGACAAAGGCTGAGAAAAGATGATGAATGAATCAAATGAAATGATAGGTGGCTAAATGAGATTGTTTGAGATTCAAAGGTGACACAAGGCAGCTGATGAGGTGGTGAAGTTTGGTAGTGACTAATATGGTCTAGGATTTGAAGGCCACATAACACAATGAGTGGAGTGGAAAGGTAAATTCATGAACTGGAATGTTGGTGTGGATGGGATGAAGAGTCAAAGTCCATGATAGTTAAGTGCGTCTTGAGGTTGATGTTGATGTTATTGTCCATTTTTTGATAACCAGTTGTGAAATTTCTAACTAATGTTTGTGAATTGCATCTTGATTTATGTGCTAACTGTTTGTTTTCAAGGAACCCAAGATAAAAATGCAAACTAGATGAATAAAACTAGTTGTAACTTTTTTTTAAAGAGATGCAAACTAATTGTCATTATTGAGCATGTGATAAAAAGTGACTAAGTACAACCACCACTAGTTTAGCTATAGTGATATGAATACTATGTCATGCCAAGAAGTACCAACAAAGAGGAACAATGTACAAGAAAACATGACAACCACTAAGAAACATAAGCTATAGCCATAGGATAATAAAAATAGGCATACAAATAGTCACATGTCAGATAAAAGACCTCACCTAAGGTAGTGCACAAAATTGGTCGAGGTACACATGGCATTCCATCTGAGAGAAGGCACTTATAAGTGGACACCAATAATGTGTGAAACCAAAGGATCACAGGAGTTAAATAGTGAAAAAAACCAATAAAAATATCACGACTTCATTGTGGGACCTCTAGTCAAACACATCATTGAGGTACAAAAGTACATGATAGCATAGAAAACCATTATTTGCAAACCAAGTGCGATTCCAATTGTGTGTAATAGTGTCAAGTTTGTTCAATTCTACCAGGGAGCAACTATTGTACCAGGCAGATGAGAAGGCATGGGATGTGTCAGTAGTGATTTAGTAGTAGAATTTGATGGTCAATGTGCCTAGATGAAAATTTGTGTGGTTGAATATCGGAACCAAAGGTCAAGTGTATTGGGTACCAGTGTAGGGGGATGCAAAGAGTGGATACATAGAAGACTAGTACAGAACAAGTCTTGAGTGAGTGATGGCTATAAGTAGGAAGATAATATGGGAGTGAATCAAGGTGAATTGAAGAGTATAATACAATTTTTGGATGTGTTGAGAAGTTGTAGGAATCATGCAAGTGAAATTATGTTGGTCTCACTGGATCAGTTGTAGCAGGAGGGTGATACTAGCCAAGGAAGGTGGATGAAGCAAGGGCAAAGAGTGAAGTGCATTAGGCGAACATCTGAGGAGTGGGTGGATCAGTTAAAATCAAAGACAAAGAGTATGTCAAGAGTGGAGGAGGAGGTGTGGAAAATAAAATCTCCTAAAAAGTCTATTGGAGAAATGTTGAACGATGTGGGAGGTATTAGTGGAGGTGAAGTAATGAGTGGGACACATCAATGGATTAACCTTGAGATGCTAGGGTAGGGGTCAATAGAATGGGGAACGAGTAGTGTAAAGCTAGGGGAGCCACAACTAGAGGTGGGAAACATAGATCAATCATCACAAGACATAGGAAGATTACAAAAACTATTAGCTATA
This sequence comes from Cupressus sempervirens, assembly GCA_028749045.1. Lineage (NCBI taxonomy): Eukaryota > Viridiplantae > Streptophyta > Pinopsida > Cupressales > Cupressaceae > Cupressus > Cupressus sempervirens. The sequence goes on from CM053789.1 coordinate 540,803,486, forward strand.
GAGAGAGTTTGAGCAAAGAATGCAGAACAAGAGTTTTCATTTTTGTTGGGATTGATGGAGAAAGTGCAAGTGGATAGGGTGCAAATAGAGGCAAGACAACTATAGGCAATGGTGGATGTAGAATGGGAATGGGTGTAATTGCTAGAGATAGAGCTATGTTTGGAGCATGCATGAGCAGAGGGAAGTGATGCAAGAATGTAGACTGAATGGTCACGAGCTCAGTGCTTGCAAGAATCACTAAAGATGGTGTAGGTGGGTTTAGAGAGCGCTCAAAATGAGCTAGTGTTATTGCAATCATATTCTGAGTTTCTTAGGGAAGCGATTGTGAAGGAAAACTCCTTGGCATTGAAGTTATAGGAGTGGTTAGCATGAAGTGAGGGGAAGGTGAGGCAATTGCAACAACATTTGGGTGAAGCAAAAGAAGACATGGAGTATTGGTGAATGATGACTGATCAGATGCAATAGGAGTAGGATGTGGCCCAACGAGTGATCATTGCACAGGGGGTAAGCAAGTTTTTAGAGGATGTGTTCATGGAAATGCACCAGATGGTAAAGGTACACCAAGAAGCCACTTATTGGATGGGGCGTTATTATCAAGCATTCTTGAATGAGGATCGACGAGAGACATAGTTTATAGATAGGGAATTTACACATCTGTTGAACACGCAATTACACAGGGGGAGGTTTCCAATTGCCATCGATGCGGGGTAGATATGAAGGGGGTTGACACTAGGAGCTTCTTCATCTAGAGCTAGGCTAGAAGAGACACCATTGATTGGACACCTTGTTGTGTCACCTCCCCCAAGAGGCTAGAATAAATAATCCGCTAGACACTATTTGAATGTAATGCTATCATTATTGTTGTAGGAGAATAAAAAGTTTGTGCTTGGTGTTGTGGCCATCAAAGGGACAATTGATGTTGATTGTAATTCATTGTCATGTGTATTTTTGGTATTTTTGAGATATATTTGGATGTTTTTACATTTTGTAGAATATGTAAATGTTTTTGAATTTTTGTCAAATATTTAAATAATTTTGGGATATTTGATAGATATTTGAATGTTTTTGTGTTTTTGTGATAAATATTGGAACAACTTGACGCTTCTAAAAGTGGGAACAATACAATTTGTAGAGTGAGGATAACCGTGACTAGTAGGCAAGAATGTTTGTGTGTATATTAAGAACTATTATAGATAATAATAAGGCCAATGTGGGGATGTTTCTCTAGGTGTATAATGAGATGAGCATTCTTGAGGCCTATGAAAAGGTGTTTGGGGCCCAAAAGAGGACACTTGGGTCTCAAGAAGGTGAAATAGGGCCTTGAAAAGGTGCTTTAACCCAAAAAAGGCATGTTGGGGGCTCAAAGGACATTGGGGTCTTGAAAAAGGTGAAACAGGGCCTTGAGAAAAGGTGTTTGGGCTGAAAAAGGTGTTTGAGGCCTAAAAAGTCATTTGAAGGGTCTTTAAAAAAATGTTTGAGGGGCCTAAAAAGGTGTTGGAGGGGTTCAAAAAGGATGATTAGGCCTTGAAAAGGGCACTTGAAGGGCCTTAAAAGGTGCTTTGGGCCTAAAAAGGTGCTAGAGGGGCCTAAAAAGGCATTGGAGGGGTCAAAAAAGGACACTTAGGCCTTGAAAATGACACTTGAAGGGACTAAAAATATACTTTGGGCCTAAAAAGGTGCTAGAGGGGGCTTGAAAGAGGTGCTTAGGCCTAAAAAGGAGCTTGAGAGGGGAGCCAAGCTCTCACGCTTATGCTTACTTATTTTGTGCCCCTGGTTGAGTGAGGATGAAAGAGTATGATGGATATCTGGGCTTTCGGGATAGCACTGATATACTTGTTGAAGGGGGCTAGACTAATTGTGGCCACTACAACTTATATAAGACTAATGATCCATGGGGAATTGTTGCTCTTGACAAGAGGAAGGAAATGGGGGCACCTCTTGCATTATCCACATTGTGCAAGATTTTTCAAAAGTCTCGCAAAATGTTTCAGGACATTACGATGCTACTTCTTAATATTGATGAGGCATGTGGGGTTCAAAATATTTGATTTCATGTTGTATAGCCTAATTGAGCTAAAGTGAGGCAAGAGTTGATAGGGATTTTGGGGTCTTGTTAATGTTTTGAGCTTTCATAGCCATGTTTGGCAATTATGACCCCCTTTTGAATGGTTTGGGCTATTTGTGAATTTTTAGATGATTTTTGAAATTTTTTGATATTTTTAGACAATTTTTGGATTTAAAAAAAATAATAATAATTTTAGTCAATTTCTAAATTTTTTTGACAATTTGAGGCAATTTTTGAATTTTTTTGGTAGTTTTAGGAAATTTTTAGATTTTCTTGATAATTTTAGGCATTTTCTAAACTTTTTTGGTAATTTTGGATGATTTTTGGGTTTTTTTGGTAATTTAAGGATTATTTTTTGGCCTATGGGGGTGAAACAAAGGATGTGAGTGAGATTTGTTGGAATATGGGGGTAACCAGGACCATGTGCGATACCTAGAGAGGCAATGAAGGGAGTTTATGACATCAAATAGGTCAACTGATGGTTAAAATAAATATTGGATATCATTGGCCAAGGTGACTAGTGGAGATGTGCATTGATTTTCCTACAATTTATGTTTATGGTATCTCAATACATAATCAGACTCCCTATTTTGCTTAATTTGTTGTGCTCCCCTTTGTTGTTTTCATACTGTTTGTTTTTGCTATTGTGAATTATATTTGAATGCCAAATGTTGGAAATATAAATGGAGTAACTGAGGGAGGGGTGAATCAGTTACCACAAAAACAAATCCACAGATCCCTTAGATGTCTTAAATAACTAGTTACTATTGTCACTCGGTAGCCACACAAAGAAATGTTGTAACTCGATAGATTAACTTGTTACTGATCTTTAAGCATTCATAATTATTAACATGCATGCAAAAGTAAATAACATGAACACAAGAGACACCAAATTTAATGTGGAAACCCAATATGGGAAAAACCACTAAGTAACTAGCTACCAATTTTCACTCTTCTAAAGTGAGCCCTATTAAGAGCCAACCCTGTTAAAGGTTACAAAACACACTGTTAGGTGTGACCTGGTTAGAGGATTTAATCACCCTATTAGGAGTGGCCTTGTTAGAGGTCTTTAGAACAATTCAACTAAATTGTCACCTTGTTAGAGGAGTTGCAAAATGGATATTAAACCAACTCTGTTAAGAGATTTTGGAGTCACTTCTATAATGGTTAGAAAGTAATAATGAAATGACCTAAATAAGATGCAAATAAATTTTCTAATTATAGATCTTTATTCTGCACCATTAGATCCTCCTTGATCAAATATAGCTTTGCTACTCCTTAATGATCTCTAATCATCCTTCAAAATTCACTTTCACAATAATCAGTCCACCTTCACATTCATATCACATCAAATTCATCACATTTAAAATTTACAACTTGACCTCTCATATATACCATTTAGATTATCAAGTTGGCTCAATTACAAGTTACAATCACCTATAGTCATTACCATAGTCAGCTGGAAATAATACTTAAAATAATTGGGCATTAAATCATAAATTAACAAATTCCTTTACTAGCCTACTTTGCTCGATAAACACTACTTCAGAAATAATTTCCTATGTTAACCATCTCAACTCAGTTAACACTGCAAATTCTACAAAATCCTTTGGCTACCAAGTGAACTTGGTAAGAATTGAATTTCCTTCACTGACCATGAGAGCTCGGTAAGAACTATTTTCTGCCACATTTTCCTTTGATGACCGAGTAGGCTCGGTAGACACTGAATTTCCTTTGCTAACCTTGAAAGCTCAGTAACAACTATTTATACAAGGTAAAGTCTAAGAACACTCAGTAGACATTGTAAATCTTTTTGCAAACCAATTGAGCTCAGTAACTGCTAACAGATGACTTGTATGACATTTGTGTAACATCAAAGAGAACACACAATTGGATAATTGTATCCAACAATCTCCCTCTTTGGCATTGATGGCAACACAACATGTCATAGCATAATGAAATTTGAGAACAAGACTTCCTCTAGTAGAAGGTTTTCTCCCTCTAGAATTTTACACCTCAAACTTTAGTTATCTGCAGGAAAACTCTCCCTCTTTCATAGTAATCTCTCCCTCTTGCATAAACTCTCTTTCTTGCAAATTTCAGAAAGGTATGATAGTAAACTCTCCCTCTTTGAAAACACATGCCAAAGAAAACACAACTCAAATGAATTTTAATGTACCTTAAGTACTGACTCATATGCAATGTCTTCATTACTTTACTACATCAATTGATAGATCTTCAACTCTATTCTTGTTGATGCATCATTAAAACTTCATTTTAGTGAACTTTAGATGGGGGAATGACCCCTAATTTACCTCTTAGATACAAGAATGCATCCTTAGGTAAAGGCTTTGTGAATATGTCAGCAATTTGTCCCTTTGTATAGACATATTCCAATATGATCTCCTTATCCTACACCAATTCTCTAACAAAGTGATACTTTATAGCAATATCCTTGGTTTTGGAATGCATCACTCGATCTTTTGAAATGTTAATTGCACTTGTATTATCACAAAACATGACAACTAGTTCTTTAATATCTACCTTCATTTCTTCCAATAATTGTTTAAACCAAACAATGTATGAATAGTTTACTACTGCTGCAACATATTCTGCCTTTGCTGGCAATAGTGAGAGGCTCAGCCTACCAAAGAGAAAGATTAACAACCTCAAAATCTACAATCATAATCTCTTGAACCAGATGATTTTTTTGCTAAGCTCCATTAACTAAAACATTATGTCTTTAACTTGCTAGATCAAAGACAGAGCTATGAAGGAAGAAGAGGAAGGAAAAGATAGGGAAAAAGCTAGACTAGAGGTCAACACTGCAAAGGAAAACATCAATAATGGTCAGGACTAGAAGGATCAAAGGGTGCACCAGCAAGAGGCTAAGGAGAACCAGATGGCCTATGAGGCTACTCAAGCCATGCAAGACCTAGAGAGAAAGAACAAGGACTAATCCACTACTTGTTCTTTTGTCTCAATCTATTTCTTGGCTTTTTGTTTGGATTTTTTCCTTTGTCATTTCTAAGTTGTTTCTGTTCCTGGTCTTTTATTTGATCTTTGTATTAAGGCTGGGCCTTGGGCTTATTATTAGCCTTTGAACTTCAACTCTTTTGGCTGGGCTTTTCATGCTTATTATCAGCCTTGTTATTGTTTTAACTCTTTGGTTTCAAGGTCCCTGTAAAACTTGTTTATCTAATCAAAAAAATATTCTACCTCTATTATGGATTGGGATGTACAATTTTGCTTTTTACTTCTCCAAGAAACTAACCTCTTTTTAAGAAATAAAGCTCCTCCACTTGTACTCTTTTTGTCATCAATGTTTCCTACCCAATCTACATCAATAAACACTTTTAAATCTATATTTCCTCCAAGTTTATACCATAATCCATAATCTTTAGTGCCTTTCAAATATATCATGATCCTTTTGATTGCCATCATGTGATTTTCTCTTAGTTTTGCTAAAAATCTTGCTACAATACCAACTTCAAGGGCAATATTAGGTCTTGTATGCATAGCATACTGCAACTTTCCAATCATAGATCTATACAATGTTTGATCCACTTCATTTGTTTCATCATCCTTGGTAAGTTTCAATCCAGTACACATACGAGTCCCAACTAGTTTGCAGTCTTCCATACCAAACTTTTTTAGTATCTCCTTGATGTATTTTGATTGAGTGATGTAGATGCCATTCTTATTCTTCTGAATTTGAAGACAAACAAAGCATTTGATCTCACCAAACATTGACATTTCAAATTCCTTGTTCATTTTCTCTAAGAATTTTTTACATTGATCATCATTTTCTTTAAATAAAGTATCATCCACAAATATTTCTACCAAAAAAATCTTATTATCTGGTCCTTCCTTGATATACAAGCTATGGTTATCATTAGTTCTTTGAAAACCAATCTGAATAAGATAGTTATGCAATCTCTCATACCATGCTCTAGGTGCTTGCTTCAAACCATACAATGCTTTATGTAATTTACAGACCATGTCCTTCTTGTTTGGATCAATGAAACCTTTAGGCTGCTCAATATAAACCTCTTCATCTAGTATACCATTGAGAAATTCTGACTTGACATCCATTTGATAAAATTTGTATCCTTTATATGCAGCATATGCAAGTAAGGTCCTAACACCTTCCAATCTTGCAACAGGAGAAAGAGTTTCTCCATACTCTATTCTTTCTTCTTGAGAGTATCCTTTGCATACTAGTCTAGCTTTGTTTCTTGACACCTTACCATCTTCATTTAACTTGTTTTTGAATACCCACTTAGTTCCAATCACATTTTTGTCTTTAAGACTGGGTACAAGAGCCCATGTTTTATTTTTCTCTATCTGCTTTATCTCTTCATTCATAGCCTCAATCCAACTTTCATTTTCTAATGCATCTTTGACACTTCTAGGTTCAAAATCAGCCAGTAAAAAAGTACCTTTCAACTTACTTCTTGCCATAGTTCCTTTAGATTTATCTCCAATGATCTAATGTAGTGCATGATGTCTCCTGACATACTTAGCTAATATATTTCCCTCACCTTTTGAATGCTTTGCATTTTCATCCTCTTATACTTTAGATTCTAGCTATTTTTTCTGTTGCTCGAGTCCTTCTAACTCAATAGGCATTAGCTCGGTAGCTTTAGAATGTGAATCGAGTTTTTGTAGCTCAGTTTGAACTTCCTACACCTTGATTACTGAGGATTTGAGAGTAGAAGATTCATAATTGATAGGTGCATCTGGAACTATATCAGGTTCAACAAAAACAAATCTCTTGTAGTCTTCTGGTTCCCTTTTGCTTTCTTCTTCAGTTCTTTCTGCAAACTCATCAACTTTCACATGTCCACTTTCTATGACTTTGTGAGTAGAAAAATTCAAACATTAATATGCTTTACTCTTGCAAGAATATCCCAAAAATATTCCTTCATCACCCTTCACATCAAACTTACCTTTTCTAGATTCTTTCAAAATGTAACATTTACTTCCAAATACTTTAAAGTAGCTTACATTAGGTTTATAGCCATACCATAACTCATAGGGGGTTTTGAATGAGTCTTTCTTTAGCTATACTTGGTTCAAGGTATGAACTATAGTGATGATAGCTTCCTTCTAGTATTTGATATCAATGCTCTTTTCAATCATCAAAGTCCTTGCACAATCCATGATTGATCTATTCCTCCTTTTAGCTATTCCATTTTGCTTGGGAGTTCCAGGTACTGAAACCTGCCTTTTGATTCCTCTTTCAATACAAAAGTTATTGAACTCATATGAAATGAATTCACCACCTCTGTCTGACCTCAAGCATTTCAATATTTTGCGTGTTTCCTTCTCTACTCTGGCCAAATACCATTTGAACTTCTCAAATGCTTCTAATTTCTCTCTTAGGTACATGACAATCGTCATTCTTGAGTAATCATCAACAAAAAGAATGAAGAATTTTTCACCAGTATAGCTTTTAATTCCAATAGGTCCACACAAATTAGTATGCACAATTTCTAAAACATCTTCAGACTGATAGTTCTTACTTTTAAAACTAGTCTTTCCCATCTTGCCAATTTGACAATTCTTGCATAGACCAACCTCAGATTTATTTATGTTAGGAATGCCTCTTACTTTTCTGAATTTACTTATCTTCACCAAGTTATCAAAGTTCACATGACACAACCTCCTATGCCACAACCAACTTTCTTCAACTTGAGCAATAAAGCATGAACATTCACCAAGTTCAAGATAAAACAAGTTACCTTTTGTTTGAGTGCTTGATCCAATCAGCTTTCCTTTTCCATCCAGTAGTCTTTCTTTTCCATGTATGAATTCCACTTTGAATCCATTATTGAGTAGTTGTGCCACACTCAATAGATTGTGTTTTAGTCCTTCTACCCAATATGCATTATCACATACAAGTTGTTTGGTTAGTAAGATTCTTCCTCTTCCTTTTACGCAACAAGGTTCATTATTACCAAACCTCACACTGCCACCATCATAGTCTTCAAAATGTTCAAACTTAGTTTTATCACCAATCATGTGATGAGAAAAACCACTATCTACAATCCATGTATCATTTTTTTCCACATGAGAAATAAGTACCATTTTCTCATCATTATCAGACTCATCCTTCATAGCAATGTAAACAATTTCATCTTCTTCTTCATCATCAGAATCATTAGAATCCTTAGCCATGAAGAATGTTTTCTTACCTTTTTCCTTGAATGATTTGAAGTCTTTCTTGCCATTTCACTTGTGACCTTTCTTCTCATCCTTTTTTTGCTTATTTGGGCACCTAGCAACAATATGTCCAATTTCTTCACATGAAAAAAAAAATTAGAGGAACCTTACCTTTGTATGTTTCTTTGCTTCTTGAGTATTTCCTTGCTAGTAGAGCTTCAACCACTTTAAGATCACTGTCAGAACTCTTTTCTAATTCTTCTTCACTTTCTAATTGAGAATATTTTATCTTCTTACCTTTCTCCTTGAGTAAAATCTTGAATTCAAATGCAAATTAAATATTTTTGGTAGCTGGAACATAGTTATCATAGTTATCTAGCTCAAATGCAGTCAATCTTTCAACTATGGCCTCTAGATTTATTTTATGATTTTCTTCACATCTTCTTTCTTGAATTGTAGAAAATCTAATTGCATAAATGGGAAGTAATGTTCTACGAATTTTACTCATCATTGTTTCTTCCTTGATATCTCCTCTAGAAGCTTTGATTGCACTAACACTTGCTTTGACTCTTTCAACATTTTTTGCAATGTTTTCATCTTGTCTCATCCTCATTTGATCAAATTGACCTCTTAAACTTTCTACTTTGGCTCTTCTCACATCATCATCTCCTCCATAGATTTTCTTTAGCTTGTTCCACATTTCAAAGGCAGTTTTGCAATCCTTGATATCATCAAATTCTTTATAGCTTAGGGCAGATGCAATGTCTATCATCATGATATTATGAGTCTTCTTTTTAGCAATGTCATTTGTAGATGCTTCATCCAGATATTTTAGCCCTATATCTCCAATGGAAGCCAAATAGAGTCTCATGAGACCTTCCCATACTAAAAAGTTATCCCTATTAAGCCTTGGAATTTCCCTCTTGTAAGATATCCTAATCTTTAGCTTAGATCCTTGAAATCCTTCTTGTAAGCACCAAAAGCTCTGATACCAATTGTTGAAAATATAAATAAAGTAACTGAGAGGGGGGGTGAATCGTACCTCAAAAAAAAATCCACATATCCCTTAGATGTCTTAAATAACTAGTTACTATTGTCACTCGGTAGCTACACAGAGAAATGATGTAACTCAGTAGATTAACTTGTTACTGATCTTTAAGCATTCACAATTATTAACATGCATGAAAAATTAAATAACATGAACACAAGAGACACTAGATTTAATGTGGAAAATCAATATAGAAAAAACCACCAAGTAACTAGCTACCAATTTTCACTCTTTTGAAGTGAGCCCTATTAAGAGCCAACCCTGTTAAAGGTTACAAAACACACTGTTAGGTGTGACCTGGTTAGAGGATTTAATCACCCTGTTAGGAGTGTCCTTGTTAGAGGTCTTTAGAAAAATTCAACTTAACTATCACCTTGTTAGAGGATTTGCAAAATGGTTGTTAAACCAACTTTGTTAAGAGATTTTGGAATCACTGCTACAATGGTTAGAATGTAACAATGAAATGACCTGAATAAGATGCAACTAAATTTTCTAATTATAGATCTCTATTCTGCACCATTAGATCCTCCTTGATCAAATATAGCTTTCCTACTCCTTAATGATCTTTGATAATCCTTCAAAATTTACTTTCACAATAATCAGTCCACCTTCACATTCATATCACATCAAATTCATCACACTTAAAATTTGCAACTTGACCTCTCATATATACCATTCAGATTATCAAGTTGGCTCAATTACAAGTTCACCTATAGTCATTACCATAGTCGGCTGGAAATAATACTTAAAATAATTAACCATTAAATTATAAATTAAAAAATTCCTTTACTAGTCAACTCTGCTTGGTAAACACTGCTTCAGAAACAATTTCTTGAGTTAACCATCTCAACTCGGTTAACACTGCAAATTCTGCAAAATCCTTTGGCTGCCAAGTGAACTCGGTAAAAATTGAATTTCCTTCACTGACCATGAGAGCTTGGTAAGAACTATTTTCTACCACATTTTCCTTTGATGGCCGAGTAGGCTCGGTAGACACTGAATTTCCTTTGCTAACCTTGAAAGCTTGGTAACAACTGTCTACAAAAGGTAAAGTCTGAGAATGCTCAGTAGACACTATAAATCTTCATGCAAACCAACTGAGCTCAGTAAGTGCTAACAGATGACTTATATGACATTTGTGTAATATCAAAGACAACACATAATTGGATAATTGTATCCAACACCAAAGAGCCGTAGAATTGTGACCCACAAATGTTTCTTGATTCCTACTACTCCCACTTCTAGTTCTAGTTTAGTCTTTTCTTTGTGGTATGGGCAGGGGCTGTTGCATGAACACAAAGAGTTGTGGGTGTACATTCAATCAATGAAAAGGGCTTTTATTTTCTCTTTTTATTGTTATTGTTATTGCTATTATGGGCTATGTTTTCCTTACTCTACTACTACTATCATACTGGCTGTTTCTACTACTATGAACCACATTTGATGTCAAAAGACCTTGGAACAATAACCCACAAGTGTTTCTCAATTGGGTATGTGTGAAATTAATTCAACAGTGATTAAAACAAGCAAGATTTGTCTAGAGACAATTGCTTAAGGGTTGTCTTGACTATTTTTCAGCATTGAAGGACTTTTGTTCTTTAGGGAAGTCTAAAAGTGTTGTCTCTAGCCCCTTTTCAAACCAAGGTGGCATTCTCACTCCTTTTGTACCAAATTTTTTTTTTTTTCTTTTTAAATTTTTTTTTTTTGATTATTTTGGTATTTTAGATGTGTTTCTTAAAGTTTCTAGACATAAAACCATTTGAGATGGATCCTATTGATGGGTTTTGCTAATTCTATACCATCACAATCTAAAAGTTTGTAAGCATCAGTCCCAAAGGATTCTATGATAAGGTAAGGAAAAATCTAATTGACCTCTCATTTTCCTTTATTTTCCCTTGCTGCTTGGTTATTAGGGTTTTCTTTGAGCACTAGGTCACCAATATGAAAAACATGGGGTTTGACCTTTTTGTTGTAATGTCTTGATAATCTATTCTAATACAATTTGAGATGTCCATGTGTTGTATGTTGATGTTCTTTTAACAACTCTAGCTATTCTAGATGGGTCATTCTGTAATACTCATCCGATAGGATGTCTTGAAGAGTAACTCTCAAGGATGGGATCTCAACCTCTAAAGGGAGAATAGATTCACAACACTAAACCAAGGAGAAGGGTGTCACACCTGTAGGTGTCCTAACACTTGTCCTATAGGCCCAAAGGGTGGGGTTCAACTGTAAATGCCAATCACTACCAATATCATTGACGTTTCTTTTGAGGATGTTGATAATGGTTTTGTTGGTGGGCTTTGCTTGGCCATTGCCTTGGGGATAATAAATTGATGAGGAGTGGTGTATAATGTAATATTTTTCACATAATTCATCAATTATTCAATTTTTAAAGTACAAGGCATTATCTATGAGAATGGCATGAGATATGCCAAGTGGACAAATGATATGGTTGAGAATAAAAGAGGAGATCTATTTTTCTCATAGAGTCAGCAAGTGGCACCACTTCGACCCACTTGGTGAAGTATTCGATGGTTGTGATAATCCATTTATGCCCACTAGAGGAGGGTGAATGGATGGCTCCAATCAAATCAAAGCCTCACTGATAAAATGGTCATGGTGTGGCCAAAGGGTTGATCTCTTGGGCTGGTGCATGAAAAAGGTTACCATGGATTTGACATTTTTTGCAGGTTTTGACATAGTTAATAGAATCCTTTTCCCTGGTTGGCTAGAAATAGCCCATCCTAAGAATCTTCTTTACTAGTGTGAACCCACTGGAGTGTGACTTACAAATCCTTGCATGGACTTCTTGCAGAGTGACTCTAGACTCATTCTTTTTGAGACATCTAAATAAAGTACCGTCAATACTTTTCCTATATAGTATCGACCACCAAGGTGAAACAGAAGGTTTGTTGAATGAAATTCTATTTTTGGTTTTATCACAGAGTTAAGTGATGATGGGACTATAGCAAAGGGAATCGAGAGTGTCTAGGTGGCAAATGATAAGGGAATTGGGTTGAATAAATGTAGGTTGAACCACCTCTTCCACTAGGAACACATACCACTTATGTTGCTCTAGGAGCTAAAATAAGGAGGCCAAGGTGGCTATAGCATCTTCTACTCTGTTCCTTTCTTTTGGAATTTTTTCAAAAGTATTGTGTACAAAACATGCCTTGAATGTATCGACCATATGTTTATAAAGCATTAATTTTCCTTTTTTAGTCTAATAAGTGTCAGGAACTTGATTGATGATAAATTGGGAGTCTCCATAAACCTCTATTTCTTTCAGTTTCCATTCCAAAGCTAGCTTGAGACCTGAGACCAAAGCTTCATATTCGGCCATGTTGTTGGTGCAGGGGAAAAGTAGTTTGTAAGACTTAGGGATGGTAACACCTAGTGCTATGATGAACAAAATACTGATGCCTGATCCATGGTGTGCGTAGGAACCATCAAAATATAATTTCCACGTTACTAGCTTTGTATGAAGAATGTGCATGTCTAGAAAATCTACTAGGATAGGATTTGAGCTCTGTATAGGTGCATCTACCAATTGATCGGCAATGACCTACCCTTTGATTTCCTTCCTATCAACATACTCAATGTCCAACTCACTTAAGATCATTACCCATTTGGCTAATCTACCTATTAATGTTTTTTTTCTCAGAAGGTATTTGAGGGGATCAATTTTGGAGATGAGCTTGACTTTGTGTTTTAGGAGATAATGATGTAGTTTTTGGGAAGAAAAAACTATGGCTAGGCAAGCCCTTTCAATGAAAGAGTAATTAAGCTCATAGTTGACCAAGGTACGACTAATGTAATAGATGGCCTGTTCTTTTCCTTGGACATTTTCTTGCACTAGGAGGGCTTCGATCAATTTATCCATTATAGAAATATACAATAACAAAGGTTTGTGTGGTACAGGAGGTACCAACATAGGAAGATTCATCTAATAGGTTTTAAGTGTTTCAAAAGCCTTCTAACACTGATCATCCCACTTAAAATTTTTATCTTTATGTAGCAAGTGTGTGAAAGGTATACACTTTTCCACCAACTAAGAAATGAACCGACAAACTGATTGAAGCCTACCTTGAAGTGAGCATAATTGACTCAAATGCTTTGGAGGTTACATACTGATTATGGCTTGTACCTTTTCAGGATCAACTTCTATCGCTTTGGTTGAGACAATGTATCCTAGAAGCTTGTCTAATTTGACACCGAAAGTACACTTCTTGGGATTAAGCCTGACTTTAATTTCTTTTAGATGGGTGAATATCTTGGCCAGTATAGGGAGATGTTCTTTGCGGCTATAGAACTTGGTGAGAATGTCATCCACATAATCTTCCATAAAGATATGCATCATATCATGAAAGATGGTGGTCATGGCCCATTGATATGTGGCCCCAACATTTTTTAAACCAAATGGCATTACACTCCAACAAAATGTGCCCCATGCACAAGTAAAAGAAGTTTTCTCTTGATCTTCTAGTGCTATCCTAATTTGATTGTACCTTAAAAACTTGTCCATGAGTGAAAACATGGAATGACCTATTTTGAGATTGACAATGGTGTCAATATTGGGGAGGGGAAAGTCATCTTTGGGACATGCTTTGTTTAAATCCTAGAATTAGATACAGATGCATATGCTACCATTCTTTTTTGATATGGGGACAATGTTGGATATCCATGATGCATATGCCAAGGGCCAGATAAAACTGGTGCTAATTAATTTTTCTAATTCTACTTTAACTAAAAAAGCTATATGGGGATGCATCTTTCTAAGTTTTTGTTTTACTAGCTTGACCTCCAGAGAAATGTTAAGATGGTGGAGGATTAAGATCAAGTCTAAGCTAGGCATGTTCACTTAAGACCATGCAAAGTTTATCTATCTTTCTTTGATGAATTTAATGAATGTCTTCCTTTCTTCTATGCTCAAGGACTATTCCAAATAAATGAACTTTGGTTCTTGTTCTGTGCCAATGTTCATTAGTTCTATCTATTCAATCAAAATAGAAGATCACTCCTCAGAATGTTTAGGTAATGCATCAATTACCCCATCCATGAGTGCCACGATTGGGTTTTCACCTTGGTATGTGTCACTTCTATTTGTTTCCATTTTTTTGTTAAGATTATCCATAACTTTCTGGTGGTCACTAAGGTTGTAGGATGCTTGCCCTACTCTAGTGTGACTAAGGTGATTGATACCTGACCCGACTATATGTTCTTATTCCATTCTTCATTGATGAGATGGTTCAACTGCGTTAAGGTAGATGAAAAATTCATAGTCAATGTGAAAATGAGGGAGGTGATGAGGCTCAGTTATATCCTAGTTAATGAGTTCAAGATGGACTATGGAAAGTGATTTGTATCATGGGAAAGGTCCAATGGTGTTTAAAGACATAATTTCATTGGATGGCTCATACATTGTATTTGTTAGATCTATGGCATGGACTTCTTCTAGAGTATCAAGAAAAGTAGACCTTGTGAGAGGCTCGTAGTAATCATCTTCAACTTCTACTAGAAAGAAGTCAAGGAATAAGGTTTGAAATTGAAACCCTTCAACGTGTTCATCATCTTCTAAGCCACCCTGATGTACTCTATTTCTTGGTGAAGTGGATCTTGAATTATGAGTTGTTCTTTGTGTAGCTAAACTATCAGGGGTGGGTATGTGGACAACATCACATTCTTCATCATGGAGAGACTCCTCAGATAGTGACCCAAATTCCCATTTAGTGGAATCATCATCATCTTTCTTATTGGAGGTATTCATGGGTGGTTCTTCTATAGAATGTGAACTTGAGAGGGACAAATTCACATTTATGATGTCAATTATTGTCAGGGTATAATTGTCCTTTCACCAAGGTAGAAGAGGAGGGATCATTATGCTTTGAGCGAGCTTTAGAAGAGGTTTGTGCCTTGTCTTGTCTACCATACCGTACCCCTATTTAAAACTTGCTAGACCTAAACTATGCCATTAGAGGTTCGATGATGGACCATTTCCCATGTAGGTGGGAGGAGACATTAATGTTCTATTGATTGATGTCTTCCATTGAGTTTGGAGGTGTGCCACTTGCTTTGATAAAATTTCCATGATATGGCTTGGTCAATGATGGTTTTCCATGAGACCTTGGAGAAAGTGGGGGATCAAATAGGGGGACTGAGTACTTTCCTACCCCTTTATGGTGCAACTTACACTTTCTATCAAATTATTTCATCAATTTATTCATTTCTTCCCAGTGTGATTGTTTATGATCTTTTGATGATGATGGTGGTGAAGGAGTGGAAGGACCTGAACAAACCACTTTCTCTTTACCCTTAGTTGATGTTGATGAGTGGTTGCTCATTTAGTTAGTAGAGTGTGAAGTGTCTATAGTTGTGGACTAGCTGATGTCATCTGTTAGTGTGCCAGTTTCTTCCCTATTATGAGGGACAAGTGAGTTACAATATTGGGCAAAGTGTTGATCTTCAGGTATGGTCACCTCTTGACCCATGTAAGGAAATTTAAGGTACTGGTGGGAGGTGGAGGGAATTGCTTGCATGTCATGAATTCATGGTCTTCCCAATAGGATGTTATAAGTTAATTGTAGGTCTAAGACCTAACAAAAAATCTCTTTCACAATTGGTCCTACTTTGATTGTAATATAACCATGCCTTTGGAGGATCTTTCTTCATCATCATAAGCCTTGATAGTAATTTTTTTTCTTGGGTTAATAGCATCCTCTATGTATCTTAGGGCTTTTACCAAATTGAGTGTGCAAATATTGAGACCAGCCCCACCATTAACCAATTCTCTCTTAACTCGGTTCCTATGGATGAATACTTCAATATGCAAAGGATAATTTTGTGGCTAGATGACAGACATGTTGTCTTGAGCTGAAAAAGTCATGTAGTGAGGGGCAACTAGATTGCTAACCATGTTCTAAAATCTACTCACATCTAGGTCATTTGGCACTAAGGATTTGGTGAGTATTTATTTATGCTTATGGGAGATTTGCAATAGTTCAAAAATAGAGATGTGGGCTAGAGTCTTGAGTAATTGGTTAACCAGGTTGTACTTGGGCATGGAGGAACTTGGAGCTTCTCAGTTAGAATTTGTCATAGGTCTTGGTAGGATAATTTAAGAGGCTTGACCTTGAGTAACAATTTTTGAGGATTGTTTTTTTTTTAAATCTTTAATTATGATGACATTTACAGTGTCATAAAATCTAGAAATCATGCCAATGGTATTATCATAGTGATGTGCATAATTGACCTTGGTTAGAGGGGGTGTGTTTTGATTGGCCTCTAAGGACTTGCCCTTTTCATGACTCATGAAGGGGTTCTTGAAGGCTATATGGTCTTCATTATTGCTAAGGTTGTTTACTTTGATAGTTCCATCATTTATTAATTTTTGGATGACCCCCTTAAGGGTGAAACAATTGTTTGTTAAGTGCCCCTAATTTTGGTAATAGGCACAAATGTGTTTGTCATTCCACCATTTTGGCTTGACTTGGGGTTCATATGGTCTGGCCTCAGGTAACACGATGAGTTCATCAGCCAAGAGTGTTTGTAAAGCACTCTCATAAGACACCCCTATGGGTGTATACTCCTTACGTATATTAGAAGATTGATACCTTTGTGGGGGAGGAGCTTGATTGTAAGAAACATGATTATTAGGCATACAAGGAGTCTTTGTGTTACATCGATAAAATGAATAGGCATTTTTTTGTTGAGGTGTAACAAAGGGACCTGGTTGATTTAAAGGGGGTTGAGTTTGAGTTTTGACATGGTTGGTTTTGACTACCCCATCATTTGTGGTGTTTTTTTTATTGTTTCTCCACCATGATTTTTTTTTGTTAGTGAACTGATCAGAGGAATTGTGTGTCTATGTGGAATTGTTGGAGAAACCTTTACCATCTTTAGATAATTTAATTATGTCATTGTTTATCACAATTTCTTCCACCTTAGCGGCATTTTCTAAGGTGGTTTTAAAATCTTTAGGCCCTTGGAGTTGGAGACAATAATTCAATGGTTTTGAGAGACTATTGATGAAGATATCTATCTTCTCTTTATCTGGTATGTCTCTATGATATTTGGTAGATATGTGTCTCCATCATTGTAGGAAGGCCTTGAATGATTCACCCAGGAGTTGTTTTGTGTTACATAGATCAATCATTGTAACTTCACTTCCAATGTTATAAGAATATTGGGTGATAATAACAGAGGCCAATTTATCGAAGGTTTTAATATTGGAGGGTAGTTTAGAGAACCAGTCCATGGCTTGCTCCCCGAGACTCCTAGGAAATAGACACATTAGGTATGTTGTTTCATGGATAGCTCCATACTTAGCATATATAATTTCCTAAGGTGATCTTGTGGATCAGATGTACCAAAATATTTATCATATTTTGATATCTACACATTTGGAGGGAAAGGTGTGAAGGTAACGCTTTAATTGAATGGTAAGGGACACACCTTTTTGAGGCTAAACATTGTAGGTTGTATTTTCACTCTTTTCATCTTTTCCATTTCTAGTTGTAAGTCTTACAATTTTTGTGTGACATTGTCTAAAGGTGACTCTTCTGCATCTTATTTCAAATTGGTCACATCAAAGTTAGATGGCAATTTTGCACCTTGTTGTGCTAATGTTAGTATGTAGTATTCTTTGTATTTCTCCAGTATCTTGTCCATGATATCAAAAAGTTTAGGATTTTGCCAAAAATCTTCAATTTTAATTTCGATACTCCTGTCATCCCATGCATGTAATCAATGCATTGTGGCTAAGGATTCCAAATTTTGATTGAATAAGGGTGACTTGGGAGTAATTGTTTTCTGCACACAATCCATTGCTATAGTAGATTTGAGGAGGTTTAGAGGTTCTCTATGTTTGATGGTTCTACTTGCTATCCTAGCAATCACTCGTATGGGCAACCATTTCAGTTTTGTTGGTACACTTGTTTTGCATGGTGGCATGAGAGGTAAGTTGGATTCTTTTAGTTTGTAGGAATTTTTCAAAAGGCAAGGATTTCCATTAACTTTGATTTGTTTGTAGTAACAAGCTAGATTGGACAAGGTGTTTACCAATGTTGATAGGATGAGGTTCACTTTTGCGAAGTTAGGTAAAGGGATGGATGTGTGTCTCCAAACATTTCTGGCTTGATGTGCAAAATGAAGCAATAATAACTGTTGGTTTGATAAAGATGTTTGTAGCTCTGCTTGCTTCGAAAAATGTTTGCAGTCAGATATGGAATTTCTTAGACTTTGTAAAATACCAGCAAGGAAAAGGGTAGCCAAATTTATCATTTTTTCACAATTATGATGCACCCAGATGGCTTGTGTTCTGTGTTTTTGCTCAAATGTGTCACAAGATTAATCAGATGCATTGTTTCATTGATCAAATGTGCTATTTCACTTATCATATGCATTGTTTAAACTCTCAGATGCACTGTTTTATGATTCAAATGCATTGTTTCAAGGTTCAAATGCACTATTCTGCAGGTATGTGCATCATAACAAAGATCAAAAGCATTACAAGAATGTTCAAAAGCATTGTTTTATGCAATGTATGCACTATTTTAAGGTTTTTTCAGCAATGCCTTAGTTTTGAGCTTGGTTTCTCGATACCAGTTTGAAGTTCTTCTTTCTAGAAGGATTATGATCCGCACTAGTTTTTGTTAATAAGTTTTAAAACACTTCCAAGCACAATAGAAATAGAGCCAATGTAAGATGTAAAAACCACATGCACCTAAAAAATGGAAGAAAAATGACTTCCTAACAAGGTTATCTAAAGGCTGGTGAGTAGTGGGTTTTAGTGTCTAACCAACTATGTTCAAATTTACCTCTTTTGTGGCAAGAGAGCTTCCCACCAATGTTAGGGAGGTTTGGTGCAATCCCTTATGGGACTACTAGAGGAAGGCTATGTTCCAAACACAAGTGGCTTACATTCGATTAGGAATGTAAGATTGGGAGGCAATCCTTCTCACCGGCCCTACTAATCCTACCTAGTGCAAAGTAGGAAATGGAGATCACAATAGGTCTGGGAGTCTAATCACTCGAGGAGAGTGAGAGAATTTATCTACTATTTTGACTTCCCAAACATAATAGACATGAAGTTTGATTACTGGCCCTTATACTACTAAACATAGAGGGGCTCTTACTTAGGCTATGTGTCATTTCTTTCCCCATTCAATTGTGACCAATCTTTATAGAATGTCAAGCATTCTAATCAACTCAAAGAAGTTGAGAGCATAGGCCTACTTCTTTATCAAATCAGCAAGATTGAACACTCCTATTAAGCTATGTTTGAAAACTTAGAAATGCCACACTTTTAATCAATCAGAGCCAACACTAGTACATTAGGCCCCAATTTTTGACCAAAATTTTTGACCAAAGGCCTATTTGGGTGGTTAAATTCTTTAAAAAAAAAAAAATGGGCCTGATATGGTCAAAATTTCTACCAAATTTTGACTATGGTAAATTTGTTTAAATTTTGACCTTCAGAACATAAGAAAAAAGGTCACAACAGTGTTAATTTTTTTTTGGGGCACACCATGACTGCAATGGGTGGGAGTTTGGTGCAGGTTCAATAGGAGAGGAGAAAGGAGGTAAGAATCTGGTCATTAGATATCATTCCAAGTTTTTTATCTATCAGAAAGTTGTAGAGGTAGATTCCAAAGCTATTCAATGCTTTTACATTTTCTCTTTCTCTTCTACTCATCGCAATTTAAAAAATAGAGCCACTATTAATTCTTTTAGGTCACAAAGTTGTTTTACAGATGATGTTTAGGTTCAAAGTTAGCATATATTTAAGTGCAAGGATAAAGCTATGGAAAATTTATATTTCTAATATAATGCACTATTCATTTTTTGTATTTCTTTTGCATGCAGGGAATCTCAAGATGTCTTGGTGTTGGAAAACTCTGGATCGGAAACAAAGAATGTAATATGCCATAGCTGCTCCCATTTTATTTTTCACTCAAATTAGTAGCATTACCTCTGATAGAATTTGATCCGGACCCATTCACACAGGTTTGTGGCCATTTTACTGTAGATTTCTTTGCAAGACATTAAACAAGAACTCAATCTTTGGGAGGATTGATATATTGTAGAACATTTGTATCTGCATTCCTTTCATCTTCATTCCAGTAGTTTATTTTCATCTTTTTTTATGGCTTGCATCCACAACATGACCTTGTTGAGTCAGGAGTCTTTTTCACTACTTTATTTAAAGAAGAAAGGAAGCTTAGCTTGTAAGTTTTAAAAAGAACCTCATTCTAAAGTTTGGAGCCCCAACAATGTAAATACTACGAGGAAACTATACAAGATGCATTGTTATAAGTTATACAAGCTTTCCTGGTGCAATCTAGAAGTACCATTTTAAGGAACTATTTCTCCAAAATAGAAAATGTAATGTAGTGATTCTAGCAGATGACGTGCAGATGGGTATGCTTGTGTGGGAGAAAAAAGAAGAAGAAAAGAAGCAATTTGCTTTATCATCTCTGGTTAAATACATAGCTCATACTCTTGAAGCTGTGTTATATTCTCTCATAATAGTCCTACTATAAATAATTGTTCATTTTTTCCCTCATGCTTGTGCTTTGAATGATTAGGAGTAACGTGTATCTTGTTGGTGTTTCAAACTGCTGAAACTATCAAGCAACAAAATGCTTAATATCACAATGAAATGACTCACACAATCTAGGGATTAGCCAATTCCCAATATCAACTATATGAATGAATCACTATAACCCAACTTCAACAAAATCAAATGATGGTTTCCTACTCTTCTGGCTTTGCTAAACCAAGGCGGGTATACCTAGGGATAATTCTAATGCAACTATGTATGAAATTATCTTAGTTTCATTCTTATTCTCATATGTTACCTTCACATACATACACAACTCACTTCAATTCTTCAATGCTCTCAAACTTATACACATCCATTATCAGTAGATCTGGTCATAATTCTCCTAAAATTTACAAATATTCCTAGAAATAATAGCTACCTAAGACTTAGGAATTAGATATAAATGAGTTGAGACCAAAATTTATAATTCTTGAACAGGATTGAAATAATTTTGATTTTATAAGATGACTTGATATGTAGCAGCAGAATTCATCCTTGTTTACTTCTGATTTATAGGATCAGTGCCTTATCCATTGGGCAAGAAATTGACTATTGGCGGGAGATCTAATTCAAATAATTTGTATAAGAATTAATCAACTGCAATCACCCATCTCCATTCTTATGCAATATCCCTTTTATGAACTCATAAACCCTACTAATTTACTGAAGCACTGATATAATTGCTTGAATTAAAAGCAACAATAAAACTGACATACAACCCATCCAGACTGCATTCAGCCAAAGTAACCAAACCCATAAACTGGAGACAGAAATTGATGAATTAGGCAGGCTTCAAGATTTAAGTTTCTAGGTATTTATTTGACACCATTTCCCCATAGCCTACTTCCACTCTCCCAACTGCACCTAAAAACTACCAACTACACCCTTTAGGACCCCAACTACACCATGGATGTAATATTCATTGTCTAAGCACAATTGGGGGCATCTTGAGTCATTTTGGTCTTTTGGGGTGTAATCTGCTCTATCAGAGCTCATTTGGTTCATAGAAAGCACCTATTTTGATCAAAATTCACATCTAGGGTTTCAATTTCATGTTAGGACCTGGAGTAGATGACTTTTTGTTACTGATGGTTTATTTACAATATGTGGCAATCATTGGGAGAACACATTCATTGAAAAACTACTAATGCTTGTTTGCAGGATGTTGTTGAAGACTTGTGTGCTTGTTCAAACTCTATGCATGGTTTTTTTAGA